>CM070729.1:15465701-15998948 GCA_036346275.1 Otatea glauca
TGGACAAAATCGCGTTTTTGCATGTGAACAATTCGTAGCCTTCTGCGTTATTGCATGTGGACAAAATCGCGTTTTTGCATGTGAACAAATCGCGTTATTGCATCTGAATAAATTTACACCTTGCTTTGCATGTTATTTCCACTAGTGCAATAACCCATAATTATTAAAGTTGACGACAACTCATGTTATGAATAGTTCGTACGAAGCACTTAAACTATTTGTTGAACATACATAAGGGCACATGCACCGAAAGTTCAGATGATAAAATAAGCAATAGATTAGATTATATTACAAGGGCATTACAACAGTGACGAAATTGCTTGATGAACTAACTAACGAAAGCATTGTTTGTCATGGTGGAACAGATGATCGTTCCGCCTATCTGGGTATAGCCAGAATGATATCCCACATTTTCTGCATATTACCTGAGCCGTGTAAATTTTGAGATTTGTACTCGGACACCGCTCAATCCCTACTATGAAAGAACTCCATGGGGATCCGCAGTGCTCCCAAGTGTCGCCGAATGGGTGGCCTATGCCGTACGTCTCGGGTGTGTAAGACAGAATTTTTTGGTCATCCCCTATGTTAATACCACCCGGGTTCCCGGATGGTCTGCGTAACGCGTCAAGGATTTGTTGCGTGGTGCGGACCTCGGCTGGCTGCTTTCCCTTGTCGCTTCCTCTTCGAGAGGAGGTACCTCTTGCACCTCTCTGCGTTGGCCGCTGGCGAGACTTGCCGAGGCGCTGCTCTGTTTCGCTCGCACTCTACTATATGGTGCGGGAGGTGTGTGTTGGGCTTATCCTTGTACAACCGAAGCGTGCCTGCGATCAATGCAAGATGCCTCTTTGGTCGTTGAATAACACCGTAAGCGCTCTGGTCCGGCTTTTCTCGGGCGTAGTAGCACCACGAGAGGGTTGCTCCCGGTTATCCCATACAGAAGTTTGAGATGTGGGTGGTACGCCTCCGGTCCACCCCGTTGAAGTAGCCGCACCATTCATCCTCGGTCAAGGGGCACGGTAGAATCTCCGGTTCGCTAGATCATCGTGGCAGGTATCAACCACTGCCTGCAGGCCGTGTTCACAAAAGTCGAGGCTTTCGGGTGGCCCTCGAGGAGGTTTCTCCTTTGACTCGAGCAATTTCGCACATTTCTTTTGAACTCCGTATGCGATGAACGGTTTAGAATTACTACTTTGTGAGTGAAACATGAGTACGCCGCATGAAACTCACCGATTGGTTGGCCCTTGCCCACCGACCTCGAACTCGTCGATCTAGAGCGGGACATGTCTCCGCGGCCTCTCCCACGGGTGAAGTTCTCGGCGGCGGGCAAAGCGCCATGGCGTTGTAGATAAATTCAATATCATGTCATTCCGGCCAGTCGATCTATTGGAAGAAGCAACACCGGTCGTTGTGCTGAGAAAAGAGAGAACGATGCATGAAATTTCATTATTACCTCAGATTGTATGAACACCAAGAGGTTTATCCGGTGGGGGGCACAACAATGAGGAGCGCGGCGCCGTCTCCGTAGGTAGATTGCATCATCTTCGCCGGAAGGTTGCAGTCGCATTCGGGTCGGGGCAACTCCAGCAGAACTAGAGCGTCAACGCTACTAGTATCCGGGTACTCGGGCGGGATGACACGCTTCTTTGAAGAGGCGACGGTAGAACGACATCGTGCCCTAATTTGTGTAGATTCAGCTGACGTGTATTGCTGGTTTGGCGGTGTTGGATGTCTATCACTCGGCCGATTTTATAGTGGTGGTGAGGGGTTGCTCCACACGACTACAGCACTGATGGGCAGGCATCCTCTGTGAAAAGCTGCACGACGTGTCACCCATCATCAAAGCTGCACGACAAGGCTGACAAAGCTGATGCATGTGACTTGTCTAATCGGTCTGACAAGGCTGACAAAGCTGATGCATGTGACTTGTCTAATCGGCCTGACAAGGCTGACAAAGCTGATGCATGTGACTTGTCTACTCGGCCTGACAAGGCTGCACGCCCGTGAGTAGGCTATTCGCTCGAAAAGCTCTGCATGCAAGATTGTTATGCTTGAAAGGGGCTCTTTGTAATAAAGAATAACGATATTTCATAACCAAAAGTAAGAGTTTACTACCATAACAAAAATATATCGTATATAGCTAAATACATAAGATGAAAAGTATGTCACAATGTAATAACTAAATACATAGGCGCCCTCGCGGTGGGATTGTGCCTCTCGCGAACACGCCCGGTGAGTAGGTGAACTTCACTAGTGCGTGGTGGGCCCTCTGTGGTCTAGCTAGAGGTGTAGCGACGCCGCCGAGAAGGCTGCGTCGTGGTGGTGCTCCTCGCAATCGCGATGATCCAGCTCATCCGGATCGGTGAAGTATCTCGACACGCCACCATCGTCGAGGTCGAATCCGCATGGTCTGCATCATCAAACTACCCTCATAGCCGCTGTGGGTAGGTGAGGCCGCAGAGGAGAACCATCATGCCCGTGAGCTCGTAAGAAGTGAAGAATTGATGGTAACATTCAAAAATAATTAGACAACATACGGTGTGACGGTACTCACCTCCGACGCGTGAGGGGCTAGACGAGCGTGTCCAGCAGCTCGCCTCGTCCGTAAGTCGGCGTGACGATTTGGGACGGAGGCCGTGGCGTGTGAAGATGTACCGTAGCACTCATCCTGCGATGGCGGCACGCCGTGAGCACCGTCGACCACATCGCGAGGCGTGGCGCCATCCTACCAACTCGAGGTGCGTCGGCGCCTCCCCGAACTCGCGAAGAAAGAGGTCACGTCCTCCGGTCACGCGTCTACCCCACGAGACAGCACGCGAAAGGAAGCTCCTGGACTCCTTGTATTACCGGGCTAGCACATTAGTCCGAAAAATACATTACGAATTAACCTAACACATTAATCTGGAAAATACAATACGAAAATACATCATACATTAGACAAAACTTACCGCACCGCGTGAAGAACCGAGTCCGTATGGCGGGATACGTGTCCTCACCCTAGGGATGTGTCTAGGAGGATCCAGTCGACACGCACCAAACGCACACGGCACGGAAGTGTACCACCTTGTCGGTACCCACGCATGCGTCGCTGGTCGTCACGGTGCATCCTTAGCATGGACATCGTCCAAGGCTCCTCCCTACTCCTCGACCCATGGTGCCATGCGTGCGTGCCATGGGGTGCCCCATGCCCGCCTCCTAGTCTACTGCGGATATGCAAAAATATAGCATTATTACATGTCATTACACCGCATGCATTAGAGAACATCAATGTAGGGAACTTACGTGTGGACGCGTGTGGGACCGCCGGCCGACCTGGACCGGGAACTCCTGTCGTAGACCGAACTGCCTCATCACTCGATGGACAGCGTAGCCCTCGACCAGGACGTCGAACATGAGGAACCGACGTGTACGCCAGGACGCCGCGTCGCGTGTGCATAGGGTGGACAACCCACCCGTCACACGTAGCTCAAGTCTCCCCACGTGTACGGCGTCCGCCGACGCGATCCTCGTGAGGTGGTCAAACACAATGACGAACCGCGAGTAGCCAAGCCGCACCGTGCTGTGTGCCCACCTAGGTTGCAGTGATGACAGAAAAATCAACATTACCATTAGTACTGACAAATGTTAAAGCGTAAGTTTCACAACCGTGGTTTGCAATATCTTACCGTCGGTGGCACGGATGATGCCCATAGTCGCGGCGCCGACATCATCGCCGTCACCATCGTGTACAAGAGGACTCGTGTCGATCGCCGGGCACCGATCTGGAACCTCTCGTATGCCCAAAGCTGCAGAAGTAGTGGACACCCGGTGAGGATCGACCCGTCGGCGATCCGCCCACAACCGTCGCAGAGCCCACGGTACGTCGCGCAGAGGACCGCTGATCCCCAGGAGTACTGGGGCACGGCGTCAAGGGGTGCGTCCGCGATCGCCCTCGCGAACTGGACGAAGTGCCTATCCACGCTATCCCCGTGGGAGCTCGTGAACATGCACCAGCCAAACAGCCAGAGCAGGTATGCCTCAAGGTGGCGACTCACCCTCTGCTCGTCCGCAGGCTCGACGATGTGCTCCGCCTGTAAATTTAAGTTTTCTTGTTAGTCTAGCCAATATATGCGAAGTTAAGTTTGAAAGGTTAGTTGCTTACCATGAACTGTCGAAGCCACCTGTGTGTCGGACTATGGGTGTTGGTGAAGGGTCGATGCATAGCGTGCAAGAAGACACCATGGAACCGCGCAAGTACCTGCTCGTGCCACAACGGGTCGACGTCCTGGGGCACCACAGGGTCACCAGCGATCGGAAGACCGAGGAGGTAGGAGACATCCTTCAAAGTGATCGCCATCTCCCCGACAGGTAATTGGAAGGTGTGCGTCTCCGATCTCCACCGATCCACCAGAGCGGTGGGAAGGGACTCACAACAGGAACCGTGGCTCGCGCCCCTCCCTGCGCACTGCGTGTGCCTCCACCATCCGTGCCGGTGGCGGCAATCCTGCCGCCGCGACTGCTAAAGCGAAATATTAAATTAATATGAGCACCGCACTAGTTAATTAAACAGATTATGATACTGCATCGGGAATATTTTGAAATTAAAATATAAATACATTACCTGGGGATCCAACGAGATCGAGGGTCCGAGCTCCCGCGGTGGCCTCGGTCGTAGTACGCATGACTCCCGAGGATCATGTCCTCCTCCGGTGAAGCGGTGGCAAAGTGTGCACGGTGACGACGGTCCAACGATCGGGTCTACCAACTCAAAGGGCGATCGTCATCTACAACTGGTGAGCCATACACGCAAATTATAAAAGGAAAGTTATATATAGAGAACTATACAAGCATCGAACAATACATAGAACCAAATGCGTATAAATAAATACACAAGCATCGAACAATACATCGAACCAAATGCGTATAAATAAATACACAAGCATCATAACAATACGCATCCACCAAATGCGTACAAATAAGTACACAAGCATCCACAAAATATAATCAAACAGATTACAACGCACACTACATCAGCAAAATATAATCAAACAGATTACAACGCACACTACATCAGCAAAATATATTAAAACAGATTACAACGCACATTACATCATCAAATTATATTAAAACAGATTACAACGCACATTACATCAACAAAATATTAATTTGACATATAGCATCTAATAGTTCAAATAGCTTCTCTGATAGTCCGATGACGCCGTCCACCACGCCTTGCAGACGACGATCCTTCCCCCGCCGTCGGGTTGCCATCTCCTCCTTCATCCTCTTCGTTATGTGGCTGGCAGTTCTTGAACGTGTGTTCTGTTCGCTTGTACAACGAACATTTCTTCACACGCTTACCAGTTTCGGACTCATCCATATCATTCCTGATACGCCTTGTTTTGTGACGGCCTCCTTTGTATGATCTTGCATCAAAGTCAGGGACCCAGAACCTTTCGTCGACACTAGGGGTTGTGGTGAAAGAACCGACAACACCATAACCATACAGCTCCTCGCCCCAGGTTGCCATCACCTTTACCTTTGTAAAATATTCAGATAGATATGTACCGGGTCGCATTCCAAATAATGCACATGCAGCTATCACATGAGAACATGGCCTATGCAACAGGAGGGGTTTGTTACACGAGCATTGACATTCAGCCTGTCAGATGCACTCTTGGGTGATAACCTTCTGGTTTGTTCCCCGTCGTCCTTTATCCCTGCATATCACCTCGAAGCGCAGTGTTCATAAACCTACTTTGACTCATCCATATATTTACTTATCATGCTTGAGTACAACGCATTCTCATCTCTCATTACTACTTCAGCAGCTTTATGCCTATCCACAAATACTTGGTTGTACCCCGCAGCACTCCCTCAACAATTCCTACCAACGGGAGACACCTCATCCCTCTCATTACCCAGTTGTACACCTTCGCCAAGTTAGTCGTCATGACACCGTATCTAGCACCATGTGTGTCATGTAACAATGACCACTTCTCTTTGGGCTCGTGCTTTATCCAGTCCGAGAAACATTTGATCGGCCTTTGCCTTCGACGACGACTCGTCACCTCATCTTGTTGCGGAGGGAATAAAGGCGCCGCCGCTCTCGTGTTACTTGTTAGTAGTCTCTTTGTGTTTTTGTTAGCTCATCAAGATTCTTCCAAAGAGTACGAAACTTGCTATCTTGGTTCTGCTTACATAGCCTCTTGAACATGTTCATCAGTTTCTTGTTCTTGAATTGCTTATAGAAGTTCGCGCCCAAATGCCTCATGCACCATCGGCTCTGCAAGTCAGTTCAGGGAAATGGCTCCTCTTCCCCTGTTTGCAACTGTCTGATGGCACTGAGCGGACCAGCATGCTTGTCATGCAGTATGCACACATGTTGACGAGTTTTCACCACCCCGATCTTCAAGTTTCGCAGGAACCACAACCAACTCTCATAGTTCTCGCTTTCTACAAAGGCAAAGGCAACAGACAGAATCTGGTTGTTCGCGGCGACGCCCACAGCTGTCATTATTTTTCCTTTGTATTTCCCGATCAGGAATGTGCCGTCCACACACAACAATGGACGGCAGTGATAGAACGCCCTAATGCAAGCTCCGAATGCGAAGAAAACTCTCTTTAGATGCCTCTTGTTCGGCCACTTCCTTGACGGACAGTCCTGATAATCATAAAAAGTACCAGGATTTTTTCCCTGAATGCAACTGAGCAATGCGGGCAGATTATGGTACGAGTCTTCAAATTTTCCAAATCTCATTTCCAAGGCCTTCTGCTTCGCTCTCCTTGCCTTCTTGTAGCTAATTGTGTACTGAAATCTGTTCTCAATTGCTTGGATAATAGCATGGGGCTCAAAATTCAGGTTCTCAACTATCTCCGGGTACATGACACTCGCGATATACCCGCACGACAGTTCTGTGAGCCACGTGGTTTCTCGACCATACAACTATGTTGTTCAACCTTCGAACATAGCCAGTGGGTGCCCCATTTGGGCTTATACGGGTGCACTCTCCAGGGGCACCCTTGCATCTCGCACACCACGTACTGTAAGTTACTCAGATCCGCACCCTCCGAACCATACATGACAACCCCTTCTCCATAAAAAATTCTAAATGGAACTCGTTCTGACATATCTGCGAACCTATTCATTAACACACGAATTAATTACTCTTTGTAAAAAGTACTATATCTATTTGCTACAAAAAATTATACGTATGTATATCTACAATCGGAGAAATATATATCTATCTACATTAAAAAAATATACATCTCTGTACTTCTATTCCTAAAAAACATATACATTCCTACAAATATCATTACTTGGAAACCAAGTGTGCCTATTTCAGATGCAAAAAACTATGCGAAAAATATCTACATTACTAAAAATATTCATCTCTGTACTTGTATTTCTCAAAAACATCTACAGCCCTAACAATATATATATGTGCACTTCTAGATGTAAAAAACATATATATCTAAATCTATCTCTAAAAAACGTAACAACATATTATTATTCGTAAAAACAAACCTATAACTAGATCTAACCCTAAACCCTAATTAAACCGCGGAAATAACTACATCTAACCCTAACCCTAAACAAATTAAACCGCGAAAATAACTACATCTAATCCTAATCATAAACCCTACACAAAACATACCGCGGAAATAACTACATCTAACCCTAACCCTAAACCCTAATTAAACCGCGAAAATAACTACATCTAACCCTAAACCCTAAACAAATTAAACCGCGGAAATAACTACATCTAATCCTAACCATAAACCCTAAACAAAACATACCGCGGAAATAACTGCATCTAACACTAACCCTAACCCTAAACCCTAATTAAACCGCGGAAATAACTACATCTAACCCTAAACCCTAATTAATCCGCGAAAATAACTACATATAACCCTAACCCTAAACCCTAAACAAATTAAACCGCGGAAATAACTACATCTAACCCTAACCCTAAACCCTAAACAAAATATACCGCGGAAATAACTACATCTAACCCTAACCCTAAACGCTAAACCCTAATTAAACCGCGGAAATAACTACAACTAACCCTAAACCCTAATTAAACCGCGAAAATAACCACATCTAACCCTAACCCTAAACCCTAAACAAATTAAACCGCAGAAATAACTAAATAAAACCTTAACCCTAAACACTAAATAAATTAAAACACGAAAATAACCGTAAAAAAATTACCTGCGTGCAGCCGCTGCGCTTCCTCCCTTTCTTTTATTCTTCTCCTCCTACCTTCTCTTTTCTTTCTTCTTCCTCCCTCTTCTCTTCTCTTTTTCCCTCACTTTCTTCCTTCCTTCTTCGGTCGACCGAGCAGCTTTTAAACAGGTCAAGTCGCCCTCTGGTTGTGCGACATGAGACCGTGCACACGCCTGTCGCCCAACTAGGCATCGATTTTGTTGTTGTCGCCGTTTGGGAGGGCGACATCTTCTTGCGTCGCTGACCCAGTGAGCTACAGCCACATGTCGCCCAACCAACGAGCGAGTGTGGTATAGTTTTGCAAAAAAAGATTTGTGATATATTTCTGCAATTTGAATTATAAAATATATTATTTTAAAAAAAATTCTTTTCCCTTAAGCCCCGTTTAGAACGTGGAAATTTTTCAATTCCTGCATTTCTTAATAATAAGATTCTATTTAGAACGTGGGAATTTGATAGGATTCCTGCAAGAATTTTACTACCTGCTGCAAAATTCCTACGTTTCAAATAGGACCTAAGTTCCTGTCAAAATCTTGTGAAATTCCTGAGTACCAAACAGGGCCTTAGGCTACACTCGGGAGTTTAATTTGAGGATGATTGATTCCTTGCTACCAACGGACTTAACGGAGTTGCTTGCATACATGGCCTTCCTGAAAGATCAACTGGATCGATCACAAAGATGGTATTACATGTCAAATGTTCGATCGCACAGAAGATCAAACCTTGAGCAATGCTGCCATGTGATGGCATTGACACGATGCTTGGTTCATGGATTGCCTTAGCTATCTAGTTGGTGGAGCTGGTTGTGTCTTGCCACAAGAGGTATTTAGGCCCTGTTTGGTATAGCTTCAGATCCCAACTCCACCTCAGAGCTGGAGTTTGTAGGCTAAAATAAAGTGAATTAAGTTTATATTTTTAGTCTAAAATGTAAACAAGATGACACATCTAAACACTCTTAATGTACCCACAGCTCCAGCTCCATAAATTTCTGGAGCTAGGAATCTCTCGCTCCACCAACTCACGGATTTTGGTGGGTGAGCTGCCCCAAACACCCCTTAGATTCTTCTAGTAGGTTGTCCTTGTACTGCTGTTAGTTCTAGCGTTGCTATCTTTCGCGTTAAGGAAGGAACCACGTAGCTAATTGATTGAAGGGATGAAAGATGTCGATTGGTTGAATGATTTGATGTTAACATGCATATCTCATTATGCATGTGCTGATCGATCAAGGAGATTTGGAATTTTAGATCCCTTAGGTTTCTGACCCCGGTGGAGTTGGTAGAGTTCACTCGATCTCATCGGATTCAGTGTGTTTGGAAAATTAACATGGCATAATATTAATTTAATTATATAATTACGCAATAACAATATGACATTAATCATTGTGTCTACAAGATGATTACTAGTATCAAGCATTCTTATCAAAATTAATCACAGAGTGATTGCTTAGACCAATAACCAGTCAGTCCCAGACACTTACAGCGGGCTTGATGTAAGAAAGCAAGCTGCATAGAAGCGATGTAACGATCGAAGATGAAGACGAGCAATTGCGCGGTGCGGCGCTTCCCAGAAACCTGATCGGCAATCTCCTGTGTAGAGTATAAAGTGACCGGTGTCGTATCGGAGACACTGCTCTCCCTCACACCCGTTGCACGATAGGCAAAGAGATGGAACAACTCGGGTGGCAGTACGTACTAGAGGAAGCAGAGATTGCCAGAGAAAGACGAGGCTTAACCGGTTTTGTTCGTCACTATCTTTCACGTATAGGGATGTCTCCCATATGAAGATGCGTCTCTCGAAATCTCAACACTAAATCTCAACTCTACAAAAATCAAACTACCACGATTCCAAGAACCGCCCCTGGAATCTCACATCGCGGGCGAAATAACTAACCGCACAAGAACATACGTTTCCTTGAGTCCGCGGCACCACATCGGCAGTCAATGTGTAAGATTACGTGGCATAATTGAAGGGGATTATGGATTACCGGAGGTGATAGTGCGGTGGCCGTCGAATTTGCGCAAAGATGGTGGTCGGCAGCACTCAAGCTGGAGCGGAGATGGTGGCCCCATGTTCGGTGGTTTGAGCTCAGGCTGATTAATGTCGGCACTGGAATGCTATCGATTTAGAGGGTGTTTGGATTAGAGGTACTTTCTCGAAATGTTTTAAGAATTAAATCTCAAAACCTCTCAAAAAATTACCACTTATCCAAATAAAATCTTAGAGTTGTTGTGTTGGCTTGATAGTTTTACACCATGTATCTGGCCTTCCATTTCAGGAATTCTTCCATTTTTAACCGTGGTTCTTCTGTTTCAGTGCTGATAGATCCCATATGCATACGTAAAATTAAGAAAGATAATAACACCGGAACAGTACCAAAACATTCCATTCCAAATATTCAATTCTAAACCGGAATGGCCACCGAAACGGAATGAACAAATATGGTATATAGCGACATGTATATGTTCTTATGGGACTTTAATAAATAATGTTACACATAAAGGGAATACCAGAAACTCTAATAAAACACAAGGTAAATTGATATTCAATAGAAGTTAGCAAATTTTTCTTTAAATTTTTCCTAGTTCGTTTAGTATTTTGCCAAAAGAATTCTCCATTAGCTTGGAATTTAGAAATCATCACTTTTCTTGCTTATGCATACTTTTTTTCTTCTCAGAATCTGGTGGCTTGCTTGAGCTCTCGAGTGTAAGATCGAGAATGCCGACTAGATGAGGGGTGAATAGGCGGTTTTAAAAATTCTTCTACTCTATGAATTTCTACAAAGCAATTCACCTCTAATTAACCTAATACCAAAACCTTAACAATTACTAATGCGAAAGCGATAAACTAATGTTTCGACAATTAAAACCTAAATCAACTAGGCTCACTATGTGCACTAACTAATTATATCTCTAACAATAAATTGCAATCCTAAATACAAGCAATCAATCAATTTAATTCTATGAATATAAATTGCTTCAATATAAATAAGAAATAGAATGCAAGCACAAGAGACACGATACTTTTTACCGTGGTGTTTGGAGACTTGCCGTTCTCCCATAATCCACGTTGAGGTTAGCCCAAACATATTGGACCGGCTCCACGAATTGAGCACGCACCTCGAATCCACTAATAGTAGCTCATTTTTCCTCCCGGGTAGGCGAGCTCCAACCTTCACAAACTTTGTCGGGCTTCTCACAACCTCCGTTGAGAAGCTCACCACGCACGACGCTCTACGCCGTTTAGGTGTCAGCAAACATCAAGAGTAACAAGCCAAGCCCTTCCGCTTGAACTTCACCTAGTACAACACATGCACTCCGATGACATCCTAAGTGCAACACATGCACTAGGATCTTCCTCAAGTGCAACACATGCACAAGAGGCTCTCAATTCACTTTCTAATTGCAACACATGTAATTAGGGCTCATTCTTAACTCAAAAAACAAATGTGAGTAGGCAACACATGCACAACCTCACCCAAATACTCAAGAGAACCAACACCTAAATGCCAGCCCTTGACATCCTTTTATAGCCCCCCACACGAAATCTAGCCGTTGGGAGGCAAAATAGAATTTTTCAGCAAAATTCGGCACTACCACTCAACTGGGGTCGGTAGGCGGGCCTCGACCCAACGGTCGGCAACAGCTATATTTCTGGCACTACCGCCCTCTAAGGACCGGTAGTACCGGCCCCACAAGCGGTACTGTCGGCCTCAAAACAACTCCAAAGCACCTCTTTGAAATATAACTACTGACCTCATTGGGCGGTAGTATCGGCTCCCATAAGCGATACTGCCGGCCTAGCGGTACTACCGGCCTCAATGGGCGGTAGTGCCGGCCACAAGGAGAAAACCAAGTTTTTCACAAAAAACTTTTCTCTAAACTATTAAAGATTTATTCTTTGAGCTATGTGAGAATCAATACATGATCACAATACTATGCAAAACACATTTGCATATGTTAATCACATACTCCAAAGAATTGCATTAAGCATAACTTATTTGCAAAACACATTTATAAATAAACCAAGAACTTATGAGATCAATCCTCTTAGCCACGTGATGATCAACACATGATCAAGTCAATTTGCAAATCCTATTCACATGCTCTAGGATCTAAACTCATAACCTCAAGTTCATTTGCAAATAACAACTCCAACTTATTTGCAAAACATATTCGCAAATAAACCACGAACATATGAGATCAATTCTCTAGCCATGTAAGTATCAACACATGTTCCCGACACTTTGCAAAACACATTTGCAAATGCCAACACATGCTCTAGGATTGAAACCCACAACCTCGAGCTTATTTTAAAAACACATTTGCAAATAACAAATCCATTTAATATTTTGCAAAAACACATTTCGCAAACTCAAAGTATAAAACACACTTAGCCTTGTGATGATCAACACATAATCAAGTCACAAGCTAACACTCCAATGCATTAGCTCTCTATTTGCAACACATACAAATCTCTAGCTCCATGCAAACAACCACTTAAACATCAAGTTGCATGAGCTCTCTCTCCTTTTGCAACACATGCAAAACTTAGCTCTATACAAACAACTAAAACAAACTCAAGTGCATGAGCTCTCTATTTGCAACACATACAAATCGCTATCTCCATGCAACCACTTTAAACTAAATTGCTTGAGCTCTCTCCTTTGCAACACATGTAAAACATAACTCCAAGCAATAACCACATAAACAACATTGCAAAAGCTATCTTCCTTTGCAATACGTGCAAATCCATAGCTTCATACAAAAATCAATTCAATTAAGATTCAAATAAGATGCAAGCATGAGCACTCTTATTTGCAACACATGCAAATACTTAGCTCATGCAAAATCCAACACACAAAGTTCACCCATTCGCAACACATGCCAAATGGTTAGCTCCATGCAAAAACCGATCAAGAGTGTAAACTAGAGTGAACCGGATTGAGTTCATCGACACATGATGAAGCTCAAGCTAAAAGACTCAACCCCTTTTAATAGTACGGCACCTAACTAGCAACTCGGTCTCCCATCCAAACACCGAGACCGGTAAAAGACTAGGAACACATCCTTAGCCCTAACTAGTTATACATTTGCCTCTAGCGATCCATTTGGAGCTTTTATGATTTCCAATTATCTTCTCTCTAGGATCGAAACTTCTTGTTCATCAAAATATTATGAATCTTCTAGCTCTTCTCTTCACTTCAGGATCATCTCTTGAAGCTCATCAACGCATGATGACTTCTCGTTCCCGATTCTTCATTTTCTTGGACTCAACCTACTTCACAACTCATGAAAGATGTTAGTCCAACAAACACGGTTGTCTCAATCATCACTGCACTCCATTAACACATAATAGATGCCTCCAAAATCGATTGAGCACAACTCAAATCAATTTTAATGATTTAAAGGTATCTTGAGTACTTTGATGCAACTAATGCTGTATTATATTTAAGAACTTTTCTCTTATCTTTAATCAACAAGGAACACCATCAACACATGATGAAGCATTCTTTGATTTGATTAAAAGACAATCGAACTCAATTTAAATTTTATTTAAATTGACATGAGTATATATAACTACACAAGTTTCATATACTCATTTGATGGAAAGTAATGATCTAATATGTTTGAGTGTTGGAAATGAGATCAATACATTTAGACCATCAACTATAGAACAAACTTCATTAAGTATGTGCATATAACTAATTGAACATGTAATCAATATGCACATAATTAATCTTAGATTGCATATGAGTTTATTCTATATTTGCATGAGTATACTACAACTACAATCATAATGACCTCAAAAATCATAAAATAAAGAAAAATGAAATAAAAATATTTTGTGTATTATTTTCGAAATTTCTGAATTTTCTAGATTTTCTGAATATTCTTTTGGCTTTTCTTTAATGCAAGAAAATGAATCAAAGAATATGGTAAATAGAAAATGGTAAAAAGTAAAAATGTTAATTCAACAAAAATTTACCAAAGTTTCTAAAAATATCTGAGGGCTCTCCTCAGCTTGCTTAAGTCGGTGGGTAAGCTGAATTAATAAAAATAAAAATTAATCAAAGATAATCATGAGTAAATATCTCAGGGTAAAATGGTAAAATAATTTGGTAAAAATATCTGTAAGTCATCCTGACCCAAAATTTTTATCCTGCCGACATCAAAACAGTATCAACCTTCAATAAAAATATCAAGAATTTATTAATTCATTTTATAATTTTAAAAATTTAAAAACAGTGAATAAATAATCTGGAAAACAGTAATGTCAGAATTTATAAAATTTAAATAATAATAATTCAAGTCTTTAATTTTTACAGAAGGTGTATAATATAATTTCAAACTATCATAAAAAGTTTTGTAAAATAATCCCTTCATTTAAATCGCAAATTAAAAGAAAAACCGAATGGGCAATGCAGCAACTGTTGTAATGTCAGAATTTTATAAAAATATTCATGCATCATAAAATATCGAAAACTTTTCAGGAGGCTGGTAATATCCTTGCCGACCTATGGTAAAAATTTTATAAAATTTCACGTCGTTTTGACCGTCAAAATCCCCGTTCTAATCCCGTTCGGTCGTGAGCCTTCGCGAGTTCTTTTCTGTTTCAGCGACATGTGGGCCGGGCTGTCGGCCGAGCCAACTCAGCCGACAGCCACCGCCATCGGCCCCGCATGTCAGCCTCCCAGCCGCGTTCTTCTCCCCTCTCCCGCTCTCTCTCAGAGACGCCGCCTCTCGGTTCTTCAGCGCCGCCGCTTAAACCGCCTTTGAGCCCATATAAAACCCCTCTCGCGTCGTCGCCGACCCAGCTTGCTCCCAGTGCAACCCATTCCGCGCTGCTATTGTCATCTTCTCCGCTCCGGCAAAAACCGCAAAGAGGGCAAAACACCGTATCTTCCTCTCCTCGCCATTTCGCCCGAACCACTTCACCCGGCTTCCTCGAGCCTCCAGAACCCGTCCCAAGCCTCGACCAAACCCTTTATTCCCGGCGAGCTTCTCGCCGTGTTTTTCTTCCGCGCCACCGCGCACGGTGAAACCTTCCTCCTTCATTCATTCTTCAAAGCGATTGATAGAATCGGTTCCTTGAGTCGCGCAGTGCTCATCCGAGTGAAAATGAAGCTTGGTTAGCTCTAGTTTTGCATCGCCGCTCGCCATTGCCGCCGCCGCCCTCGCCGCGGTGGCATGCCGCTGCAGAGCCCTCGAGCCACCGCGCGCCACCAAAGTGTGCGCGACGGATGCCTGAACCTCGAGTGGAACCCATTCCACCGGAGGCTCGCTCGCCGTCGGCGAACTCCGCCGAGCGCGCGCCGCCGCCGGTGGAATCGCCTTCCGGCCGCCTCGGACCGCCGCGCGACCGTCCCTCGGTTCGCACGGATGCGCTGGCTTCGAGTGGAATCGATTCCATCGCCCGGCCCGGTTCGCGCCGGCGAAGCCGAAGCCGCGGCCCTGCTCTGGTCACCGCCAGCGGGCCCGACTGCACTGCGGCTTCGCGCTAAAGCGCGAGATGCGTCGGCCGACCAGTGGGCCCGACTGTCGATCTCATGGCGTGCGGCGATCGGCCGCCATGTGGGTCTCGGTGTCGATCGCCGCAGCGTCGCGTCGTCGTGACATCTTGACCAGCCTGTCGACCTCGCGCGACCCTTCGCGGGTCAGCGTCGTCACAGCGCTGGCAATAGCAGCATCGATCGGGCCGATCGATGGGCCGAACTGTCGGCGCCTCGGCGGTTCCGCCGAAAAGGGAAAGCGCGTTTTCCCTGTGAAAGCGTACTTTCCATTTTCGGCAGTTTTCTGATTTTTAGTATTTATTCAAAACCTAGATATTCAAATAGCCATATCTTTTGAATCATTTAACCAAGTTTGATGAAATAAATTTCTAAATTCATATAAAATTCAGTAGATTCAGAATATGCAAAAATATTTCAGAATTGAATTTTATTTGAAATTCGAATTCAAATTCAAAAGAAAGGTTAGAAATATGCCATTCATGAAAATTTTGCAAATAACCTCCAAATTTAGTAAAATAAATTTTATTAGAATCCTTATAATCTCAGGAACCAGAATCTATAAAAATACTTAGGGTGTGTTGTAAGAAAAATCTAAGTTATAAAATGAGTAGAAAATAATGCAATAATGGTTTAAATAGATCAAATCTTTAAATTGCAAAAGAAAACAAATAACTCATGTAACCATTCCTGAAATTTGTGAAAACATTTTATTTGAATATTTCCATCTGATTTCTTTTTGGCTCTATTGAAATTTGGTATTTGTTATATGTTGCGTCTGACGTGTAGAACCCGACGAATCAGGTACATTCGACGACTGTGAGTTTGAAGTCGAGGATAGTCAACAAGGCAAGCAAACCCCTTTGGTCATATTGATCCCAGTTTATAAATGTTTTCATTAAATATTTTCTGCATACTTTATTTTGTAAAGTCTGCTATATTTGAGTAATGGTAATTGTACCAAGAGACTTATAGAACTTCCTTAATAAGTAGAAAATTGTGAACCTTGAAAACCCTAGAATAGCTTAGACAATATTTAATGTCAATCTGGGTTACTCACATTTAGTGACATGCTTAGCCAAGCTTAAATGAATATAAAACTGTGGCATGGTTAAAGACTTTGGATATGACATTTAATTGGGTATGACCATTTTTGTGGTTGGTATTTTGGTTGGAAAATGAAAATAAAACTATGGTTTAGATGCGGGCAATTATTGGCAATAGCCGGTTGTGCATGTCTTTGCACGTAGTGTAGGGTGGAGATTATTGCCCGTGTCGGATTAAGGACCGAACTATGGGTTGTTTTCGTGCCAAGAACATTCATACAACCACAAGTCTTTGGTATGGGACAGCTCTAACTTATTAAGTTGTTTAAAACTAGCTTTGCACTTGGAAGGCCGGAGTAGTACGAGCTGTTTCTTAATGAATTGCTCGACGGGACGTCCACACCGAGGTGATCATGGATTAAACGTCTACCAATATAACGGTGTATGCCATATTGTGGGTAGTTCCATCATTTCTATGCTCGAGTTCTTACACCACGAATGGATTATCGCCACCGTCTTTGGTGCAAAGTTAGGTTTAAATAATGTAACAGCTTATAACATGACTCTGCGGCACACCAAAGGCGGTGTGCAAATATCGATTGCTCAAAGAGTCGGTCATGTCTTGTGGGAAAAGTTGTATACCTCTGCAGAGTGTAAAACTAATCGATTAGCGCGTCATGATCATGGACACTTGGTAAAGTCATCACATAGTTAGCGTTTGCTTATTTTCATAAAAAGTGGTTTCTACCACGTGTTGGTCATTTCCGCTGTGTGCGGAAGGAAATAGTTTTAAGTATGATCAGTATACCCAAACATTCGTAATTTATTGATGCTTACATTCTATCACTTTCCATATTAAATTGCTTTTATTTAAATTCCATTTTGCAATCTATTATTCTGTATTTACATTTCAAACCAGCTTTATGCAAATTAACCT
Organism: Otatea glauca; assembly: GCA_036346275.1. Taxonomy (NCBI): domain Eukaryota; kingdom Viridiplantae; phylum Streptophyta; class Magnoliopsida; order Poales; family Poaceae; genus Otatea; species Otatea glauca. The sequence goes on from CM070729.1 coordinate 15,483,398, forward strand.
TATTAGCCTTTCATTGAAATGGCCTGCATGTATTTTAGGATTTGCATAAGTCTTGCGAGTACGTAAGTACTCAACTTGCCAATGTTGATGTTTTTAGGTGAAAAAACAGATTTCCCCGACGATTCTTACGTTGATGCAAGATACGGGGAATTTATCGATGAATTTATCTAAGGATTTTCCCTTGTCAGTTGCCTGTGGAACAATGGGTTAAAAAGGCATACTACAAGAAGTTGTCTCCACTGCAGTTTTACTTTTGGTATTGTAAAAAAAATAATATGTAATCTTACTTCATTGTGTAATAAAGTTTGTGTATGATTGTGATATCAATTTGTATTTGTGCGTATTTAGCTATCGATCATGGGACTAGTCTCAGTATGCACATGGTATCCATTTTTGGTATTTATTTATCAAAAATGGGGGCCTTACATACACAAGTCATATATACTCAAAAGATTGTTTCAAAGTTTTGATCCTTTATATGTTATTTAGCAATAGGACATGGATCAATACAATTGAAATAACAAGTTAAATTATAAACTCCTTTTAGATGTGTGCATTCATGTATTTATTAATTTGGAAACATAATGCATATATTTAGACTAAGGCAATGAAAGAGTTTATCTTTTAATTTAAATCCTAAGTATGCATTAAAACAATAGAAATGAATACGAGTGCATATCTTGAGTTTTCTATTTTCTATCCAAATTTGAGACTAATAAGAATAAAATTTAATAAATATATTAGTCTCATAATGATTAGATTTATCATTAAATAATAATTAAACATTAATATTAAACCAATCACCAAAACTAATGGAGCTTGAACTTACAAAAGCGTAGTAGGTGCTCCTGCACTGCGGTAGCATGATCCGTATCATCTTCTGGCGCTTCTGTGGTTAGGAACGAGATTATTTTTACAATTATATTTAAAAGAGAGTTCTATTTTTTAAGAAAATACACACAAAGATAAAAAAAAATGACGAACTCCACGTGTGTCCACCCTCGACGCTCCAACTTTCAGAAAGTAACGGATAGTCGAAGAAATTAAAAGGAAAAAAAAAAGAGAAATCATTTTGCTGATGTGCTTGTAGGCTTGTAGCTATCTGTCGTGTTGCGTGGTGACGTGTGTGGAAGTAAGTAACGTGCAAATTAGGCAACATCAGCACACTTTATCGGGACATTAATTAACCTTGATTTGGGCGCTGGACCTGGACGTGACAACATAAAAGAGGCCACTATGCTCACCGTACTATTGTATGTGGGTTCACAGTTTGCAGATTGGTAACAGTAGAGGTGAGCACTCGGGTCGAACTCTTTTGGGTAGGTCCGAGGCACGACGTTATGATTCGGCACGAAGCTCGACTCGGTATGAAATGGGCTGTGCCGGGTCGGCACGACACTGTAGCACGGGCCGTGCCGGACTCGAAAATCGGGCAAGATGGACGACACGGCCTGGCACGACACTATAGAACGGGCCGCACCGGGCCCGATGACTCAGGGTATGAGAAAGAAGTCTAGCATGAAGGTCACTGACTCACAGAGCATAACCGCCATTGATGCACCCAGTAGTATGAACGTTACCCCTATCGTCGACACCTGAGAGAGACGAGCAAAACAGGAGAGAGAGTTGAGAGAGATTGAGAGACGGTGCAAGAAACTGCTCTCTCTCACTCGTCCCTCTCAATCTCTCTCGTCTGTCTCGTTCACTCTCTTTCTCGCCTATTACCCCCTCTCTCGCCCGTGTTGAGCACATCTTTCTCGCTCTATGTAACTGTTCAAGAACAAATAAATTTTAGTTCTTTCTATCATAATATTTGCATTCACTGCCTCAATTCTATGCGTCTTCGGCTCTTTTTCTCCCGTTGCAATAGTGCAAATGGGTCGGACCTGGGCCGGCACGGCACGAAGCAGGCACAAAGCGCAAATGGGCCGTACCTGGGCTCACCGAAAGCGAGCCGGGCCGGCACGGCGGGCACGACGGGTCAACGCGGCCCGGCACGGTTCGGGCACGAAGCACGATAGGCCCGTACCGAGTTTGCCCGGCACGGCACGACGCCCACCTCTAGGTAACAATATGGAGGGTTAGGCTTCGAAACCAGATAATATTAGACCGTCGAATATACTTGGAGTCTCGTGATGGAATCCCTGCTATGATCTAGGCCTTGTTTATAATACAAATATAAAATAGTTTAGTTTAATAAAAATCATGTATTTTTATGGTGTTTCGAACCTCTATCCCAAGTAGGTAGGGTGAAAATCGAGCTAATTTTTTTTTTAACTTTTTTGAAATTGACATAGTTTGATTCAATATCATTTTATTTATATTTTGAAAGTATTTTTAGAATCGAATCAATGAGCCGAGCCAGAGCAAAGTCCATTCGAAATTGACTCATTTCAATATTTAACCAATTAACAAGTGTAATTGAAACAATTTTAAACCGGGCTAACGAACCCTACCAACGAGCTTTTTTTCCGACCCTAATCCTAGGACGGAGCCAGTTCCAGCCCCGGGTGCCTAGGATTTGTATCATTAATTGAAGAAGATAACTAGTGTAAAGGATGTTTATTCAGCTAGTAGAAAGCAACAGGCTGCCCCAAAATCACACTCCAACATATTACTCCAACGTAGAAGAAGAAACTGCATCTACATATTCTTGGTAGCTTTTCATATCACTGGGTTCAAGTCTATAAGGTGTATTTTTCTTAGCACATAGACCGAGAAGATATTAAAAATAACTAGATTATCTCTAGTTATTATCATTAAGCACCATATTTAATGCATACATGTAGATAATATAGAGTACATATGGATATTATTAGGGATATATAGGGAACATCATCCTAATTTTACATTAAAATATAAAAATATGTTCTGTATTTATAAATAAAGTTATTTAAAAAATACACCAGATAAACTTAGACCGAGGTGGAACTATATATGGTTCAAAATCTCGACGAGATTTTGAAAATCTCAATTAAATTTGGCTTTCGACTAGGCCGAGATTCCAAATATCAGCGGATAATTTTTTTGAAAATTTTCAAACTGCTAAAGTGATTTGGGGATTTTTGACGAGATTTTGGGTTTTGTCTTGAGATGATCACAAATTCGACTGGTTTTCATATTTATAGGACCGAATTTAGCACTAAGTTTTTTGTAGAGAATTATAATGCATTTTCTAAGGAATACATGTGAAAATTTTGCAAAACAAACATATACAAATTATATAATCTTAAACCCTAACTTGAAACTAACCATAAACTCTAACCCTAAACCCTAACTTAAATTATGCAAACATGTTAACTACAATATTTGGGGTGGATTGGATATGCCATTTTTTTGGGATTTCAGGATTTTTTCAACGAGATTTTGGATTATTTGGGCGAGATTTTGGGTTTTATAACCGAGATGATCACAAATTTGACCGGTTTTCATGTTTGTAGGACCAAATTTAGCACCAATTTTTTTGTGGAGAACTGTAATGCTTTTTTGGGGAATACATGTGAAAATATTGTTAAAAAATACATATACAATTTATGTAACCCTTACTCTAAACCCTAACTTAAATTATGCAACTAAGTTAACTACAATTTTTGGGATGGATTGGATATGTCAAAATTTTTGGGATTTCGGGATTTTTCAGCGAGATTTTGATTTATTTCGGCCAGATTTGAGTGTTTTTTGATCGAGATGATCACAAATTCAACCGATTTTTTTGTTTGTAGGATTGGATTTAGCACCAAATTTTTGTGGCGAATTTTAATGCCTTTATGAGAAATACATGTGAAATTTTTGCAAAACAAATGCTCTCGATCTGTTAATGTGGTATGGTAGCTACTCTTGTAATCGATTTTGAGTCAATCATGCATGTAAAGGTCATGCAAACCCCATTTTCGTTGGTACTAATGGAGAACCACCTGAAAAGTCATGCAAACTACAATGTAGTTGGCTAAAATGGTTCCTTGACCTACCGGCTTGATTTGGAAGTGTATTTTATATAAAAATAATTAGTATTTTCATTTAAACAGATAGAAAGCGTAGATAAATACTTGCATGACCTTTTCATAATTTTTCTAGCCACGAGAGACCATTTCATGGGGGCTAAAATGGCCAAAATTTCGGTTTTGCCGGCGCCTAAAATACCAGATTTAAAATTTGGTTTTGAATTTTGGCTAGATATTGGTCGAAATTCTGTAATCTCACTAAAATTTAGAATTTCGGCCACTCCCGAGATGTGGTCCGAAGATGAAATTTGTAACCTTGGAACTGTAACACCCAAAACTTACTTCTTGTTTTTGCCGATTTTTATTAGAGTCGTTGGTGCTCGATCGAACAGCCGAAAAACGTGTGCACATCATGGCTACCGTGCGCTAGATAGATCTTGAAATTACTGTAACAGTCTGCCAGACGCCCGTCCAGACATGGGCGGAATAAGGGGGTGTCGGATATGCCCTAGCACCCCCAAAAATTTGATAAATTCGTAGACTACACGTACAGCGTGGGACAACGTCGTAGCACGAGGATGCGGGCCACCTCAACAGAGGATTTGATTGCATAATTATTTGGGGCGTTTCGGTGCGAAAATCACAGGGATTTAGAAGCTCAAAAGTCGGCTTTAATGGAGGCAAGAGAGAACGAGCTCTCTCTGAAGGTTCTGAACTTTAGCTGTAGCTAGAAGAAAGGCCTGACTGTGAAAGGCCTGCTGTCAAGGGAGGGTCTTTCTTTTTCGAGTTATTTAATGCTAAGAAAGAAATAGGCTCGGATAAAATAGCAAAATAGGTTCAAAAATTCTACAAAAATTCTCGAAAATACTTTAGAATATTTGGATCCCAATAAAATTATTTTTGGAATTTTTAAGCTTTTAAGTTCTCTACAAAAATTCTTTTTGTAAAACTAAAAATGAAAAAAAAAAGTTTTATAAAATCCATAAAATCAGAAAAATTAGAAGAAAATCCTAAATATTAATTAAACCAAAAAATATGCAAATTTTGAGGGTGTTACATTTCCATATGAACATTATTACCCAACGATTACTAGCGGTGAGTTTTAGTATCGGAAAAGATGGTTTTCTGAGCATTACCATTTCCCTGTTTCCATCATTTCTTTACTTTTTAAGACTTTAATAGGCACTTTTGCTTACATGTTAGGCATTGAAACAAGATTAGTGACAATCCTGCTGATAGTTCCCCTTTTTTCTAGTGTTTACAACTTTACAAGAACACAGTGGCCAAAATGTTGACAATCAGTTTATAATCGTGCTTTCCAGTTGATACTCTGGGGAAGAATTATGTGACCATTAACTCAAAAAAATTATGTGAGCAAAAGAAGAAGGAATATTTGTGCTCTTGAAATGTGCTTAATTAGCTTGTCTAATCTTCTAGGTGTTTGTTAGGATTCAGCAGCATAATCAGTACACAACATAATCAGTATACAGAATAAATACCGATGTCAATTATGGTCTCCCTCGGGGGAGGTACTAGGGGCATACATGTATAATATCACTTCTTCAATGAGTTAAATTTGTTGGTCGAATTGATTTTGATTTTAGTGGTTTGGGATTTTTAAGACCCTTCGTGACTTTGGTTTGCTCTTATGTTGTTGCGTAGTGGCACTGGTTGATTGTTGTGTGCGGTGGCACAATTCCTACGTACTAAGGTATTTATAAGAACGGAATTGAATGGTTTCTTACGTCCGACGAAACAAGTCACGTCGGATGGCCTATCAAGCAACCGATCCATTCATCGATTGTTGTTCCCGTTTCTCGCCATCCAGTGTCACAATGCAGACGTGAAGCCTTCTTCTGTCACCCATCATTTTCAAACTCATGCCCATGGATATGAGAGGAGGTGGCCCTGGCTTCTTCGCTAGCGCCGCGCCCGACGTCACCTTCCTCCTCTCAAACTCTCAAAACTTTCGTTGAGTTGCGCTAGCTTCCAACCCCACCGATATTTCCCAGCTATCTCCTTCACCTCGCCCTATCCATCCATCCATGGTAGAGCCTCAATCCGAAGCGTCGGACCAACCGGAACCCCAATCAGAGACCCTGGTGGAGCTCGTGAGGGTAGACGGTGCCACGGCGGAGGCCACGCTCTTTGGCGGCAAGCTGGCGTGGCGCCTCGCTAGCAGCTGGAGCTAGAGTCAAAGGTGATCGGGTTCCGGATGGAGGGGAGGGCACTCAGAGTCATGACCTTCGTGAGGGGGGACGAGGAGGTTGTCCTCATCACCGTCACCGCTGGGGTGCGACGATGGAGGTGGAGGGGATGGACAAAAGGTTGAGGTAGTGGTGGAGATGGAGAGCGAGGAGGCCACGACGAGGTGGGGGACAACACGAGGGATTGCTTCGCCTCACTTGGATCCCTATCCGAATTGGTTACACAACTAACAAAATTCCTCAGGAACTCTAAGCCCATTACAACTCGAATCCCTATCCGAATTGGTTACAACCCTTTAAGCGTGCGATCCTATAGGTTCATGTGCACTAGGACATAATTGAAGTACCCCTATCAATCGTTGAGTACTTCTACTCAACCATCGGGTATTCCTACTCGACCATCGAGTAGTCAACCAATAGTCGATAGCGGCCCCTAGCAGGATTTACCGACTCCCGAGTACATGTAAAGATCGGACAAACCTTAACAATGTCCTATATCTATATGCATTTCCTTTTACCTCACGATATTGGTCAAACTCAAGGCGAGTTGTTGTCATCCTTATTTGGATGGCTCGACCACTCTTTCTCGATGCCGTGACTCGGATTCCTCAAATACATCGAATTAACTCTTTAACTCGATGGCTCGAGTAACTCTTTACTCGAGTAGCATGATCATGCGTTTCTAGAATCCGACCACTCGAGAGACCTAGAGATATCTCTCGTTGTATGCGAGGGCAAATCCTATCTTGATCGAATATGCCTCGCAACATGTTTCATGATAAAACTAAAATTCATCTTTATAATTACCCAGTTACGGAGTAGCATTTGATGACCCTTAAGTAAGCCATTACGCATCTTGAGAACATGCGACAATCTCAAGTCGAAGTATATAGCATACACATCGTATATGAGACGAACCGATGACATGAAATAAAACAATGTTCTCGTAGTGTCTCATAGTGGGTCGATGTCCAACATCATATTCTCTAACATGTGTCCATATTATTGGTTTGATATCTACATGTTTATGACCCGTGAAACGTTGTCATCGATAAATACATATGCTAGTCTACTCATTTGTTTTCTCATATGATTATCGACTAAGGACCCCTTTTAGAATGAACATCATAAAGACGAATACGGAGTTTCACAAATAAGTCATGCATTTTGTTAATCAATATTCATGATGCTATTCAAAGAACAATATCATAGTTCATGAATATTTATGAAAATATAATCATCTCTATGATTGCCTCTAGGGCATATTTCCAACACATACTGCCTCGAGTTTTATTTTCCTAAGCACGCTGATTGGTTACCCTCGATGAGGAAAAATGTCACGACAACGACAAACAACACGTGACTCTAGCAGGTGTAGTATCTCTTTTGGAACAAAGATATATGATATATATTTAAAGAGAGAAAAAAATTTAGTTTCTTTGAGATCTATATTTATTATGTGTTTAGCTTTTATGATGAATACTGCAAGACACCTGGTAGAATTTTTTCCATACTAAGCGAGGCCTCGAGTGCTCTCAATTTTTCCATAGGATGAGAGTTCAGAGATGGCACTAGTATTTAGGGATGGCAATTTTACCCGATTACTAATGTACCTGTGGGTAAAATCCTAATAAAGGTGGGTATATTTCTCTTTTGTTACCCATGGGTATGTTTATAGGGTCAAACTTTACTCAACGGGCAAAAATGTAAAGGTATGAGGGAGCTCCACCCGTACCTATTCTGTCCGATTACCCATCACCTTCTATTGACACGTGGGTCACAACAGGGCCCAGTCGGCCCCCAGATCCCCAATCTCTTCCTGTCACCCTAATCTCTAATCTCCTCCTGCCGTTTACTCGCTCCCGAGTCCTGACTCATCATCGTCGCCTGCCAGCCTAGCGCCCCGGTCATTTCCCTGCCCCCTACCACTGCATGGCATGTGCCTACCATCCTGCCCTCTGTCGCCTCCAGGCTTGCCGTCTACCGCCCTGCCCCCTGTCCTCTACCGTGGCATGGCTTGCAGCCTTGCCCCTTGCCGCTGCACAGCCTACCACCTGCACTCAGTCAATGCCTGCTCCGGCCAAACCTGGAGATTTGAGATCAAGAGACGACGCTACAGGTAGAGGCCGGTCCAAGCTCCCAACCTCGAGGTTCGTTTTTGACCCATTCCCCCTCTCAAATCTTGATCTGGTGCTTATGATTTGTGGTACCTCATATTAGCAATTTGTTTGAAAGGATTGTTGATGGTGGCGTTAAACGGGTATGTCCGCAGGTATTGGATACCGGCGAGCGACGAATATGAGCGAGATTCTTCATCCACTATCCTTCACAGGTATATCGTATGAGAGATTTTAGCTAGCAGACATAGATATGGGCGAGTACTATCCATGCTGACCACACCCAATTCCATCCCTACTCATATTTAATTGTTGCATCCTACAGCGCGTTGCGTGCATGCGTGAAGCCGCCGTTCGTGCCAAAAAAAAAAAAATGGATCCAGCAGCCCACTTCACTCTTTGTTTTTCATCAAATGTTTATAACGTTGACATTAAATAAGTATCCCCTGTATTAAGTTCTATTTCAAATGTGCAGTTGGCTAAAGGTGCAGGTGAGCGTCTCGCCTACCTGGGTTCGAGCTCCGCTCGACCCGCGTGCTCGCGAGAGCCGGTTGCAGGTGTGGGGCGTGTGTAAGGTGTGCGTGTATGAGTGGGTGTGCGTGCGTTTGTAGTCCGCCTGTTGTTCTTTTTTTTTTAATGAATGCAGTGTTTTGGCTAATTTTTTTTTAAAAAAATATAGATATTTTTTATGATTTCTATAAAAATTGAACTGTTTTCTGTGAAATTCCCATGCTCTAATCAGGACATAGAAGAACCACGTGAAAAAGCTTCTTGATTTCAATTATGATCTCCCGCTAATGGCAACTAGGTAATTACCTCAAAACTTTTGTGGCTTGACAGTCCCACCTATGAGCTGGTTGGTGCTCGCAAATATACTCACACAGAATCTGATTAGCATTGTGTCAATTTCGCCTGAAAACATCAAATGCACCTAGCTATATTAATATGTTAGGTAGTGGTGCTGATCAAAAGGAAAAAGAAACAAAAGATGTTAGGTAAGCCCAAGAACCTAGTAGTTGCAACATGGCCCCTAAACACACAATTAATACAACAGTATTTGTGAAACCCTGTCCGAATTCCGAAATAAAAGTATTTGTGAACCATTTCGCAGTGCTACTGCTGCGCCTACATGATAATGACTAGATACATGTGCCATACCAATGGCTAATTGTCTGACAGAAAGATCTGAACTGTATGATATGGTATGCCTTTTGTGTTTATGCCCTACCCTGCTCTGTCCTATATTAATTTATATTAGCAACAACTAAGGAAGAGGAGCCAAATAGTTTTTTTATACCAAATGACTGAAGCCAGCGAAGGTTCCTTGGATGGAAGAACGCTCATGTTAAGTGGTTGCTGAGGTCAGTTGATTATCCTATTGGCTAGGGAAGAGGGATTGATTGATTGGTTTTGCTTAATTGGAGCATGATTAGATGCCCCTTCTGTTTTGCTTAATTGGAGCATGATTAGATGCCCCTTCTTGCGAAAGGAAAATGATTAACAGCCTAGAGATCAAAGGGTAACCTCAATCTTGATTAGATCGATAATGGTGGCACGCATTAATAGTTACAACATTAGTTAACTTACGCGAGCCAAAATTATAATCTCTCCATTGTAAATTGTAAGTCAAGGTTTGATTTGATACGGCCTCTAAAACTAAGCTTTAACTGTTAATTTATTTTATAATACTTTGTTCATATCTACAAAATCATAATCATGAGGAAAATGCTTTTAAATATGAATCCAACAATATCAGTTTTGTATCGTATAATACATACATTGTTAGAATAGTTGTTGATCCTATTTAGATCTCATAATACGTGAACATCTTACAATTTTTATTTTCTAAAAGGTAGTAACATATATTCCGCTTAAAAAAAAAATCGCGCATAGCATTTTAAGAGGCACCCAACAATGAGTACTTACAAATTACAATAGCCTGCATTATGGAAGGTACCTCAAGAAAAGCCAATCCAATAGTTTCCCTCTCGAGTTTGTTAGGTTCTGAATCATTGTTATTTGGTGATAAAAAAATTTTACGTGTACAAATATGTGTATAAAAATATAAAAATTCGTTGCATTATTTATATTGCAAAAATCAGCTACCAGTAAGTTATAAAGCATACGCTACTAGGTATGTTTTGCACGAGTACAATTTGATCGGCACTTTCTCAAATTTTTGCTCTACTCGGAACATTTTATTTAAATATAGTCTTTATCTAAAATCATGTACAAATTTGACCCCATAAATCACCTCCCACACTTAGAGAGTTCGGTAGATCACATGTCATGCTAAGATTCTTGTCGAACTCCCATTCTTGACATAATCAAATCCACTAATTAATCACTCATTTAATTATACTTCTTAATTAATCATTTAATTAATCAAATTTCTTATTTAATCCCTTAATTAAAGATGAATCACCAGTTTCTTCCGAGGCAATGGAGCCGACATGTGGGAGAGATTCCTGTCGAGCTCAACTTGCTCGACAACCCCTGCTAAGCTCCTCTAGCATTGTAGATGGTATGTATCGACAGTTGTGCCTTTTGAGTTCATCAAGGAACCTAGTTTTGTAAATTCGAATGAAAGAAGATTAAATTCGTTAAAAACGAATTTTAGGGGCCGGAAAAGCACGCGTTCTACTTTCTCTTGTTATTACGGGAATTAATGGGTTTTGTGTGAAATTCGATAAAATTCATGGGTTTCAAACAGACCTAAATAGAGAGCTGATTTCAACCGTTAGATCTAGAGCGGATGGTCAGATCAGGACTCCAACCCGTGGAGCTTAGGGGCCCACCCCACCGCAGCCTCGGGTACTTCTTGCCTCGGCTGTAGCGCCAGGTGCAGCAGCTCAGCTCAGCTCTGCTCTCTCTCTCTCTCTGCTGCTCCCCATTTAATATAACCAAAAGAATTCAAGAGCGCGAGACCAGTATGCCGTAGCAAGTAGCAACAGTTAATTACTGGTTCTAAAAAGCAGACAAAGATAGAGCAAAAACTGGAGAAATACCGAGAAAATCCAGTCGACTGAGGGCGTCCCAACCAAAAGGCGGAATTTTTTAGCCGAGAAAGCAGCTTTCTTTCTCGCCACTCTCATGGCCCCCGTATAGAGAGAGAGAGAGAGAGAGAGAGGGAGCATTGGTTGCTGTTGGCATGGGAAGGAGGATTGGGGGTGGAGCAATGGCGGGCGCGGCCTGGGCGTGGCTCCTCATGCTCTTGTGCTCCTCTTGGACCCATCAGCAAATCTTGGTGGTCGCGAGCACTGACAGGAATGATGGTGGGCTACTCGAAACCTTCCTTGCTCGAGATCACGTTTTCTCCTCCTTTTTACGGTTCTTGATTGCTGCTTCGTGTGCTCTCCTTCGATGGGCGCCATGGATTTTGGTTCGGGCAAGGTGGGATTCTGGCATTCTGCTTTGCTGCTGCATTGGGATCATTGAGTTGTCTCGCTGTTTGCTTGTTTAAATGATTCCGTCCCTCCATCTGGGTCGTTGTTGTTTGACTGGGGATTTTGCTCCTGCTGTTGTTTCTTACTCTGTTGTTTAGCTAGATCTTGTGTTGTTGGGTCATTTGTTGCAAAGTTGGATATTTTTTAATGTGGTTTTTGACAGATTTGGGAGGCAAAAGGATTTTGAGTAACCCCAAATCGTCAGTGGATGTCGGCACAGTGTAGTCACCTTTATTGATTGATTTCACTTCGTTGATGGGCAGTTTGTGTAAGGATATGCATTGAATTCTTTGGGAAATTTTGCATCTTTCACTTGTTCTATCCGTTTTCTTTGAGCCAAATCCAGATGGAGTTTATAGTTGCTTACTGGGTGCTCTTAATATAGTTTTGGTTGGAGAAAGGAAGTATTTTTGCATATAAAAATGCAACTGGCACTGTGTTCTCCGTTTCTTCGATGATTGGGTGGGAGATTTTAATTTCAGGGAAGCAATGACAATTCTAGGAGCATGTTGTCCTTTTTCTCCTCTAAGGCTTCCAACTTTTGATCCATCTTTGTAAAGTATATCAAAACCAGTAAAATTGCCCAAGATGGATCTGTGATATCATTGCTCATCTAAAGTACATCAGTCTTACTATTTGTGTTTTGTGATTCATTTGTTTGGCCCTCATATCATGTGAATCTATATGTGTGACTGGTCCAACTTTCCATGATAAGTAATCATAGTGACTGAAATATATTCAGTGATACTCATGCCTAGTGTAGTAATTCTTACCTTTGTGCCATGCAGTTTCGGTCCTCAACGCGCTATTTACCAGCATGAATTCGCCGGGGCAGCTGCAGGGTTGGCAGGTGAACGGCGGAGACCCGTGTGGCCAATCATGGCAGGGCATCACTTGCTCTGGATCGAAAGTCACAGCGATGTGAGCTTCATATTTCCTTGTACTTGCTCCTAAGCCCAGTTTGTTGCTTCCTTTGATGTATTTTGTCCTGCCTTGTTCTATTAGTAAATTGCCGAGCTCGGGACTCTCAGGGACATTGGCCTACAATATGAACACCATGGATTCACTTGTTGAGCTGTGAGTCCAGTCATTTATTTCTTCAGTGTAGTTCTATGTTTGGGAGTTCAATTGGTCATTGGCTTGATTAAAACCCAATGCAGCGACATGAGCCAAAATAATCTCGGTGGTGGCCAACAGATTCCATACAATCTTCCAAATAAGAAGCTCGAGAGACTGTAAGTCTGTCAGATACTCTGATGGAGTCATATTATATTCTATTTTTTTTAAAAAAAGTTCTGATGGCGTGTCATTTCGACTTTTTTTTTTTAGATGGTCTAATTGAATGCTTGATTTGCAGCAATCTGGCAGGAAACCAATTCACTGGAAATGTGCCGTACTCAATTTCCACGATGTCTAAACTTAAGTATCTGTAAGAATCTTTTGAGCCAAAATTGAATTTGCCTCGAAATTCATATTGTGTTGTAAGGGTTAATTGGATTCTTGTTCATAAATACAGAAACCTTAATCATAACCAGTTACAAGGAAATATCACTGACATCTTTTCCAACCTTCCAAGTTTAACAACACTGTGAGTACTTCTTTTAAAGTCTTCTCGTGTGGCCCTTACCTTGCACCATAAACTCTTCGAACTATTTTTTTGACATTCCCAGTGTATCCTTGCTCTGACTGTATTCCTGTGGAAAATGCTACAGTGATCTCTCCTTCAATTCTCTTACTGGGGATCTACCACAAAGTTTCACTTCTTTGTCAAGCCTGAAAACTTTGTAAGAAAGAACTTAAGAGGAATCTAATTTCAATCTTCTATACTGTATTGTTAATTGTTATGCCTATAACCCATGTTATGTTCTTCTCAGGTATTTGCAGAACAATCAATTTACTGGCTCTATTAATGTCCTTGCTAATCTCCCACTTGATGATTTGTAAGAAAATCAATTTGCATGCCATAAATGGTGTGTCTTACATACTTCGTACTTATCTAATTTACATCTCTTATTGCAGGAATGTTGCAAACAACCGCTTCACTGGTTGGATTCCTAATGAGCTAAAGAAGATAAATAGTCTACAGTAAATGCTATTTAAGTCTTTAGTTTCCTAGCGTTGTGAAAAATTGTATCTTGAACTAATGGTGTGATTATGTATAGAACCGATGGCAATTCTTGGAGCACAGGCCCCGCACCACCACCACCACCGTTTACAGCTCCTCCACATTCACGCAACCATCGGAAAAGCCCAGGTCGACACTCCAACGGCAGTAACAGCTCATCAAGTTCTGGTGGAAGCACTGGGTTACGTGCGGGAGCCATAGCAGGCATTATCATAGCTCTTCTGGTTATTGGAGCACTTGTTGCATTCTTCTTGATAAAGAGGAAACAACGCAAAGGTACAATGCAAGAGCATTTTGAACAGCGACAGCCATTCAATGCATTCCCTTCAAATGAAGTTAAAGGTCAGCTTGCTCGATGCTTAATATACCTTGACAGATGCTTTTATTTTAGTTAGTGACAACACATGTTTGGTTCTTCAAACACCGCAGATATAAAGCCTATTCAAGAGTCTACCACAATAGAGGTGGAATCCTTGCCTTCCCCTGCAACAGTTAGTCTGAAACCACCCCCCAAGATTGAGCGCAATCAGTCCTTTGATGATGATGACAATTTTGCAAAAAAGCCTGTTGCAAAGAAAAGTAATGCAGTGCCATTAAAGGCGACTGTTTATTCAGTCGCAGATCTGCAGATGGCAACAGGTAGCTTCAACATGGACAACCTTGTTGGAGAGGATACTTTTGGACGTGTTTACAGGGCACAATTCAATGATGGGAAGGTACGCATGATCAATCCTTATTGTTATTACATTGTAACTGATAGAATTTTTTAAAATTGTTTCTAGTGTTTGTGATGTCTTCGAAGATCATTCATTGCTTGCAGTCTTTGTACTTAATATATTTTGGTGCTTGCTTGTCCTGCATAAACACCTAAATGAAATGAGTGGCAGAAGCTGTACAGCGTTGGAAAGTGATTTTCATTTCTACCTAAAAAGAACAATTAAACTTCAGTCTCTTAATGTATACTGTTACTGTGTAAATAAATTAATGTGATGGCTCCCTACAAATGCAGGATTCCTGCATTACTTTCTTTCTGTATTAGTGCATTACATGTTACACTTCCTATACTTCACATGATATATGGGGCTTACGGTTTTAACTTGAATTAGGTTCTAGCTGTGAAGAAACTAAGCAGTACTACATTACCTAGCCAATCATCAGATGATTTCTATGAACTGGTGTCAAACATTTCAAAGTTGCACCATCCCAATCTAAATGAGCTTGTGGGCTACTGCATGGAACATGGACAACACTTGCTGGTTTACGATTTCCACAGGAATGGTTCGCTGCATGATATGCTCCACCTCCCAGATGAATACAACAAGCCTCTCAGCTGGAATTCTCGTGTTAAGATTGCATTAGGCTCTGCACGTGCACTAGAGTAAATGCTCTCTCTCTCTCTCCCTCCCCCCACACGCAATTACATGCTTGTCTTTTCTCAGTTTGATATGGCTTGTGAAAGCTGTTTGACTTGCCATTAAACAGAATGGAATTTGATAGGAAAATGACGAGAATATGCTTCTGGTAGAATTGTTTATTAATGGCATGATCTCTACATTCTCTTTGGTGCATGAACTCCGTCAGCTCCTAATCATTTTTACTCTTTATATTACTTTCTATAGGTATCTTCATGAAATTTGTTCCCCGTCTATCATTCACAAGAACTTTAAGTCTTCCAATATTTTACTGGACACGGAGTTCAACCCTCACCTTTCAGATGCTGGACTTGCAAGCTTTGTTCCTGATGCTGAATTCCAGGTAAAACTCAAGGCATTTGCTCCAACAAACATATTTAGAAGTAAATATGGTAAAGAAGCGTCAGGTCCATATGAATTAGTTTCTTTAATCATGAGTCATGCAAAGTGTTGGTGAGGTGCTTATATGCATCACTTGTTGAAAGTTGCGCAACTATTAAAACATAAATGAAGGATTGATAGTGATTACTTACCCCTTCGTTTGCTTCAAGATTTATACAACTTGTATTAATAGGTGATGCATAGAAGCAGGAAGCGATTCATCTAATGAGGCGCTAAAATTGCTCTGAAATGATTTACACCCACATATGGCTGACAAGTTACTCTCAATGTTACTTCCAAATAAACCTCAACAGGCTTCAGATCAGGGTTCTGGATATAGTGCCCCCGAGGTGGACATGACCGGCCAGTATACCCTCAAGAGCGATGTCTACAGCTTTGGAATTGTCATGCTGGAACTTTTGACGGGCCGTAAGCCATTCGACAGGTATCACTATCATCACTGCTTGTCTGCGCTGCTGAGTTGTTTATTCATTGAGTTGATTCTTCGTAGTTATGGCCACCTGACTATTTTGTAACGCCATTGCAGCTCTAGACCCCGGACAGAGCAGTCACTTGTCCGGTGGGCAAGCCCCCAGCTGCACGATATTGATGCACTGGACCGGATGGTCGATCCAGCGCTCAAAGGTCTTTACCCTGCCAAGTCCCTCTCCCGTTTCGCCGATGTGGTCGCTCTGTGTGTCCAGGTATGGATTTCACTCCTGTACAATGCAGCTTGCAGAACCTAACACATGCATATCAGACATCTTAATCATATCAAACAACCTCTACTTTTTCAGCCTGAACCAGAATTCAGACCACCGATGTCTGAGGTGGTGCAAGCACTGGTTCGGCTCGTTCAGAGGGCCAACATGACTAGGAGAATGATCGACGGCGAGGAGGCTTCTCGGCGACCAGATGACCAGGATCAGGAATTCATGTAACACAAGTGAAGCCATAGATCTTCCGTTGCACTTGCACCTCCACCTTACCGCTGTGCCTGTATTTGTTTTGTTTCCCTAGCACCTAATGCAGAGAAAAACAAAGGGAACAACATATGGGGAAAAAAAACAGAAGTTTCCAGTTTTATCAGTACATAATCACAGGTTTTGTTTTGTATAATGAAATACATGTTGTTGTATGACTGCGCCATGCCTAATGAGTAATGACTAATGAGCATCTGAAAGGCGTTGCCTGCAATGACCTTGATCAAATTTGCAATTCTGAATGTCTGATAGATTTTTTAGATTCATTTATTGGAATCAGCTGCGTATACTCTTGTAAACAGAACTGCCCTCATACAAAGCTTTCCGTATTTTTATGCCATACAACCTAAACAAAATGCTGAACCATGATGCCAATGGGTAAATGATAGGCAACCAAATAGAATGGATTTTTAAAATTTTAGTACACGAAAAAAGCGAATCATATTACCATGTCACTGGTAGAACATATTATAAAAAGGCAAAGCTGCCTTTATCAGTTAGTAAGCCACTCACAGGTCACAGTGTCACACCCTAGTAATGTACCAAAAGACAAAAAAAAGCAAGAGAAAAAATCAAAATGCATGAGTGGTTCATGCAAAATCTTTACCATCCTCTGGGCGAGATATATGTGTGTGACTGTAGATTGGCATGGTACTCTAAAAAAAATTCTTTTGAGACCTCTCTGTTTCGTAATTGTTATAGCTGTTGTGATCTTTGAGCTATCTACCAACACTGATGAGATTGAATGCATAAAACTACCAATTGAATCTAGGATTTATCATCCATTAATTTGAGATGTATAATTGTTGAGCAGCGCTTCTATACATCACTCTTTCAATACAAGTTGTATAAATCTTCAAGCAAGTGAAGGGACAAGTAATCATTATTCACCTTTCATCCAAACTGTAGTACTTATACGGCTTTTAAATAGTGATGCATAGAAGTACCTCAGATAATTGTTATAGTTGTTGTTCTCTTTGAGCTATCTACCAACACTGATGAGATCGAATGCATACAAATTAGAACTACCAATTGAAACTAGGCTTTATCATCCATAAATTTACACAATGGGGCCAAAAGAATGGTGATCGAATTAGATGTAATAACCACACGGGAGGTTCTGGATAAGTGTTGGATTGAAAATTCAGCATTAGTTTTGACGGGTTCCTTTTGTCTTTCATTTTTCCTGTTGTAGATACAACTCTCTCTTTTTTATAAGCCTCCCTGTTGTCTTTTCCTGAAAAAAAAAGCAATATGAGAAGTAATTGTGTTCCATTACAATCTGAAATACTATGCTTTAGCATTTCTTTAGTTGTGCCAAATATGCGACATTTCCAAACCTACGGACAAACTGAGATAAAATGTACAGGACAAAATAGTTGAGACTCTTAAAAGGAACAACTTGTGATATGAACTGGAGTTTTCTCCTAGCTCAATCCTGGCGGCCGGAAATTAATTTCACTCTCTACCATAACCATGTTCATGTTATTGCAAGTTATTGTCACCACCCCAAATAAGAGGGTAATGTTCTGCACATTCATTGAGGATATGTTCAAACGCTAGCATAAAACCTTGCACTACTCACCACACATAAAATTGACAGTCGGGACTCAAACTCAAGACCTCAATTTGCGTGGGTTGTAAGTGCTTGATGTTTCTTTACCAATCATCCAAACATTAGCAATGTTGACTGCATATTAACAAGCTCCTCACACTCACTGATGTACAACCATGACAAAATGCATGGGTTGAAAAATATCAAATTCATGAACCCTTGGTGCACAGTTTTTACCCTCCTTCTGCCCCCATATAAATCCCTGCAGATTGCCATGGTTTTCTGCTATATGATTCTTAGTTACTATTAGAGTGATCTTGGTCGTGAGCTATGCACAAACTAAAGAGATCTATACACGGAGCTACCTTTTTCATCCATTGATCTTGAGATTTTGGGGCGCATCAATGCTAAACGAATGGTGGTCAAATTGGATGTAGTAGTAGTGTGATTTGGTAGGGTATGGTCTGGTACAGCAAGATTTAAATGTATGCCATCATTTTAATCATCGACGACAGGAATTTCCCATGCATTGATGATAATAGAATGTACGAATATAGGGTCTGGTCTGGTATAGCAAGATTTGAACGTAGATTGACAATAGAAAACCAATGTGCAGATGCAATCCTCTCAACCACTTGGTTGCATCCAATACATAACAGCACTGTTCATCGTCGTCGCCAAAGGGAGGATCAAATGGAGCTAGATCGATCCAATAGTCCTGCTAATTGCACGGAAATGGCGGCCTGACTCTGTTTGGAAGCCTGAGCAATGGCTGCTGAGCACGATGGCCGGGCAATCTGAAGAGCAAATGG
The DNA here is from genome assembly GCA_036346275.1 of Otatea glauca. Classification (NCBI taxonomy): domain Eukaryota; kingdom Viridiplantae; phylum Streptophyta; class Magnoliopsida; order Poales; family Poaceae; genus Otatea; species Otatea glauca. The sequence continues at coordinate 15,502,377 of CM070729.1, forward strand.
CAGCAAATGTGTTGTGTTATCAATCTATGTTGTACTTCTTGTTGCTTCGATCTCTACAATTGTAGCATTTTTAATAAAATTGGAGTACATTTTTTTGGGGTGGAATCTATCAATTTGGTGAAAACTTGAAAACCATTTTTTTGTTCTAGCACCAAACTAACATTAAAGAAATCAATCGGAAAAATGACTAAAGTTTCAGAGATTTCACTAAATAGATCTTCTTTCAGCTACCTATCTGAAACTTATACAAATATTTTAAACAAAAGGCATTGCCCAGCTTTTATTAAAGCTAAGAAAGATTAAAAAAATAATCCTGGGGACAGCAGTCATGCCTTGCCATATGCTATTTCGGACTTCCTCAGTCTTCATGGCTGCTTGGTGACACAAAATAAAACATCTGTCGTTTAATTGGTTCGATCCTGAAGAAAAGGATAGTCTCCCGATCACCGCTATACTTAAATTAAGAAGCACAAATGAAGACGTCGTTCCACTCCAATTGTAATGTTCACTATTGTGCATTACCATTTTTTTGTTTCTGCGCGGAGCAAGTCGCATTTTCAACGAAGTAATTAACTCTTCACACTAATGCATATATTTGTTGCCAGCTTTTCCAATCAAGTTTACGACGAATGGCAAATTCGCATTACCGGGCCATGTCTTGGTCATCCAATCGGCCACTGACAAATCAAATATGCTTGCATATGCAGCAGTAGATTCAGAATGAAATGCATGTTATATGCCACCATATAGGTGGGCTCTGGGTCGGTTGGATTCCCAGCTGAATTTTATCAGATATTTTGGGAGGTAATTAAGAATGATTTAATGGCAATGTTTCAAGATTTACACAATGGTGTTTTGCCTCTGTTTAGTCTGAATTTTGGAATTATCACGCTTCTCTAAAGACTAAGATGCTAAGCAAATACAATATTACAGACCGATTTGTCTTCTGAATGTCAGATTTAAAATATTTACTAAAGTTGGCACAAATAGGATCACAGGTATGGCTGAACATGTTGTATGTCTTACTGTGAGACGACTTTCATGCTAGGTAGGAATATAATGGATGGCGTGATTATTCTTCATTAAACTATTCATGAGATGCATAAGAAAATTGGATGGGTGATCTTTAAGGTAGACTTTGAAAAGGCCTATGACAAGGTCAAATGACCATTTCTTCAAAAGACTTTAAGGATGAAAGGCTTCTCACCATAGTGGTGTAAGTGGGTTGAAAACTTTGTTATCGGGGAAGTGTTGGCATCAAGATTAATGATGATATTGGTGCGTATTTTCAGGACCGTAAAGGGCTCGACTAGAGTGACCCTTTTATCTCCCATATTATTTAACATTGTCGTTGATATCTGTGGCGGTCATTTTAGATTGTGCCAAAAAAGGATGGGCAAATAAGTGGAGTGGTACCTCATTTGGTGGATGATGGGTTATCTATTATATAGTATGCAGATGACATTATTTTATTTATGGAACATGATTTCTTAAAGGCAAAAAATGTGAAGTTATTGTTATGTACATTTAAACAACTTTTTGGTCTCAAAATCAATTTTCATAAAAGTGAAATCTTCTTTTGGTGCTACTAAGGAATTTAAGGCTCAATACACCTAGCATTTTGGTTGTGGGTTGGGCAATTTGCCATTCGATACCTTGGCATACCAATTCATTATAGAAAATTAAGAATCAATGAATGGAAGGGGGTAGAGGAAAGATTTGAGAAACAATTAAGTAGTTGGAAGGGAAAGCATTTATCTGCTGGATGTTGTTTAGTCCTTTTAAATTCTGTGCTTAGCAGCATACCCATATTTATGTCATCTTTTTTTTGAGATACCACATGAGATTCTCAAACGGTTGGATTATTATAGATCCAGATTTTTCTGGCAAAGTGATAACTATAAAAAAGAAATATAGGCTAACTAAGTGGAATATATTGTACCAACCTAAGGACTAAGGAGGCATGTGTATTCAAGACCTTGATGTTAAAAATGTCCCTTGAGTAGTAAATGGCTTTTCAAGCTCCTAAATGAATGAAGATGGTGACTAGCAAATTCTCCTCGAGAAGAAAATATATGGGGAATAAGATTCTTTCTTATGTAGAAAGGAAACCGGGGACTCAATTTTGGTCGAGCTAATGAGAGTCAAACATCATTTTTAGATTTGGGTCTTTCCAACCGTAATGGATCTCAAATTCAATTCTAGCAAGATACATGGCTTGGTAACACCCCTCGGTGTACAATACCCTCATATCTTCCAAATTGTTCAGAAAAAACATGTAACGGTGGCTGAAGTAATGATTTCTGACACATTCAATGTGTCCTTCGTCGAGCCATTACGTGATATAATTCTTGGCTTTGCATGAGTTTGTTACAAAGGTTGTTGGTGTGCATTTAACACGAGCAGGATATCTTTCGATCGAATCTCCATTAGAATGGACGGTTTTGATTCGATCGATATATCATGCCTTAATGCATTAAAATGTCACTGTTATAAATTATCAATTGTGGAAGCTTAAGGTACCTTTTAAAATAATTTTTTATGGTACCTATGCCGTAGAGTGATATTGACAAAGGATAACCTCATAAAAAGAAATAAAATGGCGTAAAAGTGTTGTTTTGTAACAATAACGAAACTATACAACACCTCTTTTTTTCGCCATTTCTTTGTTTCGCATGGCGCGTTATTCAAGCGGCTTTTAATCATCACCTTCTAGTAGCATGACCAATATATTTGGGAGTTGGTTATTAAATGAAAAAAGATTTAAGAGCTCACATTTTGGTTGAAATTTCTTTGCTTTGTGTTGGTTAATTTGGTTATGTCGAAATGATATGGTTTTGATGAGAAAAATATTCTAATCATTGCGAGTTATCTATATTTGCACAAATTGGTTGCATTAAGTGGTGCATCTTTGTAGTCTCGAGGCCCAGGATGTGGTGTCATTAGGATGCCGATTCTTTGGAGATCATGCTCGAGGATTTCTTCATCGGGCATTAGTGGAGATTTAGTAACATGCTTTGTATGAATTGAGACCTTCGATTTATGTTTCCTATGGCTTCTTGCAACTTTTCTACAAAACCTATTTGTTTCTTTTTTGGACAGCAGTTTGGTTGTAACTATGTAATAATTGTTTAGCTGTGTGCATCTAACGATGCAGAGGCTGGGAAATATAGTCTTCCATTATTAAAAAAAAAAGGTGTAACATGCATGCATGGTCAAGCCCATTAATTAGTTAATTACTCCCTCCGATCACCAAAAAATGTCGTTTTGAGCTGTACTATTTTGAAAGTACTTTTCGAGGCAGATCTATGTGTATAATTTTTATGTATCTAGTCTAAATGTTTTAAAAGATGTTGATACCCAAAGTTTAGATATCTGAGATAGTGGAGCAAACCAGCCTGGGAATACTATCTTCTTGACAACAAATAATAAATTTGACAACAAATAATAAATTTTTGAACAAAATTTTTGAACTCCTGTGCTGGTTGAACAAAAATTTGAATTTTTTTGGCAAAATTTGACAACAAATAATAAATTTTTGGACAAAATTAAATAAACCCGTCGAAATGCAACTAGCACAGGAGTATTTCGGGACCCACTGAAGAACCGAATTTCGGCAAAAATTCGAATCCTTAAACGTAACGCAGGTGTTCGATGTGATCGTTCATGAGGACAAGGAATCAGAATTTTTTTCCTTTAATCTTTTTTTTAATCTTTTTTTCAAAACTAAGTATCGGGACAAAAAAATTACAAAATTAGCGATGATCGATGCAAAGCTTGCGATTTTCATCATTTTGCGGTTAATTTAAAAAAGATCATAACTTTTTCATATGATGTCGGATAGAGATAAACTTTATATAAAATTGTAGCTCTTGACGGGATCTACAACTTTTAATATACAAACTTTTTCAATTTTAGTCCATTTAGATAGCCAAAACGGGATAGAATGTTGGATCTAAAAACGATCTATTTTAGATCTGAACATTCTATCCGTTTTGACTATCTAAATAGACTCAAATTAAAAAGTTTGTATACAAAATTGTAGATCCGTCGAGAGCTATAATTTCATATAAAGTTTATCTCCATCCGACATCATATGAAAAAGTTATGATTTTTTAGAAATTAACGAGATAAGTAAAAATCGCGCGTTCAAGATACTAATCGCCATGTATGTGGGCGATCGCCAGATATGGGCGATCGCCCCATATCTGTCGACGGCGCTAATTTTGTAATTTTTTTGCCCCGACGCTTAGTTTTGAAAAATGATTAAAAAAAAGATTAAAGAAAAAAAAATTCCAAGGAATCATGTCATGCTGAAATTCTGTACCCGCGGTGTTCGTGGCTTTTTTTTTCAAGCCTCTAAGTTTTAGTTCATTTTCTTCATTTCACCTTTTGCAATTAGTATTTTCCTGATTTATTCCTTCTCACATCAATGGTAAGCAGTCCAATGACGTTTCACAAAAAAAACACAGTTTCGTACTTTCTTGAGAAACCTAGGAAAGAGGGGGTGCTTCCTACCTGCTAGATGCGCGGATGCGCCGATCGTCATACGACAAGATTGTGAAAACGGGGCGCAGTTTTCTAGGGTTAACAGGCAAAAATCAGAGTAATACGTAATCTTAGAAAGTTTTGGAAAGTTTTTCGGGAAAAACGACGTGTTAAAAACAAATTATGGGAGTTCTAGGGTAATAAAGAATTTTAACGGACTATTCTGTAATATTAGAATTTTCTGGCCCCTTTTGCAAAAAAAAAATTTGTAGGGTATTAAGCTGTAATTCTAGAAAATATATTTCAAAATTATAGGGCCTTCCTGCAAAAAAAATTCAGAATTTTTAGGGTCTTTCTCGCAAAAAAGTGATCTAGATATAATTTTGGAAACTTCCGAGGGCTTCTTCGCAAAAAATCAAGCGGCTCACGCCACTGGCACGTGTTGTGCTCGTGCTTACCCCGCGCTCGAGCCACGCATCGCGGCCACGCTTGCCCCGCTCGCCCGAGCCACGCGTCCTGCGGGCAAAAATACCGCGAACGCGTGTGAGTGGGGAATCGAATCCTTGACCGAAGGCATGAGAGCGAGACGCCTTACCACCACGCTGTGCGAACGTTCTTGGCGAATAATGGTGTTAAAATATATAAGCTGAACGACCGGCTGAGCTACGCGGACGATGTGGCTCAACGATTTGCGAACCGTACGAACGGCAGACCATTTTACTGTTTGCACAGACGATGCGGCGCTCGAGTGCTCGTCCACGCCGCGCCGAAGGCGACGTGGACACAGTGAGCGGTCGGCAAACCTGCGTTGTTTAATATGGGTAGTATTCATCGTCCTTAAAAAAAAAGGATCTGGTGTAGCCGTGTACGGCCAACTTGACCAAGAGAAAGCTCGGTAAAACAACGTGCGATCTTGTACAACCGAACCCTTCCTGAAACAATAAGCGGAAACATGCACAAAATTGCAGTCTAACACTATATATATTACACTACACCATGCATCAAATAATATTCTCGAAAAGGTTCCCGACATATAAGATGACTTCACAGGGAGCTAGCTAATCCATGCTTGGCTAACATGGTTGAGTTTTTGGTTTTTTTTGTTCCATTTATTTAAAAATTTTTTTAGCTCTTATCCGAACGAAATTACAAACCTACCCTTTTCTTGATCGCGAAAGGATCAAAGATGACACGTGTCACTTACTGCGATATGTGTAGCACCTCAGCACAGCCCATGCTCAAGGTATTAACACCATTAACAGTTTTCATCACTTTTGCCATGATATTAACTATAATTTCAACAAACATCTTAAACAATTATCACCTCTAATAAACTAACAATACAATACTTTGTGTAATCATATAAATGATAACAAAACATAAATAAATCTTGGAACCTCACGCCGAAACACACCCAAGTTTTCGCACTTGGGTACGCTCGGATCACAAGCGTCCGAGAGTAGCCTTTACATTTTTTGGTGACAACAAGAAATAAGGATAAATAAACAACAATTAAACTTCTCATTTAAACATTAAATCGAATAAGTCCACATGACTAAGAGATGATACGAAAGTTTAACACTATACCAACTAAACATTTCATTATTCAAAGAATGATTATTGATACTAAGTATTATGAGTGACGATGTGTCAAGTGAGTTGACGGTGCCACTCCCATCCCATGCATGTCACCTTCAACATTCATCTAAAACATTACATAAGCAATGGTGAGTAAGTACGTAATAAAACAGTAAGCAATAGCAATTCCATCATCATTAGCTCATTTATTTCATTCTCCACATTGCTCAATGTAACTTTATCTTTCTTTAAAATGCAAATACTCATGCACACCTCTTTCCCTTTACCTTATACTGGTATAGCGGAGTGTCTACCTATCGATGAACCACTCATACCCTATCTATTTTCATACGGGTCCTACTCTGTCCTTTTTCATACAGGATCCAACCTTCACTCACGTAGAGTGCCTACTTCAGTAGGTCTTTCATCTTCCCACTCTCGTGGGATCACTTATATACAGTAGGCTATAGATGTCACTCAGACCATCTATCTCTTTCGCATAATGCATATGATGCCATATTTACCTTTCGATGTGTTAATCACTGTTCTTATATTGTGCCATTCAGTTTTTATAGATAAATCATCAATAATAAACCAACAATACGAAAGTACTCATAAAGTAACATCATAAATCATTCATAATCATTAGATAACAGTTCACCAACTGTTTACCATTTTACCATGCATTTGCCTTTTAATCGCGTGAAACGGAGTGATGAGCAGATGAAGCCAAACCTGAAATCACATCTCATACAATAGGTAAACCATCTAAAAACATACCATAACAATACATATATCAAACATAAAAACATCGCTCCTACGCACATCCTCGGACTTAACTTTGTCTCTCGCCGAACAACCTACCCCTTGCTGACCCAGCAGTCGGAAGACCATAACTTCTAGCTCATGAGCCCAAACATAGTAAGCCATATATTTACTGAAAACTATATAGGATTATCTACAATTTTCTAGTCATCTATATTTTCTATTAATTCACTTAAACCCTCATTTAAGCTCTGAAGACTGATTTGTTGTTTTTTTGGACATCATACTTCATAATTTCGTAAATGTTTTAATAAAACTCCAAATATAGCAAACAATGGCATCTCTGGAATCTAGGGAAAGTTATATAGTTTTCTCTAGACATAGACATAATTTAATTCAGCATTTATCTAACCCTAAATAGAATATTAACATAACTGCTCCCAGTAGTGATTGATTACTAAGACATCAAGCTTCTACAAGCCATAACTTTCAAACTGCTTAACAAAATTTTACGTTCTTGTACTCTAATAAAAGTTTCGATAATAATATATTTTTTATAACTTGCACATGCCATGAAACTGATCGTAGGTACCCCAAAACGTGACCCAAAGATAAAAACCACTATTGAACGAATACCAATCTTTCCCAAAATCCATCTCGGAGCTCTTCAACCACCACATCTAACAACGAAACGATCATAACAATACTCTACTATAGCGACAACATAACCAAGACCAATCTATGGTTGATACCCGCGTCCTGAAGATCCGCAAAAACAACGATGTTGGTGATCCTCCTTAGTTCTTGTATGTTCCTCGCTTCTTCACGCTTCCAAAACTCTCGCACTAACTCCCTTGATATGCTCGCCACCTCCTGCACATGGTGACATGAATGGATTTCAAATCGGGTGCACGGATTGACTTAAAACGTGAAAACAAGAAAAGAACATCGCCCGGTAGGCACGGTCGTGGCGTGGCTTGCCCATGGAGAAGAACGCGGTGGCGCCTGCGAGGCACGGGTGGTGATGGTGTTGCCGACAACTGGATAGGCGATGACCCTTTGCGGTGAAGGCGGTGACATGGCAACTGGCATTGGATAAGGCGGTGGCGCGACGCGACTAGAGGCGAGGTGGTACAGTTGCATGGGCCGCAGCGAGCGGTAGGGTTGTGGCGGTGGATAGGGCTCTACAACCACTGTGGGCACCCAGAAATACGAATCGATCCTCTCTTGTGCGTTGGACTCAGAGGTGACACCCATACTCCACTTAAGTGTATGATCACTGTCACCCAAAAGTCTCGTGCACGGAGTATTAACCAGATGGCCCTCACTCAAGCAAATATGAGCCACCTAGTTGCACCGTACACACTTACGCATCCAAGAGAGTTTCAATTACATTCGAACAACCATACAGGATTGAAACCAACTCATCCAACCATATCACTCATTGTCCGTCTCGGAACCTTGGTATCGCCCACACTTACCGAGGAGTGCGAGCAATAGTCAAAGAACGATGACCACTCGAGTTTATGCATTAGATGGTTGAAAGCAATTCCAGTACCAGATATGTGTCGATGCTAGTTCCCAAGATCAACGCCTAACACCCACATATCCGGCATTCGAGATGTATCGCAACACATACACACAAGTCTAAGCGGTTGTCATAGCATAAGCATAAACTAGAACTATTACAAGTACTTGTTATTACAAGTACATGGCCGACCGGCCAAATATTACATATCAAAGTAAATTGCAGCGGAATATAAACACAAACCAAAAGAAGGACAGCGGTATGCCATCCATAAACCCATAGGCAACCAACTTGAAAAAACCCAAGTTCATCCATCAACATAGTCGTCGGACCCCGGAGTAAAGAACGAGTCGTCGGGGCACTCTTCCTGAAGGACCGAAATGGCGAACAGAGGGGGGGTGAATGGTCGCAAATAAAAATTCCCCCAAAATACTCCAACAAAAAAAAAACCTCGACAAGATCGCTCAAAAGGAATTGTGAAAAAACCCGAAAAACTAGACAACTATGTGTACCCCAAGCTTGCATGGATAAGTACCATAAAATATGTGGGGATTTTTGAGTCACAATCCTGGTTGTCTAGTGTCCAAGATAAAGAGGAATCAATTCAAACTCTTGCTTTTAGAAAGGACATCAATTCAAATCACAAAAGTCACTTTCAGAAAAGCAAAAGCAGAATTCGCAGAACTTGTCCTCAATTTGCACAGGAGGTTGGTGGGTTTCTGTAGCTCACAAAATTTTGAGACTTTTTCTCCCTGTGAGTATCAGAGTCTTGAAGAACTCCACTAAATTTCTCCTCAAAAAGCCTTACAGAAAAAACACGAAAAATCGAAGAACACAGTCTGGTCAAGAACTTCGAGCAGAACGTTTGGGGCTCGGTTTTCACCTCATGGCACCCAAACGGTACAACAAGTGAACTCCAAAATTTTTATGCAAGCGGATATCAGAGTCTTGCACCTCCTCCAACAAGAATCACTCAAAAAGGATTTTTCTATATTTTAAAAAAAATCAAACACTGACTGCTGCGCGAAGAACAAGTTCAGAACAAAGTTGGAACTTGAAAGAAAAGATGTTCTCTACTCAATCCAAGAGTGCAAAGAGATGTAAAACCATATGAACACACTCAAAACATCCAAGAACAGCAGCATTTAGAAGGAGGAGGCAAATCCAAATTACTTGAAAGTAAATTGCGGGAATGTAATTATGGAAAGTAAATGCTGAATTTAAATTGCGTAAAGTAAAGACATAATGTAAATGCATAAAATAAATTCAGAGGTGGATGAATAAAACTTTCATTTCTGGAAGGGAGGTTACAAAGCCTCACATTCATGTGGGCAAAGCTCAAATGAGCATCAAAACCTCAACACCTTCAAGGGAAGGAGGCTACCCTCCACCCCTATTTATACTACTCTTGGGCCACCTACCACCCTTGGATGAGTCCCTCAACCCTAGAGCACTCATCTAAGGGCTAGGATTAACCCACACACACAGCCATGCAAGGCTAACCCAAAACCCACACACATACCGGGTTTTCTTGCAGTTTCAAAGCATACTACCTAGACCCGCTAACCTATCAACTAGACCTCAATCCGACGGCCCTCATTGATCCACGCGGCATCTAGCTAGCATCAACTCCTTTCCTTGTCTTCTTGACTTGCCCGGACTCCGTCTCCGATCATCTTCCGGCGATCTCCCAACCGTCTGGACCTCCGACGCTCCTCGCCTAGCCCCGGTCATCCTTCGCCTCACCATGACCTAGCACCGTCGCCCTGCAACCATCAAAGACAAGGAAACTCCTCACATAGCAATGCCCACAAAGATGTGCAATAAACCATGCAACTCATCACTACCGCGTCCATACGACCGGTACTGCCACTCCTGGCAGAAACAACTCAAATTGCTTCATTTTGAAAATCAATCAAATCAAACTCAAACTTGAGCACACCTTGCTCAAATAAAGTCAAATACTCATCACAAACATGGATGGACCTCCACATGGTCCTTCAATCTCCCCCTTGATGAGTATATTGACAAACCATACAAAAGGCATAAATTTGAGTTTGAAGAAAATGAAGAAGAAAGCAATTTTCAATTGCAAAGTCAAACTTGGTCCAAAGATAGAAATTAGAACCATGACCAAGTTGACGAAGAGGAATTCAGATTTTAGAGTTAAATTTAAGAAAGAGCAAGTTTTCAACAAAAACTCTAAAATCCAACTAAACATGTCAAATGTGATTATGAGATTATGATCCAACAGAAGTAGTAGCATAGTTTTACAAAGATCATAATAACCAAATAAGCATTCACATTCACATTTTTATCTTTTTAGTGATGCCTTTTCTACGTTATCTCCCCCTTTTGGCAATATAGGCATCAATTTTTTTTATGTATGCATGAAATGCAATCGAAAAAGCTTTGAGGATTATCCAATTGATCAAAATGGAAGGATATTACACCAAGCTTGTCAATTTCAGAAGATGACTAAACTAAGACATGTCCAAGTGCAAATCTGAGCTTAGTTTTGAATATTTCATTTTTAGCAAGATTTGACAAGTGCAACACTTAGCTTTAGTTTCAAAATAGAAGAATAGCCACTCTAAGGATCAAAAGGAAAACCTAGAGTTCAACCTACTCAACACGTTGGGGAATCTAGAAGAGCATACAAGGTCCTTGGGCTCATTTATCACTTAATGCAAATTTTGATTTATCATCATACAAGACATAGCGGGTGCAAATGTTTGACATTATTTGCATTCTTTACCCACATATGTCTTTGTTTTTAATTTATTTGCATTTTCTTTTGACAACCAATTGACTCAAGCCGTATCGACCATCTCAAGATGAGCTCTTAAGAGGATGGTCTAGGTCAAACACGATGTATTCCAAGTTCATCCCAAGTGCAATGGGAAGCGGTCTTGTGAATACAAGGTGTTGAGTCGTATGTGCACAAGAAGAGTCAATTTTGTTTAATTTTCATTTTAGCACAACGATTCATGAGCAATTGAAGGACTCTGCATGGATCAAACTAGTTTCACCCAAGTTGCTATAGGGACTCTAGAGAACTCCTAAATTTCTCAAATTATGGCACAAACCTCTAGAGAAGAAACCTAGCAAGTAAAAGCAACAAGTTTCATCAAGTTTTTCATTTAAGGCTTATTTCATTTTTAAGCTTAGCAAGTTAAATGAACTTGGACATACCTAAGCTAGTGATTTTCTTCAAATGATGTAGCATGGTGTATAGCATGAAGAAGAAATCAATTGCATAATAGACAAAGCTCATAAAGCAGAAAATGCAGTCTAAATGCAATGCATGAACAGATTCCCAAACTCCCCTCAACAAATGAATCAATTTTAAGCTCAAATCTGGTTAAAGTTGAGTTATTATCAAGATTAGGCATAAAGAAAACCGAATGAACTCAATAATAACGGAAAAACAGAATGAGGAGAAGAAGTCGAAAGCGCAAGCTGGATGGCTATAGAGCATAGAAAAGATAGAAGAGACTCACTACGGCTCGGACTCGCTCTTATCTTCCCGATGGTGACATAGGAAGCGACTCTAGATCCCAACTAAGGAGTGCACAGACCTGTCTACCGGAGGCCCAATACCTGCTAGACTTATAAGGCGTGAGGGAACTCAACCTAGAGAGAAGAGAGAACGACTAATCACGCATGATAGCAACCTAAAGCACAAGATAAGAGGTCAATGCAAGGCATGCGAAGTCTAAGTGAGTGAACTCAACTCAAGAAAACAAGCCCAAAGTCACCCGGAAGAAACACAAAGAAAAGAAAAGCTGGAAGAAAACATATAATACATAATATACAAACCGGCTCCCCCTCACGAAAGGCCGTAAGGGCTCACGACTCAAGCTCACTCCTCAAGGCAACAAATGCGGAGCTATCCAAAGGCTTGGTGAAGATATCGGCTAGCGAAGGTCACTCTCTCGAATGAGCGCGATATCTCCCTTCTCCACATGGTCTCTAAGGAAGTGATATCTAATATCAATGTGCTTGGTCAGGGAATGTTGCTTTGGGTTTTAGCAATGCAAATAGCTGAAGTGTTGTCACGAGAAAAGTGGCACACTCTCTATCTCTAACCCATAGTCCCGTAAGGTCGATCTCATCAGAGCACTGCTCTGACAATCGGTCGCGACAACATACTCGCCTCGTGATTGGTATGCAACTCGGATCGCTTCCTAGATGACCAAGAAACAAGAGAAGTGCCAATGAATTGGCAAGAGCGGAAGTGCTCTTCCTATCTATCCTCTGACCGAAGAAAGTCGGCATCGAAAAGGCTCTAAGAGATAGACAAGAAGAAGAAGAGTACCAAATACCATAATCGGTGGTAGCACGAAGGTACTGAAAATGCGCTTGACACTTTGGCGGTGAGAGGCGCGAGGAGAAGCTTGAAATCGAGCGCATGACACACAATGAAATGTATGTCCGGCCTCGAAGCGGTGAGGTACAAGAGGAGCCGATCATGCTCAAAACTCCTTTTGATCGGCGAGCTCACCATCCTCATCGGGCTCGAGGACGGCGATGGTGGCCATAGGAGTCATCACGGCTTCCCATCGGACATGTCGAGCGCCTCGGGAGGTCACAGGTATATTTGCCTTGATGCAAAAGTACCCTCCGAGTCCGCTTGATTTGGAAGCCAAGAAAGTAGCTCAACTCGCCCATCATACTCATCTCAAACTCCGTGCTCATCACCTCAGAAAACTGAGACACAAGCGAATGAGACGAGCCACCAAAAATGATATCGTCCACATAAATCTGGACAAGAAGAAAATGAGACTCATGGTGTCGATGAGCGAGTTTTGTCTACTATGCCCATTTTGAAGTCATGGCTGTGAAGATAAGACTTGAGCCTCTCATACCATGCTCTGGGGGCCTGCTTGAGTCCATACAAAGCTTTAGAGAGCTTGTATACATGACTCGGAAACTTGGGGTTCTCGAATCTCGGAGGTTGTTTGACATAAACCTCTTCCTCAATATAGCCATTGAGGAATGCACTCTTGACATCCATTTGATAGAGCTTGAAGCCACGGGATGCAGAGAATGCAAGCGAGGATCCTAATAGCCTCTAGTCTAGCTACGAGGGCAAAGGTCTCCTCAAAGTCAAGACCCTCAACACGAGAAAAGCCTGTGCAACTAGCCTAGCCTTGTTGCGAATGACAACCCCATCCTCACTCTGCTTGTTTTTGAACACCCACTTGGTCCCAATGACATTATGACGGATGGGGCTCGACAAGCCGCCATACCTTGTTCCTCTCAAAGTTCTCAAGTTCCTCATGCATAGCATTAATCCACGATTCATCGGATAATGCATGAGAAACATCCTTCGGCTCAAAGGAGGCAACAAAAGCGAGTCGAGGCGGCTGGACAAACTGATTTTGAGCGAGTGACCCGCTCAAGCAGATCGCCGATGATTTGATCAGGTGGATGAGCTTTCTGGATATGACGGGGAGGACCAGAAGCAGAAGTGGCCTCTACCTCATGCACAGAAGAGGTAGGAGCAGAGCCACTCGCTGAAGGAGAGTCGGAAGGCAAGGGCTGGTCACTCTGAGGTGCAGAAATGGAAACAGGAGGCATCTCAGGAGTAGAGGGGATTGGATCCGGTGGAACACCATCATCTCCATCATCCTCATCTTCTACAAAGATGGTCTCGGAGGGATAAGAAGAGCCTGAAACATCAGGTCTAGCTCCTGGGCTAGTCTCATCAAAGGTCACATCACAGGTCTCTATGATCCTATGCGCATCAACACTCCAGACCCTATAGCTACGAGAAGAAGTCGAGTAACCTAGAAAGATACCATCAGAAGAGCGAGACTCAAACTTATCTAGGTTACCAGACTTTAAGATAAAACACTTGCAACCAAAAGCGAAAATGAGACACACTGGGCTTTCGCCCATACCTCAACTCATAAGAAGTGCGATGCAAATGTGCTCTCAAAAACACGCGATTAGAAACATGGCAAGCAGTAGCTATAGCCTCAGCCCAAAACTTCCTAAGAGTACTGTACTCGTCTAGCATCGTCCTGGCCATCTCAACCAGGGTTCTGTTCTTCCTTTCCACTACGCCATTCTGCTGAGGCGTAGGGAGAAGAAGAAGCGATGCTCTAAACCGGACTCCACAAAAACTCTCAAAGTAGGAATTCTTGAACTCCGTGCCATTATCACTGCGTATAGCTCGTAATGCACTAGGAGCTCAATAGACAACCTACTGATCAAACCCCTGAAGTGAGAAAAAGTCTCATCCTTCGAGGCCATGAAGAATACCCAAGAGTATCTAGAAAAATCATCAACGATGACAAGAACATACCACTTCCCTCTGCCGATGTTGCACTCTATTTGGACCAACGGTGTCCATATGTAAAGCTGTCTGGTGCATCATCATCACTACGGGATCGGAGGATGAGAAGCGATAACCATCTTGCCATGTCGGCAAGGAGAGCAAACTAAGTCTTTGACCATCTTGAGTTTGGGCAAACCCGAATGAGATCATGTACGCTAACTCGGGTCAAATGATCAAAACCAATGTGACCAAGTCTCCTATGCGGAAGGAGAGATCACGGGACTCGAAGCAATCAAACATCGAAGAGAGTCTCGGAAGAAGCGGAAAAATCAGCACGAAAGACTCTCCCAAATCTAGAAATCCATAAGCTAACCCTCCGATGAATCAAGGATTCTACGGGCATTACTCTTGAAGCTTACCTCGAAAGAGTCATCGATAAGTCGAGAAGCAGAGAGCAGATTGTATTGCGACACTTACTAAGGCAACATCTTTAAGAAAGAAATTTTGGTTAATGCAGATGGTACCTTTAGCAATGACTCTACGAAGATGCATCCCCAAAGTGATTAACTCATCACGGGGCTCGGACTAGGAAGAGAACCAACGAGAATCTCGGTCATATGGCGAGAACAACCGAGTCAACAATCCAAACATCGCCCTTCCCCATCCGAAGCGAACTGATCAAGACACAAGAGAAAGATGACTCGATCTTGGGATAGAGTGAAGACTTAGGAACCCAATCTTGAACCATCGACACCTCAGTACCGACCACGAAGAAGAAGGCGGACTCGAGTGTCTCTCCGACGCTCAACTCTCACACGATCGGGAGCAACTCGGTAGATAATCTAGGAGTTAAAGCGGGTTGTACGCGTGGTGCAAAAGCTGGACCATCCCAGAAGGTTGCTGGATCTCCTACCGAAAACACCTCACGCCACCGATATCTACCTCGATGGGAAAAGCGAGGAATATCAAGAGGACGGCGGAAAAGGCCGACTACGAACAGCTCGGGACTAAAACTCGAAGAACTAGCATGAAAACCAAGTCACGGGCCGCCCAAAACAGGCGACTCTCTAACTTTGTCTAGAAGCGGTGTGTGTCTTAGGAGCACTCAATGTGCAGGGATGACCACGAATACCCCTAAGAGCAGCAACACGCTCACGCCGAGTGATCTTGGCGCGCCAAGCAAAAATCTACTAGGTGACCATCCTTCTTACGGAAGGTGCATGTGTACCGCCTTGCTAGAGGCGAAGCAATAGGAGTAACACCCATACGTGAAGTCCTATGGACAATCCCAGAGACCTAAACACGGTGGTACTCACTCGGGAGCTACCACAATCTCACCACTCTTGGAGCCGCGCACTATGGTGGGAGGATGCGCCGAAGCGTGCTCCAAGGATCAAATCCTAGACCTTGATTGAATCTACTAATCTTGGATTGGTCTAGAATAAGATTGAGCTTCTTCTTGCCTCCAACAAACTTCTCGAGAGTGCTCATAAGATCTTGGCAATCTCGGAAGAAAGAAGCACAAGAAGAGCAGGGGAAGGAGAGGAAGAAGAACCGAGAAAGATGAGCTCTCTCAAAGACGTGCATTTTTCTCCTCAAGACGGTGCCTCAATCTTGAGGGCCTCACAAGAAGCGCAAGGAGCATCTCTAATTCTATGGGCTTGGTCTTCTAATTTCTTCCTAAGCTCGACATGGATTTTATCCAAGTCCCCACAATCTCGATACATCATAAGCAATATTTTTGTGACTTATCTAGTAAGTCCTTAGCAAGTTTAGCACACTTGACATTTGGGGTTTCATTGTCAAGTTTTAATTGCTTCTGACCCTCACATGGCCGATTGGGTCCTTAGAAGCATGTGATTCAAGTTCATTGTTTCTAGCGAAAGCTTCTTAAGGTGTTCGCTCATGGCATCAATTTCGCAAGCAATTTAGGGCAATTAGAGCATGATGGAGTGGAGTGAGCATGAAGAAAACTAGCCTCAACGGGAATAGCATCAATGAAATTAGTGCTAGCATTCTTCAACCTAAGACCATCAAGTTCAACAAGCACACTATCATGTATGGTCCTTAGGTTCTCCAACTCCACAAGAATAGCATCACACAAGAGCAATCATCGGTGACTCGGGAGGAGAAGATCTAAGTGAAGCTAACTCCGAGTCAAGGTACCTACTTCCTTCTCAAGCTCCGTACACCTAGCTCTAGCTCTAGCATGAAATTTTCCTAATTTGCGAAAGCTTCGTTGAGCTGGTCATAGGAGGGTACCTCGTCCAGTCATTTGAGAGCCTGAGTCGCCGATGTCGTTGGTGTCGGCCATGAAGCACATGCGGAGAAGTCGTCGCCGCCTTTCTTCTCTTGCGGATCATCCTCGCCTCGTCGCTCCATGTCTCCGTGTCGAGAGGTTGATGTCGTCAAGCGCGCGAGGACGCGGTGGAAGAACTTCTTGTTCTTGGAGAAGTTGCGTACTTCTTCTCGTGCGCCGATTCACGAACCGGAGGCTTCTTGTTGCGGTTCTTGTCGGTGTAGTCGTTCTTGCCCGAACCGCCAACGTCGTTCTTGCCCTTCTCGGCTTGGGACAGTTCGCCGAATGTGGTTGGGGCCACCACACTCGAAGCGGTGATCATGCCACCTCTCTTCCTCTCTCTCACCCTCTTGTATGCATGAGAAAACTTGCGGCGAGAAGAGCAAGCTCATTTTCCGAAATTTTTCGATTGGTCATCGCTTAGCTCGCAAAGGGCGGAAAGAGAGAAACCAATAGAAGGATCGGAAGAAGAAGATCCAATGGGATCGGTGACCAAAGCCATCGATCGAGATTTCGTCTTCCGAGAGACGACATCGATCTCATGAGTCTTGAGGCGGGAATAAAGCCCGTCAAGAGTCGAGTCGATAAGTCGGTGGTGTCCTTGATGGTGGTCACCTTCATCTCCCAAACCCAAGGTCGAAAAGTGCGGTCAAGAAATGCCGAGCATTGTTCGAGTCGGTATATGCAACCAAGCGCTCGGAGGTCGCTCAAAATCTTTGTAAACCGACCAAAACACTCGTCGAGACTCTCACGGTAGCGTTGATCAAACTTGTTGTACTCGCGCTTGAACTGATCTGCCTCACGGTCTTGATTTGAGTAGAGCCCTCATGGTAAGCATCGAGGTTACCCAAATCTCGTGGCGAGCAAAGGTGAAAATCTATCATACTCACATGGCTAAGACCACAGTATGAGAATGTTCCTTGCCTTAGCATTCGCCTCAACGTCAACCATATTGATGGCCGTGATATTTTCATCGGCAGGAACCTCATACGGAGTTTCACCTTCCGCCATATCGGGTAGCCACAGGCGATGATGTATGACTCCATCCGGGACTTCAAAAGGAAAATCAACTCCATTAAAGATGGGAGGCTTGGTGGAATATTTGTCCGTCGCCATGGCTCTTGAGACCGGTCAAGATCTAGAAAGAGCGAACCGCTCGATACCAATTGAAGGACCGAAATGGCGAGCAGAGGAGGGTGAATGGTCGCAAATAAAAATTCCCCAAAATACTCCAACAAAAAAAACCTCGACAAGATCGCTCAAAAGGAATTGTGAAAAACCGAAAAACTAGACAACTATGTGTACCCCAAGCTTGCATGGATAAGTACCATAAAATATGTGGGGATTTTGAGTCACAATCCTGGTTGTCTAGTGTCCAAGATAAAGAGGAATCAATTCAAACTCTTGCTTTTAGAAAGGACATCAATTCAAATCACAAAAGTCACTTTCAGAAAAGCAAAGCAGAATTCCCAGAACTTGTCCTCAATTTGCACAGGAGGTTGGTGGGTTTCTGTAGCTCACAAAATTTTGAGACTTTTTCTCCTGTGAGCATCAGAGTCTTGAAGAACTCCACCAAATTTCTCCTCAAAAGCTTTACAGAAAAACACGAAAAATCGAAGAACACAGTCTGGTCAAGAACTTCGAGCAGAACGTTTGGGGCTCAGTTTTCACCTCATGGCACCCAAACGGTATAACAAGTGAACTCCAAAATTTTTCTGCAAGCGGATATCAGAGTCCCGCACCTCCTCCAACAAGAATCACTCAAAAGGATTTTTCTATATTTTTACAAAATCAAACACTGACTGCTGCGCGAAGAACAAGTTCAGAACAAAGTTGGAACTTGAAAGAAAAGATGTTCTCTACTCAATCCAAGAGTGCAAAAGAGATGTAAAACCATATGAACACACTCAAAACATCCAAGAACAGCAGCATTTAGAAGGAGGAGGCAAATCCAAATTACTTGAAAGTAAATTGCGGGAATGTAATTGCGGAAAGTAAATGCTGAATTTAAATTGCGTAAAGTAAAGACATAATGTAAATGCATAAAATAAATTCAGAGGTGGATGAATAAAACTTTCATTTCTGGAAGGAGGTTACAAAGCCTCACATTCATGTGGGCAAAGCTCAAATGAGCATCAAAAACCTCAACACCTTCAAGGGAAGGAGGCTACCCTCCACCCCTATTTATACTACTCTTGGGCCACCTACCACCCTTGGATGAGTCCTCAACCCTAGAGCACTCATCTAAGGGCTAGGATTAACCCACACACACAGCTATGCAAGGCTAACCCAAAACCCACACACATACCGGGTTTTCTTGCAGTTTTCAAAGCATACTACCTAGACCCGCTAACCTATCAACTAGACCTCAATCCGACGGCCCTCATTGATCCACGCGGCATCTAGCTAGCATCAACTCCTTTCCTTGTCTTCTTGACTTGCCCGGACTCCGTCTCCGATCATCTTCCGCGATCTCCCAACCGTTTGGACCTCCGCGCCTCGCCTAGCCCCGGTCATCCTTCGCCTCACCATGACCTAGCACCGTCGCCCTGCAACCATCAAAGACAAGGAAACTCCTCACATAGCAATGCCCACAAAGATATGCAATAAACCATGCAACTCATCACTACCGCGTCCATACGACCGGTACTGCCACTCCTGGCAGAAACAACTCAAATTGCTTCATTTTGAAAATCAATCCAAATCAAACTCAAACTTGAGCACACCTTGCTCAAATAAAGTCAAATACTCATCACAAACATGGGTGGACCTCCACATGGTCCTTCACTTCCATACCGTCATCTATATTATTTAGATTGAGCAACGGTGAGTACATTTATGTACTCGCAAGACTTTAGTGTATAGAAATATAGTAAATGCATGGATAGAACAAGGATAACAAGATTCTACACTAGTCTCATTTTCAGCATAAAGCAGATTTTATTTGCAAGTGTATGTTTCAACAAACGATAACAAAATTGTAAAGAGCATTTGATATGAAGCTAAATAACAGTAAGTAAAGTTCATATACGTCAATCCACATCTCTCCTTGGCTGAGAACAACAAGTAAAAACAGCCACCCTTGGCTCTCAAGTTTACCAACCCGTTCCAACACCGGTTCCAAAAGTTTTCACAAAAAATAAGACTATACTTGACAGTATTCTCCCAAGTTGCTCATGACCTCAAGCATGGATAATTAATTAGATTTTAAATCCCTGCATAGAGTGTACACTTTACCGACATGACACATTATAGCAATCATGTCAACCATGCCTCGCGATACTCATCGTACCTGATTTGCTAGATTGTGACGAAACCATTCAACTAGTTAAAGCTTAGCCTTGCACCAGCCCCGGTGATGTTAAACCCTTGCCATAGTTCCGGAGGTCTTGAACCAATGATGGTGCCCCATCGGGCGTCTCTCGTGGCAAGGCATACATTTGTTGTATTGGAATGCTTTGACCCCAACACCTCGGTGAAGGGAGAACCTATGAGCAACACTGTACTGGTGTGCCCTTACTACTCCGGTCTACCAAAATGCAAGGTTAAACTTCAACTAATCTAATGAGTTTAGACTATCCCATACTAGCACATGTGGTTGCACCAAGTCAGTTAGGTGATAGCATCAAGTTCGGTCCTTAACTGACCTGACGAGAATCTCCCTCTAACTACGTGTGAGGTCCTTTTCACACCACAAGTTTATGTAATAACTCGCCCGCATCTTAACCATAAGTTTTAGGTTGGATTTTTACCAAGTTACATAGAAACCATACCTCGGTTCCGTACCATTAAACAAAGTTGGTCAAGCTAGATTAAATGTGTCCCATCATTTAAAAGACGTTCTAATAAGCATGCCTAAGCAGGTACATAAGATATTTCACAAGTATTATCCACGTGACACTAAGAAATGTCTACACCATAACTAGGTTACAATGGCAGGTAATCAAATGACAAGGTAAATGAATTCATGCATACAATTGGAATTAGCTACTGATACCCACAACATAACAAGTTTACAACATACACGTATGTATATAGTTTGATAAAACAACATAACATTGTAAAATATAGGATCAACATGGTTAAAGGAGGGTGCTTGCCTGGTTGCTCTTCGTCAGGGACGTAATCGGGATCGTAGTTGGGATTGTTGTCAACCGATTCCGAAACATCAGCATCTACGCGTCGAATAACAAGAACCGCGACAAAAGCAAATAACAACATATCAAATTGGGCAAAAGAAATCAGATGAGAATACCAAATTAAAACTTACCAAAAAGAACAGGTGATTTTGGGTTCTTGAATTATCACTTGTATAATGATTTCATTAGTACTTTGCTTATGTGAGGCCTTTTATGAATATACTACTTTCATTCATCGATTTCAGGAAGCTATAGCTGTGAACATACATAAGGTTGTTTACGAATTCAAGAGGCTAAAACTATGTATCTTAGTAACTATAACTTCGAATTCAAGATGCACACATTATTTAGATTAATAGAAGTAAGACATTAGTTAAAGTGTTATGTGTGAATAGTATTTAGCCCTAAGTATTTTTTGCACAAAAGATGATTTATACATGTTGGATTTACAAAATAAGGCTACTGGCTGCATCTACATGGTTACATAATGATTCTTGCCATACAAGTAGTTTAACTAAAAGTTTCTTAAGCTCAACTATACATATGATGTGTTTTTGGCGACCATAACACGTAGGGTTATTACATTAGTAGGATTCAGATGAAAATCAAGTTGTAATAAAAATATTTTTCCAAAATATGGTAGTCCATATCCTAAATAGAGGTGGACGTCGTGCCGTGCTAGGCTAAAATGCAAGACGGCCCATCGTGCTTTAGGCCCGAATCGTGTCTTGCCGCGTCGTCGTGTCGCGTTCGCATGCGGCCGCCGCCAGCGAGCTCGGGCATGGCCCATTTGCGCCGTGCGGCCGCCGTGCCATGCCGCCCATATCCGACCCATTTACACTATTGCGGCGAGAGGATCGGACCCGAGACCCACGAGTTGATTGCGACCACAGCTTGGTTTGGAATGCGTAATTAAGCTTCTGGTAGCTTTAAGACAAGCTCAAAGAGACATTTCTTAGTTCTCTTGTGCTCTTTAGATCCTGGCTAAATTCGCGGATCCTTCCGAAAGGACCCTAGATAAATGCAAAAAAACGCATAATTACGTTTAGATCCTTTCAACCGTTTTTTACGAAAAGGACATTTCAGAGAGCGTAATTATGTTTATATCCTTTCAAACATTTCGGGCGTTTTCTCGATTTGCTCGCGTGGGGAAGCGACGATCACGACGTGGCATGCGGTGGTCACTCATTTAGTACCATCGTACTGGCCCTTCAATTAGACCACACACCGTGTATTCCTTTACTGGCTTACTCCGACAGTGGGGCCTCACTGGACTCTATCCGGACCCGTGACAATGAAAAAGGTGGCCGCTCTTTTGACCAAGCGCAACGCCACATCCCTCCCTGTCCAAGAGTAAACAAGAAAATGCCCAACCAACAGCTTTTGCATTTGCCATTTTCCCAGTGGCTTAGTGCACTAACGGGTTGCATTTCCAATCTGACATGCGGAGAGGAAGAGGCAAGCAAAGGTTCACACGTCATTCCCTGGCTCTCTCTTTGACAACGCCACACAGCCAGCCAGGCATGACGCATGAGACATCCTACCTCCCTGCATCGCGTCTCGCGCCTAGCCAGGAATCCCACGCAGCGCGCCTTGATCCTGCACCCCCTCCTCTCTCTCCCTCCTCGCTCTCTTTTTTCTCTCGGGACCGGCTTCCTTCACGCTTCTCCAGCTCCAGACTCCAGAGTTGTCCGGCCACTCTCTCCTTCTCCACCACCTCCGACGGTCCGCACCGCCCTGTCGCCTCCCTCCTCCCCTACCCACTGTGGTGGCCGAGGCTGCGCGACGTGGGTGGCTCGGTGGCTGCGGGAGGCCAGGCGAGCCGAGGCGGCACGGCGCGGGAGGCTAGGTGGCGCTGCATGGTGGGCGAGGCAGCACGCCTCGGCGCGGCTGGGAGGCGACGGGCCGCACGGGCGAGGCAACGCGGGTCTTGCGGGAGGCGAGGAGGCGGGGTTGTGGAGGGCGAGGTAGCGCTAGAGGCGAGGCGTGGCAAGCCAAGGCGCGCAGCATGGGAGGCGATGGGGCCGCAGGCGTGAGGCGGTGCTATGCGGGCGGCGTGCCTTGCCGCGGGCCCGCGGCAGTGGGCCCTGCCCGGCTATGCTGCCGTGCCTCCGTGACGCCGCAGTGCCATGCCGACACGGACTCGGCCCAAACGGTCGTGTCGTGCTGCCATTGTACCCAGTTCGCGGGCTCGGATGGCCCGAGATGCAGATCGCGTTGCAAGACATCACGGCCCACCTCGTCGGGTTGGGCCTTGACTGGTCTGTGCGCGCCGTGCCTCGGGCCGGCCCAAAAAAGCCCGGCCCGATGCCCACCTCTATTCCTAAAGAGCATTTCTAGGCTAATTTTTACAAGATTTGCATTTAGACGAGATATTTTACAAGCTGTTGAAAAGTCTACGCGTTAAAGGTTCAGCTTTCGTTTTAAGTTTTCGACTGAACCTTATAAGATAATTTAACCATTTTTAGGCATTAGCAGGGGATGTCTCTAAGAGTGTTTTAAAGTTGGTTCCATGATATTTTGCTTTTATCCAAGATGTTTTTCATATAAGTGACCATTAAGGCCTAATGTGGACTTTATTCAAAATTGCATAAACATGAATTATTTTTTGTATAAACAGGAAGGGTATAACTTTTCAAGGTCCTAGGATTTAGTTTCGTTAAATTTGAAGTTTATTTGCGAAAGTTATGACTATTCAAATTATACCAGTATTGAAACTTCGATTATAGAACATTTAATGCAAACCATGGCAAAACTTAAATATTTTTATACATTTGGGATCCTTGTGACCTTATGGGTGTAACTAAACTGGTTTTAGCAAGATTTGAGTTTATTTGATCCATATTTAATTATTTGATTTTCTATGCAAGAGAGGCTTTCTATAATCACTTTTGATTCAAACTGAGTTCAATCCTAAATATTTTGCAGAAATGGAACATCCATGACCACAGAGATATGAGAGAATTATTTCATGATTTTTGGAGCTATAATTTTCATAGTTGCTTTAAGGTACATAAAAGAGATTTTGTACAAACCTTGACTTAATTAATTTAAACTACAGTGAACATATAGATATTATTGTATATCCTGAATCCTGATGATTTAACACAAATTTTAAAATTTATTTCACCTTATTTGGACCTTCCTAGCAAAAGATGTAAAAAGTAAATAAAAAAGATCAAAAATTAAAATAAAAGTGTGTTTGTTGGGATTTGAACCTTGGACCTGATGATTCAAGAGACAGCGCACACCCACTTGACCAGAAAAAAAATGCACTAGCGGGGATTCGAACGCAAGGCCTTAGGAGTGAGTTTTACGCCTCCAGCCAACTCGGCTTGGTTTGCTTTTTGTCAAAGTGCCTTACCAAAATATTTGATGTTTAGATGCACTCTCCCACAGAACCGAAGCAGCTCGGACGACTTGGAGCTGCTGGGCTCGGTAGCCTGGCTGGCGCTGGAGACGATGGAGCTCGCTGAGATGAAGCTGCGGCCGGCTCTAGCTTGCAGACAAGGTGGGGAAGCAAGGTTAGGAGCTGAGTGGAGAATCACAGCGAGGTGAAGTCAGTCACGAGCTCACCCGAGCTTTGCTTGCGCAGAATAATGGCTCGCCAGTCTCGGCCGGCAATGGAGGTGCTGAGCTCGGGAGTCTGGCTGGCGCTGCAAATGAAGCTCGCAGTGATGGAGTTGTGACCGGCTGAGCTGCAGACAAGGTGGGAGATGGGTTAGAAGTAATCTTGTAATAGGAAAGTTTTAGTATGGAAAGTTTGTATTAAGAAAGTTTATGACGAGGAGTTGAATTAGGATAAGGAAGTAGAATCTTATTCCGTTTACGAAGGTTGTAGTTTTGGGTATAAATAGAGAGGTAGACCAGAGTTTTGTAAGAGAACAGAGCGACAAGTAATAAATAGAAAATCGTCCCAAAGATTTTTAACGTTCTGTTCCAACAATTGGTATCAGAGCTCCAGGTTCGAAACCCTAGTTGATGTCCCGGGAGGAGACTCACGAGGCGGCCAACCGCACAACACCATCAAGAACAGAGGGCGGCACTCCCATGACGCGGCGCATGACGGTGGGTCGTGCAGGCGACGGGCCGATAGGAAGGCCAGCGGGTGTGTGAGACCCCATTCTGATGAACAAGAATCTCCATGTGATTACTGTGCTATTCCCTGGATCAGTAGTTAGCACTCACATGTTTACAACAATTGGAATCACAACCATACGTCACATAGATTAAAGTGGAAACTATTACATAAAGAAAATGTTACAACTCAGAGAATAAAGCAGCAAAAGAAGCAATATCTTGTAGTTTGCCCATTTGACCCGCAGACAACTAACAAGGCATAAACTCCAGAAAGAATACGACGAAGAAGATCCGCAACTGCGATTTAAAAGAGACAACTTGAAGCTTCGCTAACTTACCCACCTAAAAACAAAATATAAGCAAGGGTGAGTACTTTACATTACTCAAGAAGACTTGAGCAAAACCTATAATATATGCAGGCCATTTCAAAGGAAAGGCTAATACGGTTAATTTGCATAAAGCAAAATTGAATTGCAAAACAAGTTATCATTTGCAAACGGAATTTATAAGAGCAAGTTGATTGATAATAAAATAGATACAACAGTAAGTAATACTCACAGTCCTCCATGACGTGAGTTCGAATAATCCAAACCATAAGGTCCATCAATGTCAGCCCTTCGACATAAAGCAACAGTTGCTAAAAACAAATTCAGACCAAACCCATTTTAGAAAATTACCAAAGACTCTAACATTGGAATGACTTCACCAAGTGTCCTTGACTGTGGATGCGGCTAATCGATTAGATCTTACACTCTGCAGAGGTGTACAACTTTACCCACAAGGAATGATCAACCTTTTCGCCAGATCAATTAACACACTTCCTTTGGTGTGTCGGCAAGGAGATTATACAGAGCTGTTACATTATCTAGACGTGGCTTTGAACCAGCCCGGGACGTTAACCCTCGCCCTGAAAACAGAGACACTCACCCAAGTCGTGGATCCACATTTATCACATCCAACACCACGTCTCTGTCCATGGCAAGGCGTACACCGTTGCATTGGTATGTAGAAACCCCTACAGATAGACCTGATCGGAATGCCTGTGCTATCTCCCTCCTTCCTTAGATGTAAAGCCATATCTAAATAACTTAATAGGCTAAGACTGTCCTATACCAGCCCTCGTGGTTGTATGGAATTCTTGGATCTATAGCGTCCCATTGCTAGGTCCTTAATCCGACACGGGCGATACTCCACCCTACACTACGTGCAAATCCCTCTGCACATCCGGCTATTGCCAATAATCGCCCGCGTCAAACCATAGTTTTATTTTGGGTTTTTTAGCAAACTACCAGCAACCATCAGTTCCATATAAGACATTTCAGGAAACAAATTTTGATTTGATCATCTGCCTCAAAGATTCTAAAGCATGGCTAAGCATAGATAACATGATCGCATATACCCAAGGTGACATTAAGTATTGGCAAGCCTTATTCTATGGTTATCAAGGTTCACATGTGTATAATTATCAAGGAGTTTCATGAGACAACAGGTATATCTACCAGTACCACAAAATAGCGAATTTACAGAAAGTAAACGCATGCATGAAACATTTTAGTAAACACAATGCAAATCAAATACTGGGATCAAGATGGTCAAAGTGGTGCTTGCCTTGCTTATTTAATGTTTACGACGAAGACGCGGTCGCAGCTGACGGAGGCAACGACAGAGGAAGGGACGTCGGATTCTACACGGCGATCAATCGAAAATATAGCAAATACCCAACTTTAATAAGGGAAAAAAGAAAACAGACATCAAACCAAATAAAGATTCACTACAGAAAACAGGAATGTTTTAGGGTTTGAATTATATGATTTTCAAGACCTCATGATATAGATAATTACATATTCACATAGATAATGACTTTAATGATGAACAAACATGGCTTCTCTTAAAGATTATCTATTCTTGAATTACGAATTTAAGAGGCTAAAATTATGAGTTCTTGTATTTATAACTTCGAATTGTAGATGCTAAAATTATTTGAATTAATAGAATTAAGACATTAGTTAAAGGATTATGCAAATAGCATTTAAATCCCCAATTGACTTTGCATAAGAAGAGTCTTGAATATGTTTGATCTGCTAAGCTAGGTTACTGGATTTATTTATGGTTTTCAAGAAGGTTCTGGTGATACAAATATATTAATTACAGATTTCTTCATTGTTTCTGAGTTCGCTTATTCACAATATGAAGTTCAGAAATCATATTACTTAAGGTTATTTGGATAAAAGGATTTATATGCAGAACATGATGAAACAAGATTATTTCTTCGGAAAAGGATAGAATATACTTTGAAGAACATTTCTAAGCTGATATCACACTTTTTAGTGTTTAGACGAGACATTATATTCATTGTTGAAAAAGCTTATATGATATTAAGGTTTACAATAACCATAATACTTAAGGGTATTCAACTAGCAGGATTTAGTTGAAAAGCAAGTTGTAAATAAAATATTTTTTTAGATTATGGTATTCTATATCCTAAATATCATTTCTAAACTGATCTTCCTAATATTAGCATTTAGACGAGATATTCTACGGGTTGTTGAAAATACTTAAGTGTTTCTATTATTTAGAAAACATAACATTTAGGGCTATATTACTAGTTCATTTTATATGCAAACCATAGTACAACGAAATACTTTCTTTAGAATACAGTAGTATGCACTTTATAGAGTATTTCTATACTATTTTCATAATTCTTTTCATTTGGACGAGATACTTTATAAGCTACTGAAAATGCTTAAGTGTTTCTAACTTTACACGATAAAGGTTCGATTTCCGATTTAAGTTTGCGATTACATCTTATAAGATAATCTATCCATTTTTCGTATAAACACGGGATGACTATAAGAGTGTTTTAAAGTTAGTTTCGTGATATTTGGCTTTTATCCAAAATGTTTTCCATATAAACGATCATTAGGTCCTAATACGTACTTAGCACAAATTCGTATAAATATGAAGTACTTTTGCATAACCAAGAAGGATATTACTTCTCAAGATTCTCGGATTTAATTTTGTCAAATTTGAAGTTCATTTGTGAAAAGTTATAACTATTCAAATTATACCAATATTGGAAATTCAATTATTTGGTTAAGTGTTATTTATAACTTTGTTATAATGATTCTTGTTGAATCATTTAGTTTGATCACATTAGATATTTAGAACCCAATTTCTTTTCATGACTTTGCTTTTCATTAATTATGCATGTACCCACTATTTTCTACATATACAAGGCTTATGTCTTGATACAAATTACACTTGTGTATATATGATATTTCATTAAAACATTTTAACAGTGGCAAATTACTCATCATTATACCAATTCACATCTTGGTACACCTATTAGATACTTTTCATATGCATATACATATATTGCTACTAATTATTATATGCACACATTTATCTTCATATATCTTTTTCATTTGACCCTTTTATTATTCATACATCAAATCTAAAGCAAGTTTATACCTTAATCATTTCAGCATATTAAAGTAGCCTACTAACATCTAAGTGTTTATAAATCAATTTTATTTATTTTATAATTTCCTTTATACAATTATTCATTTTTGATTATTTATTCTATTGAGAATAACCTTTAATGGGAAATAATTTAAACAAAGGTAAAATATAAGTATTTTTATATATTTGAGT
The DNA here is from genome assembly GCA_036346275.1 of Otatea glauca. NCBI lineage: Eukaryota > Viridiplantae > Streptophyta > Magnoliopsida > Poales > Poaceae > Otatea > Otatea glauca. The sequence goes on from CM070729.1 coordinate 15,531,197, forward strand.
TCGTGGATGTATAAAGATTCTAATAAAATTGTTTTCATTAAATTCTAAGTTTATCTACAACATTTTAATATGTAGCATATATTGAGCCCTTTTGTTTGAATTTGAATTTCAACTTCATCCAATACTGTCTTTCAAAATATTTTTGCATATTATGGAACTACAAGATTTTATATGATTTTAGAACTTTGTTTCATTTGAATTGGATAGAAAATGCTAAAGTTATTCACATAAGTGGTTGGCTCGGTTATGAAATTGAAAGAAAATCAGAAATACGCTTTCAGTATTGAAGTGGCGCTTTTACCGGTTTGAACCGGAGAGTCTTGCGCTGGTTGACGGATCGGGCCCGCTGGGCAGTGAAAGAAGAATAGAGCTTCGGCTAGGGCTGACCGCCGGCGAGGCTACGACGACGGAGGGGCTCGGCCGTGGGCACCTCGAGCACCTTCTCGCCGACGCGCACCCGCTGGTAGGCTCGGGAGGGGGCGGCGGCAATGGCGGGAGCTCGCCGGAGAAGAAGAAGAAATGAGTTTCGGTTCGAATGGGTAACAATGTGAGCATAAAGAAAGCCAGGGTGTACCATTTTCACGGTTGGATGAACCGGAGGTTTGCCGAGAAGCTCCACCACCGAGAGACCACCATTGGGGAAAGAGGACAGTGGTGGGAGAGCTTTGCGCGAATTTAGCTGCAGCCAAGGGGTGACGGATGGGATTAGTAGATCACTGAGATGCTCAAGGCTCATGGAATTGAAATCCTACTCACCAAGTCAGCTGATTTGAGTTTTGCGCCCAAACTCAAGCTCCACTGAAAACGAGGGAATCGGTAGCCATTAGGTGAAGCTGGGCAGGAAATGAATTGAGTGGGAACTTCAGGAGGTGGCGTGGGTGTTCATCTGCGCTGAATTCATTCATGGTTGGCTCACCGAGATATCTGATTTTGGTTTTCCTCCCCTTTTCAGCTAAGCTTTTGGTTATGGCGAGGCTCGGCTACGCAGTGGACGTTGTGGTGCAGTCTGGAGGAGGAGGCAGTGCGATGAAGCAGGTTGGACGGCAATGTGATGTCTTGCTGCGCTTAAATAGGCGGGCAAGCCATTCAGTACAGGATTTGGACTCAACCAGTGGTGGGCGAAACTGGGGTGGTGAAGGACTCGGCAGCAAAATTTGCAGGGCGAGCAGCGGCATGGCAAGAGATCTTCATTGCTCCTCCCTGCCGTGGCAGCACCTGGGCAGCCGAGGCGTGAGCTAGGCGGGAACGCAAGTCAAGCTAGGGCGCCACAGTTCCTGTGCCTGACTTGACGATTACTGGGGAATGGCAGTGATAAAATGGCTGGCGATCTGTCGTGGCGGGGAATGGGTAAAAGTGAGGAAGCTTCGGTGATTGATGGTGTTCAAGCCTGTGTCGCCGGTTTTGTGCCGTGGCAAAAGGAGGCTGGGAGGATGAGCTGCTGACGTGTGGGCCCAAGTGCAATAGAAGACAATTCCAACTTGGTTTCTCAGGACAGCACGGACTTAGAGCATTTAATTGAGGGGTCAAATCAAAGTAAAAACTTTTGTAAATTTGTTCTGGGTGTCTCGCATAAGTTTTATACCTCCATTAAAAATCCTAGGTCAAAATATCTTATATAAAATTTATATAAATTCTGTCATTGAGCACAGTCCAAAACTGTCTTTTCGAGTTTTCATTTATTTAAAGGAATAAAATATAGTATTTATTTTTTAAACTTTTTTTCAGAGTTTAATTTGGATTAAGGATGCTTCCATAAAAATTTCAAATTAAAATATTGTATATTTATTTTATAGAAATTCTGACATTCTGATTTTCAGATTTTCCATGCCTCTGTTTTTGAATTTTAAAAAGGCCTAGATGACATGATTAATTTCTAAAATTTTTACCAGAAGTATATTATGAACTGAGGGTGTTATGATAATTTTTTTATGGCTTCAGATAATTTTTAAATATTTTACATTAATTCTGACTTGCACTGTTTCTAGTCAAAAGAGATGTCACTCATTCCATTTATTCATATTCATGTGCATAAAAGTTTTACTGGTTGTCTTTGCTGATTTACCAGCATAGCTAGGGCTCCATGGTAATTTTTTTTTCTAATTTTTACTTTTACCATTTTTCTTTTTTACCATTTTCCATTTACTAATTCTATTTGTTGGATTTCCATACAATACAAAAATCTAAGAAAATTCAAATAAGAACCAATAAAGCCAATAAAACTCATAAATAAATATTTTCAAATTTAAAATATTTTTTTATATTACTTTATTTTTCTGGATGTTACAGGGTGACTGTGGCATCGGCGCGGAGGGCGCGCAAAGACGGTGGCCGACCTCCGAGGTGGCTCCAGAGGATGGTAGCGTCGGCGGAGATGACGGCTCGGCCGGAAGTTGAGATGTCGACTGGAGAGAAGGCAAACTCTAGCAAGCCAAGCCAGTAAATCATCATGAGGGTGATGCAAGAAGTAAAGCAAAGACTCTCGAAAACAACAATAGTTTAACGCTCGGCGTATTTTTTTTGCGTCGTGTCTTTTTCACAGTACCGTAGCACAGACATCAGGAGGACGCAGAGACACCAGGTGGGTGCAGCACAGGCGTTAGGAGGACGTAGAGGCACCAGGTGGGTGCGGGTGTAGACGACTCGGGAGAGGACGACGTTGTTTCATGTACGCAGGCGAGACGACGTGAAGGTGTTTGCACACACGGAACGAGCTGAACAAGTTATTGGAGATGAGAGAGAAGATCGACGTGATCAAAGATATTACAAGATTAGAAGGGAAAATGTTATTGGAGCTGAACAAGTTAATGCACGATGAGATTAGCTCAGCCCAGAGTCACTTCCCCTTTTTTTTCTCTCGAGATTCCACAGTGTGAGACCATGGCATGGCAGGTCGATATGAGGACGCGGTAGAAGCTTACTGCGGTCGAGAGACGGCTAAATTCGCACTTTGGTTCGGATCAATATAAAGCTTGCAAAAATAAATTGAGGTAAGGCCGAAAAAAGATCCGCCCACAGATATTTTCGTGCGAAGCCGCAGGGCCCCCACCTGCCAGGCTCCCAGCGGCGGCCGAGCTAATGGAAAATATCGGGGCCGAGCCCGTGGGAAAATATCGGGGCCGAGATAGATATTTTCCGCCCCTACCCTGCAACGTGTAAAGTATCGCCACGTCAGCGTAAAGCCCGCAGGGCGGAGCCCACCGCCTCCCCACCTGCACAGCTCTTCCCCTGGCCTCCCCCCCTTGCAAAGATATTCCAGTAGACTATAAAATCTCGGCCTCTCCAGCTCTCTCTCTCTAGTCTCTCTCCTTCCCAGCGTAGGCTAAATCTCAGATCTTTTCTTCCCTTTGCTTCTTCTTCCTTGGTGCGCTCTGCTTTGATTTCTCTCTTGTTCTGTTAGTTTCTGTTGTTGTGGTTCTAGCTCAGGATCAAACCCTCCTGCATAATCTCCTGCTGATAGTTCTTTTTCACCCCCTCTCCATTTTGGATATTTCCGTTTGGAGAGAGAGGACTAAATCCCCACGGCTTTCCTCCGTTTCATTGGTTACCCTGTTTCCTGAGAGCTAATCCAATGGGGGATGTGTTGTTGAACCAGCCGATTAACGCCGAGCCGCTGCCCAGCAGTATTGCCAAGGTAATCGATCAAGAACCATTATTTTGATTCGCTGGGAAAAGGATCTTAATTACTTTGATCTGTGGTGATGAGTTCTAGTTTCGAAAAATAAAATTGATGGGGAGTGTCCATCCTTTTTGTTCTTAGGCTCTTGCAGGTTGCCAATGTGAACAGTTCACCTAATTTGCATCTTTTGTGCAATTTTCTCTTATAATTAGCTCTTGCGTGTCACCAGACCGGTACATTTCTTTCTTGCTATGTGCACCTAATTCGATTCCAAGAGTAAAACTCGAGAAAGAACATATATGATCTCGGACATCTGCTTCAGGACTCTCTCTTCTACCGTCTGATCACTGGCATACATGATTTTGGACAATTGATCCAGGACTTACTATTCTACTATGTGACATAAAAGATAGAGCTGAAGAAAGAACATACATGATCTTGAACATTTGCTCCACGACTTTCCCTTCTACTGTGTGACAACTGTACTTAAAATTAGTTATGTATGATATAAGCAATTTGCAAATCCTGAAAACAAGTTTTGTGTTGTGATTCTTCAGCAGGGCGATAAAATTTTGGACTTGATGTCGGCTGGATGGACAAATGAGAGGCACAGCTTGTACATAAGCTCCATGGAGGCATCCTTCATGGACCAACTCTATGGCCATGAGCACCACGGTCCTGATGCGAATAGGAGCCATGTGGGTGGCAATGGGTTCAAGGTGCTCCAAGAGGGTGTGTCGGGGAACCTCGGGTTTGAGAGGAAGGATGCTCGCGTGCGTGATGGAGGCGTAATCTGCCTGCCTGACAATCCGTGGATAAGGCGTTTTAGGCCACACAATTCTGGTAAAAACCGCCATTGTGATGGAGTGAGAGCTTCGGTGGATGATGGTGAATCGGGTACTGATACGGTCCAACAGAGGGTTCGGACACATGGAAGAGAAATGAAGAGTTGTGTTGGAGAACATCTTGTTGGTAAAAGCACAGGTCGCTACACGACTTATTTCGTTTGCAAATTGTTTCCTTCGGTATATGTTTTTGTTCAGTTTTGAAGAGTTCAAAATTGTTATGCTATTTTCAGTCGATAAGAGTTCAGAATTGTCAAGTAGTAAGAGTTTAAGTTGATAAATAATTATGTTCGAATGATGTAATTTTACCTGCAGATCTGCAGGTAGTTATATTAACATGTTAAAGAAGTAAACAATCATGTGAAATTTGTTTGTCCTTGCTAAATATTACACAATTGTGCAAATGTTAAAAAAAACCCTACAAGTTGAGGTAGCTATCGAGTTCAGACTTTATGTTCGATGCATAATGTCCTCCACAGATCTTCAACATTTGTTACATCATGATTTTGCTTTTGACATATAACTGACTGAACAACTTTGTCAGACATTCTTAGTAACCATTATGCTTAATCACCGATAACTTGTAACAAGATTTTTTGAGATTTATAGGGTAAGCTACGACCAGGATCAAGTTGTATGAACAAAATTGATCATAAGAGTGTTAATACATACTTAATTCATGCCAAGTATCATTTGCATCTGGTGTTTGTACTTGTATTGGGAACTTTATTTATTTATTTAATGGAACATCTAGAGTTCATTAACTAGCTTTGGTATTTGTCATCCTACTCTACTGACCATGTAAAATCAGGGATATAACACGAATGTTTCATTTTTTTCCTCCAGAAGTATCTGATCAGAACTTTCCTGATGAGGAGGTTAAAGCCAATATTGCTGAAGCAAGTAAATCTTGCAAGAAAAGAAGGCCTACTCCTTCCACTGCTGCGCCAAATGATCAAGCAATTTGAAACGATAGATTTTCTCCATTTGTTGTAAGTACGAAAAATTAGTGGACCATATCCTAGATGAGAACTGTTATTTCTTACACGGTCATCAGCATTCACCCCTGTGCTCTATTTCTGCAGGTTGTTCCATCCTGAAAATGGCATACAACGACAAAAGTTGGTGAATGAAATCCAAGGTGTTCTGAAGCCTGAAGGAAGCCATGGAAGACTAAGTTTTGGCATCTTGCTGAACTGGTGGTTGTAGGCATTGGTGAAGCTGCTAGTCTTTGGACTTGGCAGATTGAATTCTATCGACCGGTAGCCCCCTATCGGTCTGTCATTGTGGTGTGATGGAAATGCATTAGTTGGTAGTTTATATGTAGTTTCTTCTCTGCAGAGCACCAGGCTCAGGTTTGCAGATACACCATCTGCCAAAGTGTGAGTTGTGATTCATTCTGTTAGTGTATGTCATCATCAATCTATCAGCAAGCGAATGCAACAGTCATGCTTGCCACGACATAAAAACAATGATTGAAGAGTTTCGTTATTTGTGACTACTCCTTAGCGATGTTTCCATTGTTTTTTTAATGTACTATGGATGCATTTTTAACTTGGCTCCGGAATGTTGCATAGTATCCTCTGTAGTCTGAGCTCTGAACCAAGTAAGCTTAGGTCAATGCTAGCTCCTCCTAACATAGAGCTGGTCTGCAAACTTAGGGCCTGTTTGGTACAGCTTCAGCTCTAGCTCTATCAAATTTGTGGATCTGGTGGAGCTGGGTATTTGTAGCTCCACAGATCCGTGAAGTTGGTATATTAAGAGTGTTTTGGTAGATCATCTTATTTAATTTTAAGCTAAAAATATAAACTTAATTATATTTATTTTAGCCTATAAGATTCAGATCTGAGGTGGAGCCAGAATCTAGAGCTCTATCAAATAGGGCCTTAATTAGCTAACGGGATCCGTTTTACAAATTTAGAGTTCAGTGCTTTAGAGACAAATTTTGCCAAACAAATTCTTATGTTTACGCTGGCTTTGGGTCTAGAAAGTAACCAAGTCTGTTTGCCTTTTAGCTTTATCGTCAGAGTGCTGGTTGTTTAGCTGCAAATGAAATAAGTAGCCTTTGTTTGTTATGAGATAAGATTTCCGTAATAACTTCAGTTAGAATCTATCTCATATGTGGACGAATCAACCCATCTCTTGTAGTTTTCTTTATATATTGGATAACCCTTATGTACAAGAATCAGATAATAAAATCAAGAGAGTTCTACCCGTATATTCGTGTGCTCCTATTATCGCTGTGATTGCATCACTGTGTTGATTGAACGAACGGGTGAACGACTCACGCTTTACAACACGTTATCGACGAAGCTCACCGAGGCGATCGTGATCGTCACTGCGACAATATACACAACATCGAAATACATCCCGCTACACGCGATCATCCTACCTCAAGCCCTACGTAAGCTAATTACGTTTTCGCAAACCTTCGATCCAGCAGATCATTCCTTTACATATCAATATGTTCATACCTAAATTGCAAAATTTGGGCTGCCTCGGTTTATGCGTTCGCCGATCGCGCTCGTCGCCGTGCACCTCGGCCACGGCTCGGCGCTTCTTCGTGCGCGCGCCACTCAGTCGACCTCAGATCTCGCGCGCCGGCGCGTCGCCGGTGACCTCGATCTCCATGCCCGAAGTGCCGCGACCGAGCCTTCGGCCTCCGCGCGGTGGCCGATCTCCGCGCCGAAGAGCGCGATCGAGCCTTCTCGGCCCCATGCGATGGCCGCGACGTTCACGCGACGTGCCTCGGTTCTTGCGCCCGCAGCGCGCGTCGAGTGCGGCCGGTGTCGGCTTCTCCTCTTCTGCGCGTCGTCCGTCGCCGGCCGCCACCTCGCGCATGGATAGCTCGCCCGCCGCGAGCTCGCCCGCCGCCGTTGCGTCACCTTATCCCACCAGACGACGCATCTTCTCGGCCGTCGGTCGCGCTCTTCGCGCTCCGCGCCGCCGTCGCGACGTTTTGGCCTCGCACCATCTCGTCTTTCGTGCTTGCGCGTTAATGGCGGCGGCGGCAAAATCTTCCCGTGTGGAGGAGCGGGTGGCTAGGGTTTCAAAACCCTAGCTGCTAGAATATTAATGGGCCGAATGGGCCATGCAAACCAACTGGCCGGAAGCAAATCGGGCCAACCGCTGAACAAGCAAAAACAGAATGGGCCGAATGGCCGAATCGGGGCGTATGGTCCACCTCATTTCCTCTTAAAATAAAAACAAGAAAAATCCATTTATTATTGCTGAAAAATTAATAAATAAATCCTAGAAATTAAATTTTCTAAGTCATGTTCTTCCAAAAATTTGTCAAATTTGTTATTTAGCGCACATTGGAAGTTCCATACCCTGGGTTTATTTTCTAGCATTATGCCATATTTAATATGCGCAAAAATGTAATTTTCTGTCATTAAGTAATTCTGAAAATTGCTTAACATTAGCAAAAAAATATGAAAAATGCTAGATAATTATGGAAAAATATGTATGACCCATTGCCCTGTGCCATATTGCTAGATTAATTTCCTTAGCATGTTTTTCATGTTTATATGTGTTGGACATATTATTTTCTGTTATTCCGTAATTCTGAAAATTACTTGGTAATTAACAGAAAAACATGAAAAATGCTAGGAAAATTCCAGAGAATTCTAGATAGTATTTGAGAGCTTTAAGTCTTTGGATTAATTTCTTAGCATTATGTCATGATTATTTCACGTTGAAAGTTGTTTTTCTGTTAATCGGTAATCGTTAAAATTGCTTAATGATTAGCACAAAAGTATGAAAAATGCTAGAAAAATTTCATAGAGCATATTGAAAGCTCCATATCTCTGGATTTATTGTCCTAGCATAATTTCATATTGATATATGTTGAAATTTATTTTTGTGTTACATGGTAATTATGAAAATTGTTAAATAATTAGCAGAAAGCCATGAAAATTGCTAGGAAAATTCTGATTTTTTTTGATAATTATCTACTGAATAGTTATAGGCCAAACTTTACTTATTGAAGAGTGAGCATGCAATATAATGATTTTACCAGTAGTAAAAGTCATTTTGCATAAATAAAAATAGGATATGTTGGACATCGCAAAGAGGGAACTTATCAAGTTTGCCCTGAATGGCAATAATTACCTTACTTAGGCAATAAATACTAAGATTAATCTGATAGCTCAACCTTTTAGAGCTACTATTTTCCTAGCCTGAAACTGGTACCCATGCTCTTCCCGAAGCAGCTAGATGTACAGCTCTACACCTCCTGAGGCACCATCTTCACACGGACCTGAAGACCAAATAGTTGATGGAAGTTGACTAGCTAGTACTTTTGAATTTCCTGAAGGAAAAATATATAACCAAAGAAAGATCCATCTCACGCCGAAGCACAAAGGCGAATGGATCCTCCCGTGCTTTCAGGATTCTAAAGACTGTGGCAGCATATAATTTTTGTCATACACAAGCTTGTCACTGATATAACATTATGTAACTAGAAAGTTACTAATGCTAAAAAGATCGACAAGATATTTTGCACCTTCCACCCCAATATGAGGATATTGCTGTAATAGTATTATCATACCAAGTATTAGAAGTACTTTGAGCTTATATGCATTTTGCTAGAAGTAGAAAAACATGATGAACTCCTAGTGAAGAATCATCACGTACTTCCTAATGTGAGTCTTGTAGTGCTCAAGCATATACAAATGCTCAAAGAGCTAGCAATAGCCGTGACCGCAGAAAGGGAAAATGGAATAAAGGGATAAGGGAAGAGGCAATTCGTAGTGGAAAAGTAAAGGTAAAGGGCCAGGATTTTCGAGTAAGGCTGCAAACCCTGAATAATCCTGTTTTAGGTCTCGATGCATTGGCCATTAGTCATGCAACTATTGTATCCCGAAGCATGTGGTAGACCTTTACACGAAATCTATTGGTAAAATCAATAAGACCCAGTGTAAAAAATGTTGAATCACATTTCACCGCTCAACCTGTTGTTGACACGGTGTTGAGAAGTGTGATAATATGGTTCTTGAAATTATAAAGTTCAAGGAGTCCCAAAAGGACATATACGACTCAGATGGAGACCTGCATTAGTCTTCTAAGTATTCCTTCACTTTGCTAAGTCGATGTCACATATTCCTTATAAGTCTCCTTATCAGTTTAGTCCTAGTTCTTGAATGAACATTTGGTCTACGCTCCCGTTGAGCGATTATCATTAAAAAATTGAATAAATTGATATTTCCCATATTTTTTAATTATTGTGCTATGCTTTTTCTATATTTTACAATTTGTTCCTGATGCAATAATTGTTTGATTGATAAATCATACTTCTAATATAGAATAAAGTATAATCCAATAGCGGAGGAGAAAATTTGTCTAGAAGATAGTTGTACCACACTAAGTGAATTGGAAATATTATGACTATCGTCAGAAGCGATACTCTCATAGTTGGCACTGGAAGAATGCCATATTATACCTTGAGTCCAGTCGTAATCCCTTAAATTTTAAAGACATTAGTCTAAAATCATTTCCATATGGAGATAGAGAATGAGGATGGTACAAAATACCTACTAATGACTAAGTTTGATGGGTGTAATAAACATGTTGTAAGGATCAAGTTGGCCTAGAGGGGGGGGGGGTGAATAGGCAACTTTAAAACTTTTTAATTATTATGAAAAACTTTTCTCAGTAAAAATAGAAACGGAAGCAATTAGTATAGAAGTCCAGCACAACACTTGTTCAAGAAAACTTTGTAAGGACGGGAATTTCGAAAGAGAAACAATAAGAGAATAATAAGCAACGATAAACAAAAACAGGAGAACTCAATGATTTTTCACCGAGGTTCAGAGATCACTCCTACGTCCCCGTTAGAGCACTTCCTCAAAAGTATTGCTCCACCAAATAGCCAATCTCAATAGCTTTTGGTTTTTCACTATCTTGACTCTTTCACTACTCTAGTGAGGTGAGTCTCAACCTTTCATAGTAATGGTGGCCTTCCACAATCTCTGTTGGATAGGTCGCACCAGTAACTTCTCCAACCGTCTAGGAACAGCTAGTTCCAAGAGTAATAGACTATCCACAAGCCCTGTCTCTTGGTTCAGTAGCTAGATGCAACCTAAACTTAGCTTGGAGCAAGTACTCTTAAAAGTTCAGAAAGAATGTTTGTGATTTTCTGAGTTGAAGCTCAAACTCTTGATGGAAATGAAGCTCAGGAGTTCTAAAGATCAAGAGTTGTATATGGTTTGAATGATGTCAAAGATGGTCAAGATCTCAAAGATGTGAATGTGCAAAGCTCTATATGTTGTTTGTGAACCCAGGCATTCTATATATAGATCCTGAACAGAGATAACCGTTACACCTGCCATTTGCCCATTGAGGGTTGGTAGGATAGATGGGGTAGGTCAATCACGCCTTTTATAAGAATTTTAAGGTATATGAGTCATAAGTCAAAGTATACACACACGCCGAACCGAAAACTTTGGTCCGGGGTACATAGGATTAGAAAGCATTGTTGTGCTCAGAATGACCCACTTATGCCGGACCGAAAATATCGGTTCGTCGTACATATGCATTGCTTGATTTTGATATTAGTAAGAGAATACTTGCACCGGACCGAAAAAGTTGGTCCGGCGTATACATGTTTTTGTTTCTTTTGAGTACCAGCAAATAACGTTTGCGTCGGATCGAAAAAGTTGGTCCGACGTACATGGGAAAATGGCTGGTTTTATCCGAGTGAAACATGTTTGCGCTGGACCGAAAAAATTGGTCCGACGTACACAAGGAATTCAGTCGCATCGGATTTATATTTCTGGTTAAAATAAATTTTAACACAGACTAGAATTTTATTTAGAGTGAAAATATAACTTATGCCGGACTAATTTTAAGAAAGAACTAAGAATTTAGATTGGTTCGACGAACATAGTTATACTTGGTTGAAAAAGAATCAAAAGAGAATTTATAACGCCGGACCATCAAAAATCGGTCCGACGTACATGAAGTACGCCGGTGAAGGAAGTTCTCGCCACGGACCGAATATCGGTCCGGCGATATGGTGTACGCCGGTTAGAATTAGAACTTAGGATCTTTGAGCACCGAATAATATGAAGTTTGGTCCAGAGAGAATTGATTCGGCTAACAAGATAAAGTTCTGGATTTTTGAGTGAGAAACATGAAAAGTACTATGCTCCAAGTAATCTTAGTGATTTTGCATATGAACCAAGATCATTTCTTATGTATAATCTCTCTTAATGGTACAATGATTTAACTATATGACTTGAATCAACTCCCAAGCCAAAACTAGAAAAACACCTTAGCCTTGATCATCAAATCTGACTATTTTTGGTTTTTCACTGAGTATCCTTTTTAGTCATCAACACCAAAACCTATATAATAAGCATAATTTATACAAATAGGGAGCCTAGATGCTCTCACATGTGGTTAAAAAACTTCATTCATTCTCCTCCAGGTTATACTATGAACATATAAAACCTCAAGTTTGTGTTGCGATAAAAACCCAGAAATATTTAAGATCTAGCAGATCGACTGCGATATCCTGAGTTGAATATTATTAGAAGAATAATTATAATTCTACTGGCCATAGTACAAAGACTTTCCTAGACCTGAAGTTTTCATATGCTCTGGTTGTGCTAAAGGAAAGCTTATAATTAGATCTTCTAACCTAAAAAGTTAGGGAATAATCACTGAATTTCCTAGAGAAAATTCAAAGTGATATCTGTGGACCTGTTCAGCCCCTATCGGGCCCCTTTAAAGAAATTTATGGTACTGATAAATGCTTCTACTAGATGGTCTTATGTGTCGCTTATGTACTTGGAACCATGCTTCTGCCAAAATTTAATTACCCAAATTATTAATTTAAGAGCCTACTTTCTAGAAAAAAGGATCAAGTCTATTCGAATAGACAATGTTGGTGAGTTTATCTCAAAGCATTTAATGATTATTGTATGGCTCTGGGGATTAATGTAAAGCATCTCGTATCTTATGTCCACAATCAAAATGGCCTTGCAAAGTCATTATATTAAAAGAATAAAACTTATTGCTTGGCCGCTCTTGCGTAATAGTAGGCTTCCACCGCTTGTTGGGGCCACACAAAGGTTGCATATCGTGATAATAATTCAACTCGCACTAACCGCACATTATGAAATTTCCCATTGCGAGATAGTGCGTGGAAAAGAATCAAGTATTTTTCATATGCGAAAATATGGCTATGTCAGATACATGCCAATCTCTCCACCACATCGTATCACCATAGGACCTCACCGTGAAGTTAAGGATCTATGTAGGTTATGAATCTCCGTCATGTATTAAAATACATAGAGCCTATGACAGGATATGTACATAGCTCGATGCACGATTGTACTAAGGATATTTTTTGGCATTACGGGAAGATAAGTACCATATTAGAGAATACTAAGTCCTTAGATCCACACACTAAAGAGACCGAACTTGAAATTCAAGGATGATAAATATACAATAAAGAAGCTAATAATCGCCAAATGCCTTCACCGACCATAAGAGAGTGAAAAGATCTCATATACTGCAGATATGCATCCGAAAGAGTGAAAATACCTTAGAAGGATATTGAACCCACTTTGACCCTAATGATAAAAAGAGGGGGAGGCCTCCAGGTGTATGGGACTCAATTCCACGGAGACGTCCGCAGAAGTAGAGAACCGAACAAATGAGAACACTATCCATGACAGTGGAAGAAGCTCAACCTGATGTTGAGAAAATCCCTGAAGTGAGCCATCCTCGAGATGATAACATCCTTGAAGTGATCCATCATGAAGATGATAACCCTAGCATATATTTGTGTGCACAAATCCCACGCTTAGGAAGTCGAACACCTGCACTCCATCGTTGTGTAAAATCACGAGGAGCCGAAGAAATTAATATAGATATATCCCTGAAGTGATGCAAGAGAAATGAATAAAAGAAAGACAACAATTGTGACATATATTTGCCTCTAAAATTGCTAAAAGCTAGATCCAGAACCAAAGTCCATGGCAGAGTGCCAGAAGCGCTCAGATAGGGTCAATCAAAAGGATGCAATTGAGGTAGTGCTCGCTTAATAAGAGAAAGTTGTTGGTCTTGTTGACCAGACATCTCATAAAGTGTTCCATGTAAAATCAAATGGGTTTTTTCATCCGGAAGAGAAATGAAAATACCTAGGTGGTGAGATAAAGCGAGGCTTGTAGACAAGAGTTCACGTAGAGACCTAGCATCGCTTACGATGAAACCTATTTCTCTTGTAATGAGTGGAATAACGTTCCGAAATTTAATATTAATGACTGCAAGCTTAAATTTAAAAAGTTCAGTTGATGGATGTAGTGACCACTTATTTATATGGGTCACAGGATACAGATATTTATATGAGAATCCTTGAAGGAGTTACAATTATGAATTCTATTAATCGCAACATGTATAGTGTCAAACTGAAGAAATCACTATACAAATTAAAACAGTCGGGGAGAATGTGGTAGAACCGACTTAGTGAGTTCCTCCTAAAGAAGAGATAATTACTCCAGAAGAAGGGATATTGTCCTTGTGTGTTCATAAAGAAATCTCAGAATGGATTTTGTATCATCTCAGTATATGTCGATGATCAGAATATCATCGGAACCACATATGAGATAAAGGAAGCAAGTGCTTACCTCACGACGGAGTTTGAGATGAAATATTTGGGTAAGACTAAATTTTGCTTAGACCTGTAGCTAGAGCATATCCCAAAAGGAATCCTGGTACACCAGTCTTCCTATACCCGAAAGGTATTAGAGAGGTTTAATATGGATAAATCGCATCCTTTGAAAACCTCCATGGTCGTAAGATCCCTTGAAGTGGATAAAGATCCTTTCTGCACTAAGGGAGAAAATGAGAAAGTCTTAGGAGCTGAAGTCCCATACTGATGTATCTTGTAAATTGCACAAGGTCTGATATTGCATTCGCAGTGAATTTGCTAGCAAGACACAGTGCAGCCTCAACCAAAAGTTATTGGACTGGTGTCAAGACTTTACTCAGATATCTCCAAGGTACTCTAGGTCTTGAATTATTTTTCCAGAAGAACCAAGACTTGACCATGGTGGGATACACGGTTGCTGTCTATCTGTCTGATCCCCACAGTGTCAAATCACAGACTGGTTTTGTGTTTCTTTGCGGTGGTACAACCGTTTCTTGGCAGTCTTGTAAGCAGACTTTGGTAGCTATTTCTACCAACCACTCAGAGATTATGGCTCTGTATGAAGCCTCACGTAAGTGTGTTTGGCTAAGACGTGTGATTAACCATATCCAGAAGTCATGTGGTCTCAACACCGTCGATACCCCCACAATTATCTATGAAGATAATACTGCTTGTGTTGCACAAATGCAAATGGGTTACGAGAAAAGCAATATCACGAAGCATATTGCTCCTAAGTTATTCTATCCTCACGCATTCCAGAAGAACGGTGAGGTAAAGATTGTTCAAACTCAGTTATGTGAAAATCTTGCAGATTTATTCATCAAGTCCTTGCAAAAATCTACATTCAAAAGATGTGTTAATAGCATTGGAATGAAGCGACTTAGAGATATAAAAAGTTTAAGGGGAGTAAATCCCTGAACCATGACCCTTTGTATGATCCTAAAGGTCATATTTTATGTCATGAAGATTATAAATTGTACTCTTTTTTCGTTAGTGAGTTTTCATGAAGTTTTCTCATATGAAGATTTTTAACGAGACAACTAGTGCAATATAAAGTGCGAGTGCAATGTACTCTTTTCTCCATCTCCTTTTTCCTACTGGGTTTTTTAGTGCAGTTTTTGATGAGACATGTGCATTACGCGGTATTCACCCAAAGGGGAGTGTTATGAGATAAGATTTCTATAACCACTTCGGTTAGAATCTATCTCTTATGTGTAGGCGAATCCGAACTCATCTTTTGCGGTTTTCTTTATATATTGGGCAACCCCTATGTACAAGAATCAATCTAATAAAAGCGAGAGAGTTCTACCCCTTATATTCTGTGTGCTCCTTTCATTGTCGCTGTGATTACATCGCTGTGTTGATTGAACGAACGCGGGTGAACGACCACGTTTTACAACAGCTTTAACTCTTAAACTTGCCTATTGCAGACTGAAAATCTTGTACGAGTTTTCTTTGTCTGATGATAAGATCCAAAGCCAATAGGTTGGAATTTTTCGTGGTTATCCATCGAGCGAAGAATAGTCAGGGGAAATAATTTATTAAATAATCCTTTTATTAAAAAATATTTATGGAATAACCTCCCTCGCAACTTATTTTCAAAAATAACCCTGAACGCAATGGGTAAGTCTAGTCTTATTTTCAAAAAAATGTCCCTTTCGATCACGCAACGGGTGTTGCTGTGGCCCAGTGTTGCTTTGTCAAGCCAGCGCTAAAAGGGTCAATTTTAGTAGTTAGATGGTGAGTTTTTTTAAAACATTATTAAAAATGGGTCAAATAATAAAAGAAAACCTGGCTAATGGCTAGACTTAATTAGTTGATTTTTTCTACACCTCGACCTTGTAGTGAGCGATGTACATACGATGCATTGGACAATGTTTGATTTGAAACATTTAATAATTTTGCTGCCATGCGAGGGGTAAGCATCAACAAAGTATGATTCTCTCCTTTATTAATTTGCATGAAGCCACATTTGATTTTCTACTAATCAGGAATCCGAACTACGATTTTTCATAGTTAGTTTCGTCGTATTGACAAAATTCGTATCACGCTCGTGTGAACTTCTATTGCCGATTCCATCTCATTAGGAGAACATGCACCATGATTATTTTGATGAATAGCAAGTCTCACTTCGATGGGGAATATGTGGCTATGTTTTGAAGAATTTTGTTCTCATCGTGCAAGAACTTGTTGCTTACCATTAAACTCGGATGTCACGAGTAGTAGCATATTGACAACGATACACAGAGTCGGCGATTGACGGGAGAAGGCAAAAGAAACTAATAGCGTTTGCTGCTTTTTTTCCATTGGTCTACAGCTTGGCGTCGACTAATGGAATGCTTCTCGGGCCTCTTCTCGCTTTGCCTGTGTCAGAAGAACATCTCTGTGTGTGTGTGTTTTTTTTGGTATTGCGCGCCTCTCCGGGCGATGGCTGCGTCAGCCTCGGGTGTTGTGCGGCTATGCGTTTGTGTTCGTCAATACAGGGGCGGAGCCAGCCCAGGCCAAGTCTCGGACCGGCCTGGACTGGCCCAAAAATAAGTACTAAGCAGCATTGAAAATTTACTATAGCACTTTTGAAAAATTTGGGCCAGGCCCGGGTGGCCCGAGACCTGACTCCGCCCCTGCGTCAATATGATCTCCAGAAGGTTAATCATCAATATCTATCAAACAAGTACCTAATAAACTATGGTGCAACTGAGATTAGGCGTGGCAACCTTCGGTACTAAACCAAACCTTAGCCTCTTCGCACAAAAATGGTTGTTTTACACATACCACTACCTCTAAGAAAACGTTACTCACTATTCCTATAATTATATACCAGGTAAAATGTAAAATTGTAACATTATGGAATACTTCTAGAAACAAATAAGCTTTCACATAGCTAATGCAGAAACATATATATGTGTATATCTATGTATATGTATCTATGTGTATATCTATGTATCACTACACTGGAAAAGGTCATCTGTGGCGGTTCATAACTGCTAACAGTGACGGTTATTGAACCGCCACAGATATAGTGCCACTGATAATCGAGGATTATCAGTGGCGGTTTTTTAACCGCCACAGATAAGTGTTATCTGTGACAGTTCTACACACTAACCGCCACAGATAACAATACTATCTGTGACGGTTCTACCCACAAACCGCCACAGATAACTATATTATCTGTGGCGGTTCTGCCCACCAACCGCCACAGATAACTATATTATCTGTGGCAGCCACAAATAGTACCTGACCGAAAAAATAAAAAACTGCATTTTGGGCTAGCCTCAGGTGCTGCTATCCATGCCCTCTGAAACATATAATACATCAATCACAATTGCAATTTTGCATATACACAATTACAATGTACAACAATCACAGATTTTGCATATACACAACTACAATATAATACATCAATCACAATTACATATAATACACCAATCACAATTACAATCACATATTTTGCATATACACAATTACAATATACACAATTACAATGTACAATTAAAGTGTCATGCATGAGGCGCTCGATCATGGTGATGGTGTAGGGCATGCCTCCCGCTTGGACTGCTCCCTTCTCCTCCAGTTCAGTCATCTTTGCATCAATATTTCTAAGAGTATGAAAATGAAGTCATTATATATCATACTATGGAAAGCTAAATAGATCACTTTTGTTGTATCACAAATCTTGCCGATCCATTGCCGTCTTATTCCATGTGAATGCCGTGGCATCCTCCAGATGTTGTACATGCATTAGCTAGTTTATACTCCCTCTATTTTTGAATATGTGACATTCTATTTTTCAATTTTTATTCCTAAATACATATCATTCTACAATTTTGATCCTACTTTTTACAATTTTCCTTCTATAATCTCCATTTAGCTATTTTTAATGGCATTTACTATCATACATTAGAGTAAAACACACCATCTAAAAATATAAGGACCATGTAATCAAATCTCTTATGAATGGAAGGTAAAGATGCAAAAGGAAACTTCGGCAACTAAATGAAGCAATCAAATAAACCTGCTGTAATGGTGCAGTTTTGGGGCTGAGCTCTTGCCGTATTCATCCATCACCCACGTCTATAAAAAGCTCTACTAGCCATCATGAAAGGGCACGGAGAAAAGCAATAGAGGGAGCGCCTCCTCCGAGGAGCAAGCACACACACACCACCCATCAAAACACACACACGCACGGGAGAAGGGCAACAACACACGCGCAGATCAATCACAACTTCTTAAATCAAATCACAAAATTTGAACATGTGCAAGCTATGCCATCCAATATTAAACTTGACATTCAATGAAACATCAATTTACACCACCGTAAGAAAAAAATTAACTAGTTTTGTGAACTATAAGCCAACGAGTCTTCAGTGTTGGTAGGGGCCTCACGAGGTGGCAGATGAGTATGGAAAACTTCATCGTTATTATCTGAGTCATGAAACTCGCCGTTCTTGTTGAGTACTTCCTTCATAATGAAGTAGGCGAGCTGTCCCTGAATGCCTTGGATTTCATTTGGAACCAATCCTCCCGTAGGCAACTTCAAACGCTATAAATAGAAAAAGTTTATCTTAAGAGCTTATATAGAGAATGAGATGTACGAATCAATGTGTGATGTTAGCGTGACAAACCTCTACGTCATTGTTTACTATTGTAGAGCCTAAGATTTTGCGCATGTATTGGCATACGAAGTACCCACATAAATTTGTTCCTGGCGGCTGCTTGTGGCACTGCAAAAAATTGAATAAACTTATACGACATTGAAGGAGTTATTGACTACGAGGTGCGATATAGGAAAATTGTTTTTGTGCGTACTGGAAATTTAGTACGGATTGTCAGTGATTTATGGAAAGGACGGTGTCTCGAGCACTTTTTACAATATGCTTTGAAGGCCCTATTCACTAGACTTGTCATATCTTTGTAGTCTTTTGGATCTTTGTCCCGCGGGTTCAAGATCAGCATCTTGCTTTTATCTGGAGTAATTACTACGAGAATCCAGTGGAAACTACATATACATGTATGATGCCGTAGTCATTAGTCCTAAGCCGAGCAAAGAACGAGATCAACAAGTAGTTGAACTAGCTAGTGAGCCACTTACTTGAAATTGTATGGTAAAAGTATGAACTCCTTGTCTTGGAGTTTGATGAAAGCGTTATATACGTAGTCATCGACCTCCTTTGGTACTCTTTTGATTTCCGGCTGGCAAACCGTTCCCGGATCGAGGAATGCCACTGGCCCTTTGGTTCTTTTTAGTTCGATCAACTCGTATCTACATAACAAATGATTTAGACATCACATTTATCGGTATTACATGAATGTAGACAATGCTTTTATATTGACACTTACGGTGACCAAAGATCTCATAAGAGACACGTCGAGGGCATCTTGATAGTACATGTTGTGCAACTCGCTGAATTCTATCAGGAAGTAGCCAAACCCCTCATGGTGGAAATATTCCTCTTTGTAAGTGGCAGTGATCAACTTCGGGAGTACATGTTGGTTCGATCGCTCTATATACCATTCATGTAATCGCCTTAGCTGCACTGTTAGGCTATGAAGCTTCGAAGGGGTGACAAACGGCTTCCCCAATTCGTATTTCAGTCTTTCTTCAGCAGCTTGTCCTTTGGAGACCGCTTTACCCTTACTTTTCTCGCACACAACATCATACTCGCTCGCTTCGCCGACTACCGATATGGCTTGTCTATTCTGTCATGCCTTCAGAGGAGGATTTTTAAGTCGGTCAACTCAAGTTGTCGCACTAACTTTTGTACGCTCATGTGTTGGTGACGACTGTGCGAGGTTTATCAGAGGGATGTGCCGCAGGTTCACCGCAGAGAGGTCGGGTGGTCACCTCGGGAGAAATTTGGCGTGTTCACCTCAGGAGGAACAGTCACTTCATGATGGTCCAAGACGATGTCACGTTTGCGCCACTGGATGAATGAGTGGACGGCACTTCCTAGAGTTGTAACCTCGTCATTCGGGGGCATTTCTAGCCCGAGGTTGGCACACTGGGGATTAACCGTGTCCACCTGGACCTTTGCATATCCCGGCGCTATCGCAGAGTTGTGCAATACACCTCCTTCTTAGCATGGGTACGCTATGCCTGTACCAGCCTGAATGAATATGTTCATAACGGGCAAAGTGAGCTGGCACGGTGTGGGATCATGTATGTCGTTCAAAGGATAATGGCCCATGTCCTGTTCTACAAGTGGGGCGGATGCGCAACTGCTGCGACGATTCGAAGGGCTGGTCGTAACAATGTTCTCGACTCGCGACTGGCTCATGGCTTGTTGTACTTATCGTTGTACTTGTTGTTCTATTGTGCCTTGTAATTCTCGAAGCATCTTTTCCTCCATCATTTCTATTTCGGCAAACGCTTCTCTAGCTCTCTTTCGACTCTTGTAAGTGTGAAGGTGCTCTGGGAATCCTGTATTCCAGGGAACCTTAACCCCGACACCTCGTGTCCGTCCAGGATGCTCCTTGTTTCCCGTGGCACGGTTAGTTCGTCGCTCTCCTATCCGGGTGGAATGTTCCTTGGGAAGACTCGACGTACAGCTCCTGAACCCTTTGCGACATTGCTTCGTCATCGCTATTTCTGAAGGATAAGCCCCCACTAGACGTGACACTTGCCCTCGCTAGCACGTAGTGCTTGACTCGCTCGTAGTCCGCCAATTGACTTGTACCACCGATCGTAGTGATTACGCTTCCCGCTCTCCCATTGAGGGATTTTACAGCACTCCACCCGCATCAAGTCTGTGTGGATGGATGTTCCTCCTTCCGATGTTTATGTGTTCCTCGCTGGACTTCTTTGCTGCTTCACTTTGCTTCATCGACACGAAATCATCCCAATATGGTTCTAAGTTTGGGTAGTCCCCGATAGTCGATTGGTTTTTCTTCACATAAGTAGTATTCAGCCTGGCCTTGAAGTTCCTCCATGCCACATCCATGGTCATCAACGCATCCCGACGCACGCGGTGTTCATCTTCTTCGGGGAATTCGAAGGTTTGTTTGAGCTCCGTCCATAGATCCGTTTTGATGGTATCGGGCACTTTGTGCCAATCCAAAAAGGTGATTGGCACTCTCTCCCTTGCGATATACCCGTAGGTTGTTCTGTACTTTGCTATGAACTTTGGCGGTGCAATAGGGGCCCCAGCTTCTGAGACCTCTGAGATGGTATACCGGCCTTCGGGCTTCTTATTTCTTCCTCGGCCACGAGGTCTTGCCACGGGTATGTTAGCATCGGCGGCAACAGCGGTGGTTGGGTGGAGGTTGAGGAACCTGCTAGGGCTAGGGGTCGGGCTCGGGGTGGATTGCTCCTCCATATCAGCCTTGGATGTGTGAACTGAAAGAGGTAAAGTATGGAACCATTAGAATTTGGCGGTCATTTGGGTTAAGTGTGGAAGTTTAACTCTGAAAACTAGAAATGAAAGAAATCGAGAAATTGGGCATTCAATAGAAAAACTTATCTTTTAGAAAAACTTATCTTTTGTTCGGCTACTTTTGTTTTCTTTGTTCATTCCATCGCTCATCCGTGTGCTAGAGTCTAGAATATATCTCCTAGTTTGTTTTCTTGAAATTGACTGCATCATGCATGCATATATGGTGTCCCGATTAATTATCTTTGTATATATATAATTAATTTCCTTCTTTCGTGATAGATATGCTATATATATGTTTTGGAAGGAGAGATTTGAGTGACATATGACAGGGGAAAGGAGGTTCATGACATATATAGTGTGGCATTTTCTTTATTTGCTAGCTTGTAGTACTATATATATATAGTTTACTGATCGATCTTACTCCTCATGCATGAGTCTTTTTAACTTTCGTCTAGCTAGCTAGCTCTTGCAAGGAAGCCATAGATCGATTGCTATCGATCATATATATATGAACATATATAGAAAATAAAGGAATGCATCCATATATGTATGTCGACTCTCTCTCTCTCTCTCAATGCATGCATGCATGTAGTGTAATGGAGCGGCTTTTGCAAGGGGGAACAGAAGGCTTTTGCAACCGAGAGAAAGAAAAGCTCTCGTGTATCGTTTACGTGTGTGTCTTTGTGTAATCGCTTCTCATGCGGTCAAGTAGTACTAACTGATTTTAATTTGTGGCATGGGCAAAGGGAGGAGAAAAAGACTCTTAAAAGAAGTGAAATTTTGTAATGGATCAAGTACATTGTGCAGTTGGTTTCTTATCCTTAATTACCTTCTCGAACTTAATTTGAATGCACTATTAATTAATGGCTTTAATTTGAAAACACGGTGTTAAGAAGAAACACAACCTCATGATTGCCTCTCGGACCTTTTCAGGCAAAATACCTCTAATTGTAATAGGAAGCATTTGTGTCATCATCACATGACAATCATGAGACTTCATGCCAGTTAACTTCAAATCTTTCATCGAGACCAGTTTCTTGATGCTTGCGGAGTAACCGAACGGAACTTTCACACCATGCAAGCATTTGCGAGGTCATTCTCTCTTTCTTGGATAGAGTGTAGCAAGCTGGGGGAAGGTAAAGTCGCCCTTTCCCGTTGTCTTGAGGATGTAGCTCACTCTGATTTTCATATCTTCCAGTCCCTTCGTGCCTTCATCCATCCTTAGTTTTGCTAGGAATGTTCAAAGAAAAGCCCAATCAAGTTGTCACATACATTTTCTCTACGTGCATGACGTCTATGCAAAGGTCGAACTTCTAAGTCCTTCCAATAGGGCAAGTTCCAAAATATCGATCTCTTCTTCCACGTGGTCTTCTCAGTACGAGACCTCGATTTATTATTACTATCTCCCTTTCCAAGTACAACATTAATATCCTTAACCATATCATATACCTCTTCCCCACGACGAGGCCTTGGAGCTATACCATCCTATTTTGTCCCGTCGAATTGTTTCTTCATATTGCGGTAGGGGTGATTCCTGCGAAGGAACCTACGGTGATGCATGTACATAGTTTTCCTCGAGTTATTGAGCCACACACTAGCGGTTTCATCCATGCACTGGGGGCATGCTTTGGCCCCTTTTACAGTACGACCGGATAGGTTACCAAGGGCGGGAAATCATTGATGGTGCAAAACAACAATGCGCGTGAGGATGAAGTACTCGCTTATACTCATCCCATACCTGCACACCTTCGCTCCACAAGACCACAAGATCTTCCACCAATGGTTGTAGGTATACATCAATATCATTGCCAGGTTGTCTCGGCCCTTGGATAAGCAGCGACATTATAATGTACTTTCGTTTCATACACAACCAAGGAGGAAGGTTGTAGATACAGAGAGTCACGGGCCAAGTGCTATGAATACTACTCATGTTACCGAAAAGATTCATTCCATCCATACTCAACCCAAACCTTATATTCCTCGGTTCATTCCCGAAGTCCTTCCTAAAGAGCCTATCGATGGTTCTCCACTGGGCAGAATCAGTAGGGTGTCTTAGCTTTCCATCCTTTTTACGCTCTTCTGAGTGCCATCGCATCAATTGGGCATGCTTTTTGTTTTCAAATAAACGCTTCAACCGAGGTATTATTGGTAAATACCACACCACTTTAGCGGGAGCTCCTTTCTTCACCACGATGCCCTCGCTGTCATGGCCTTTACGCTTGTATCGCGATGATTTGCACACCGGACATACATCCATGTTTGTATACTCTTTAAGATAGAGTATACAATCGTTTGGACATGCATATATTCTTTCTACTTCCAATCCCAATGGACATACAACCTTCCTAGCTAAATAAGTGGTTATCGGCAATACGTTTCCATCTGGAAGCATATCCGCTAAGAGATGTAATAGCGCCGTGAAACTCTTATCGGACCAACCATTGCTTGCCTTCAATTTTAGAAGTGAAAGCACGGTGTGCAACTTTGTGTATTCCTCCTTGCAACCCGGGAACAAAGGTGTGTCCGAGTCATCCAACAAACCCTTGAATTGATTAAACTCTCTCTGACTAGTGTAGTTTCCTTCTGCATCGCGCAACATCTGAGCAAGATTATTATCGTTATCAATGTCCAACCTATCCTCATCAGATCCATAACCGATGTCAGCTGCCATAATGCCTTCTTCATCATCCAATACGTTATCACCTTCATGTATGTTTTCCTCTTCACCGCGACTTGTCCAACGTGTATAGCCAAGTACAAAACCCCTTCGAATCAAGTGCAAGTGGATGTGCTCTTTGTCTGAAAACATTTTCTCATTCTTGCAATCAATGCATGGACAATGTATGTACTCCGTCTTCTTGTGCAACTTGTTCTCCTCAGCGGCTCTTAGAAAAGCAGATACCCCGTCGATGTAATCTCGGCTGTACCGGTTCGCATTGTACATCCATCTCCGGTCCATCTAAAATTAATTAACATATAAAAATTGATTAAAAAATTAATGTAATTACTTATCATCTCAAGGAGCTAGATAATAAATTCATCATCTAGAAATAATGAGCACCAACCTACCAAATTAACTAAAATTTCATGTCTATTAATATCCACTAATCTTAATTAAACAAATTTAATATATGCAAGATGTATATTATATGTGCACACAAATGGAACCAAATTAATAGTAATTAAAAAACTAATCTAATTACTTATCATCTAAAAGAGCTAGATAATAAATTCATCATCTAAAAATGATGAGCACCAACCTACCAAATTAACTAAAATTTCATGTATATTAATATCTACTAATCTTAAAGAAATAAATTTAATATATGCAAGATGTATATGTCCGTTCACTAATGGGACCAAATTAATAGTAATTAAAAAACTAATTTAAATACTTATCATCTAAAAGAGCTAGATAATAAATTCATCATCTAAAAATGATGAGCTGGTACCTACCAAATCAACTAAAATTTCATGTATATTAATATCCACTAATCCAAATTAAATAAATTTAATATATAGAAGATGTATATTATATGTGCACACTAATGGAACCAAATTAATAGTAATTAAAAAACTAATCTAATTACTTATCATCTAAAGGAGCTAGATAATAAATCCATCATCTAAAAATGATGAGCACCAACCTACCAAATTAACTAAAATTTCATGTATATTAATATCTACTAATCTTAAAGAAATAAATTTAATATATGCAAGATGTATATGTCTGTTCACTAATGGAACCAAATTAATAGTAATTAAAAAACTAATCTAAATACTAATCCTATAAAGAAGCTAGATAATAAATTCATCATCTAAAAATGATGAGCACCCACCTACCAAATTAACTAAAATTTCATTTATATTAATATCCAATAATCTTAATTAAATAAATTTAGTATATGCAAGATGTATATTATATGTGCGCAGTAATGGAACCAAATTAATAGTAATTAAAAAACTAATCTAATTACGTATCATCTAAAGGAGCTAGATAATAAATTCATCATCTACCAAATTAACTTAAAATGCATTTTATATTAAATATATGCTTGACCATAATTCATCATCTATAAAAGGAACACAACATCATCTAATGAACCTAACTAGGAAATAAATTCATCAACTACAAAATGGTAGGTAAATAAAAATAAACAAAATCTGAACTTTTCATCTCATCTACATGTAAACCTTAATTAAACTAGGTTTAAAAATTAAATTGCAACAAGATTAGCACAAATCAAGAGAGGAGAAAAAATAACTCACCAAGGAACAACTAGAGGAAGTACAAGCACAAGAATTGGAGAAACCGAAATCTGAAAATTAGAACTTTTGGTTTGCTCTCGGGAGGAAGAAGACCAATGCTGCTACTGACCACCTATTTATAGGCAATATTATCAGTGACGGTTGTTAACTAGAATCGCCACTGATAACATTATCCGTGGCGGTTTTATCCTCGAACCGCCACTAATAACCAATAGTATCAGTGGCGGTTGGACGATAGAACCGCCACGGATAATCCAATAGTATCAGTGGCGGTTGGAGGATAGAACCGTCACGGATAACCAAGTTATCAGTGGCGGTTCTATCCTCCAACTGCCACTAATGATGATTGTTATCGATGGCGGTTCTATTCTAGAACCGCCATCGGCGGTTCGAGGATAGAACCGCCACTGATATTCTTCCCGCCATTTTCAATATAGAACCGCCACTGATATTTATATTTGTGACGGTTTGAAAAAACCCACTACAAATAGACCGTCACCTATTGCAGGTTTTGGCGTAGTGTATATGTATCTATGTGTATATATCTATGTGTGTATATATATATATGTGTATATCTATGTGTATGTATATGTGTGTATATCTATGTGTATGTGTATGTGTATGTATATATATATATATGTATATGTATATGTGTATATATGTATATATAGACACACACTAGATGATCTCCAGGCCCACGCGTTGCCGCGGGTAGAAGGAATCGTCGACACAGTAAGAGATTCTGATTGAGAAAGAAAATCTTTTTTTTCTTTGGTAGTTAAGACATACTCCCAGGACCATTCTAAATTATTTTAAAGAATTTACAAACTTAGCAGCTCATTTAAACCAGTGAAGCCACTTAAAGTGCGTTAGCCGCATCATCAGTCTTTTAAAAAACAAAAAGCTTGATCATGATTTGAAATTTGTACGGTAGCGTAGGCATGTTTTCAGTGTACTAATTTTTTTTTCAAGAACTCACAAAATTAGCAGCATAACCAAATCAGCTAAACTACTTCATATGTATTAGTTGCATTGCTAGTATTTTTAAAAATCACACAAATTTGATCATGATCCGTTTTTTAGGTAGGTTTGCGCATCGCTGCGAGCGTAAGGAGTTGTCGACATATGCAAAGATTCTAATAGAGAAAGGAAATATTTTTCAGAAACACACAAAAAAAGAAGCCGAATTGTCGTAGTGTTTAAAAATCGCAAAAGATTGATCATGACCTGATTTTTTTTATGGTAGCTCATGTATGCTCTTAGCATCCTTCTAACAAATCTTAAAGAATCTACAAATTTAGTAGCTCAACCAAATAACTTGTTTTAAGTGCGTCGGTGGCATGTCAGAATTTTTAAAAATCATAAAAGCTTGATCATAATTTGATATTTTTACGGTAACGCAGGAATGCTCTCAGGACCCTTGTCGAAAATTTTCAAGAATCTACAAATTTAGTAGCTTAACTAAGGCCATGTTTGGCACAACTCCAGATCCCAGTTCCACCTCAGATCTGGAGTTTGTAAGCTAAAATAATGTGAATTAAGTTTATATTTTTAGTCTAACATGTAAACAAGATAACCCATCTAAACACTCTTATTGTACCCACAACTCTAGCTCTATAAACTTCTGGAGCTAGGAATAACCTGCTCCACCAACTTCACGGATTTTAGTAGAGCTGAAGCTGTGCCAAACACTCCCTAAATCAGCGAAGCTGCTTTAAATGCATTAGTAGCATTGATAGAATTAAAAAAAAAACGTATAAATTTAATCATGATCTGAATTTATAGGGTAGGTTAGGTATACTTTGAGGAACATTCTATAAAAATTTTGAAAATTTATAACATGATTTAATGGCTCAATCAAATTAGCAAAACCTACTTACGTTCTCTGGTTTAAAAAAAAACTATGGCGATAAACAGTAATCGCGAAGCTACGATACGTGCATCTCGCGGGATTCGACCCAGGGTTGGGTGGGAAGAGCTCAACTACCCGAGCTAAGGACGCTTTGTGACATATGACGTGAAAGCGTATTTTGAGCCTATGTTAAAAGCACTGTAGCTACCGAACGACGTGACGGGCGCGCCGTACCGCCCCAACAATATTAGCATATATGTGATATGTTTAGCGATAAAAGGGAAGTTTGACTACACATATTTGTAAACCGATGGCCTAGTTATACATATTATTTAGATTACCCTTCTTGTAAAGTCAAACTTGGAAATTTAGACATCTAGATCTTGTAAAGACCAACCAAGTAGTTAAATCTAAACCAGAAGAAACAGTCATCAATTTGGTACACATCACGCAGATCTTTGAAAGCTTAGATAGATATATCTCATGTGTGGATTCTGATCATTGAGTAGCTGATGCAGAGCAAGGTTTCAAATTCTGTTTTCTAATCACATCCGAAGGAGGATGAAATATGAAATTTCGGTGAGATTTCAAAATTTCAGCCGAAATCTAACTGGAATTCAAAAATCAAATTTCAAATCCGGTATTTTTAGAAATCTTAAACCAAAATTTCCCCTATTTTCAACCTCCTGTGAATGGTCTCTCGAGGCTAGAAACAATTGGAAAAAATATAAAAAAATCATACAAGCATTTATCTATATTTTCTATCTGTTTGAATCCAAAATACTAAGTATTTGCATATAGAATCTACTAACCAAGGAAACTGTGAAGAAATGACTCAAAATATGAGGACACCTCCTCATACAAAATAAGACATTCTTAAACAAACATAAAGTACAGCATGTTGATGCTAGGCAACTCATTGAATTCTCCACTTCATAAGCAATCCAACACTAGCAACCAATTCACAAGTCAATTCACTGATCTAGAGTCACCAGACCAATGTTGCAGCCAAGTCATAGTCCAAATGCTAACACAAGGAACGATATACCGTTCCCTAGCTTTTCTACGGTATACCGGCGCGTTCTGCGGGAAGTTGAGCACTGTGGCGACCATCTGCGCCTGCACGGCCGCGGCCGTCTCCATCGCGGTGGTGGCCAAGGACGCGCGCGGCAACTGCGGCGCGGTCGGGGGCTCTAGAGACTCTTGCAAGCACGGCTGCCATAGCTCGCACTGAAAGTCGGTGCTGCGTTTTGGGCATTGCAGGACTTGAGAAGAAGATTGGATAGACCTTTCGATCAATCTTGTTTTGTGCTCTCTTTTTTTTTCTGTTATTTTCTTTTTATGTTGATTGTGGTTGTCAGGGGTCCTAACGATCTGGGTCAGGAAGGCATTGAAGGATGGTCATTGGATATTTAGAAACAGAAAAACCTACGGTACCCCGCACGGTCGAGACGTAGTGCCTGAGTAGCTACCGCGCGAGGAGCAGCGCGGCGAGGCTGAGCTCCCGCATGAGCTTGCAGGGAGAGGACGAGGGGGTGGGAGAAGAGGAGAGGCGCGGCCCAGGAAAGCGGGGACAGTGGCGACGAGGTGGCGATGGCAGCTTTGCAGCCGAATGATTCCTGCCTCCTCGCCTCGCGTCACGCTCGCTTGCTGCTGCCTCTTTCCTTCGCTCGATGATATGAGCTTCTTGCGTGTGCCTCTGCTTTTGAGGAGCCCCATTGGAAAGCTACTAGTCGTCTACTTACTGGTTTAGTAGTAGTAGCGTAGTACTACGAAGAGCTGAGCATGGTGGCGATCAGCTTGCCCTTGCCCATGCTTACATGCTGCTGCTGGATGTTTGTTGTCTGTCTCTGCCTTTGTTTACTCCGTGGAGGATAAGTTTCACATATAAGTTTCATGAGGTTTCATAATGTTTCATCTAGATATACGAACCTTGCGAA
This sequence comes from Otatea glauca, assembly GCA_036346275.1. Taxonomy (NCBI): domain Eukaryota; kingdom Viridiplantae; phylum Streptophyta; class Magnoliopsida; order Poales; family Poaceae; genus Otatea; species Otatea glauca. The sequence goes on from CM070729.1 coordinate 15,560,750, forward strand.
ACACGTTTGAATTTTTGAATATTTTGACAAATCTCGTGAAACCTATCTAGACGAAACAATATGAAACCTTTGAGTGAAACTTAGCTGTGAAACATGCTATACCGTTGATTTTCATTTGTTTTTCCATGAAACTTGTGAAACTTTGAAGTTAGCCTCTTGAAACCCAGTTAAAATTATTTTGAATTTTGTTTTAAATCAAGTTTCAGATTTGAAACTTGACGAAACTTGTAGTTTCATATTAGAAACTCATTGAAATTTACTGAGATATACTGAAATATTAGTAAAATCTATTTGAAACTCTTTTGAAACCTAATGAAACATAAAAAACCTAATGAAACCTATGAAACTGAAACGTTACAAAACTTGTAAGTACACTACGAAATCTGGTGAAACTTAACTGTGAAACAACATGAAACCTATCTATGAAACGTTTTGAAACTCCTGAATCAATTAATGGCCTGAAACATGCTCTGAAACCTGCTTTGAAACTTGTGAAATATGCTCTGAAACTTGTTGAAACTCATGGGTTGAAACTTGGTGAAACTTGATATATTGTAGAAACCCAAAATTATTTTGAATTTTGTTTTAAATCAAGTTTTAGATTTGAAACTTGATGAAACTTATAGTTTCATATTAGAAACTCATTGAATTTTATTGAGACATACTAAAATATTTATAAAATCTATTTTTTTAACTCTTTTGAAATCTAATGAAACCTTCGAAACCTAACGAAACATACGAAACTGATACGTATGAAACTTATAAGTACACTACGAAACCTGGTGAAACTCAACTGTGAAACAATATGAAACCTAGTTACGAAACTTAGGTGTGAAACCTGCTATACCGTTGGAATTGATTCCAACGGTATAGAGTTTAGTAGTAGCGGTCAAATGCTAATTGACCATGAAAGAAATCTTCACAATCCAGCCGCAATATGTTGATCATAAAAACAGAAAGCTACGGACCAAACATCTTAAACAACAAAGACAGATGGGAAGGTGCTCTTCCTCGCTTCGGCCGCCGCCTCGCCGCTCTGGTTCCCTTCGTCGCTCCGCCCACTGCCTCGTTGCTCTGCCGCGCGCCCTTTCATTACTCTCGCGCGCGGTGCCCATGCCCGGACGTTGCCTCCGCACGCTTCACCTCGTCACTCTTGCTTGCTTCGTCTTTGCTCGGTCATCGCCTCTTGCTGTCGCTTGCTATGTCCTCGCCCGGTCGTCGCTTCCGCTTGCCCGTCCCCCTCTGGGTCGTTGCCTCTGCACGCTCTGCCTCGTTGCTCTCGCTTGCTCCGTCCCCGTCCGACCGTCGCTTCCGCACGCTCTACCCGCTCATCGCTTCTGCGCGCTCCGCCCCTCTCCAGTATGGCCCCGCGCCTACCTTTTCTTTCTTCCCCTCTTTTCCCCTTCTTGATTCCAGTTGCTCCTTTGTTGATTCACTGCATTGTTGGTTCGGTCCTTGCTCGGCCGTTGCCTCTTTTTTGTTTGGTTGGAGTATGGGGGAATGAGAGACATGAATGGTTGAGTAATCTCCGATTTGCCATGTTTGGCCTGGGAAGTAGTTAGTGTGAGCATTTAACATGGTTTGTCTGTGCCTACACATTGATCTGATGAGTATATGCACTCTAATTTTACAATTATATTGCTTTTTTAACTGAAGGTTGGAAAGGTGGTTGATCAGCTCCTCGCCGAACAAGGTAACCCGCGGAGAATGACTAATTCATTGATCATGGCTCAGTTCAGCTAAATTCCAATTTTTTGGCTGTGTGTATAGCCTGTGTATTTGTGCTCACTCAAAAGAACTATATGTCATTCAAATTACAGGCATAACTTCTAATTTAGAATACAGCAAGTGCTACAGCTTATCTAATTTGTACATGTACTCATGCGCTGAAAACACATTGTAATTTTATCAAGTTTATTTGGTAGTAGTGCTTAGATGCCAAGAGAGTCGAATGCTACGGTTCTTCTCTGGCTCCTCCCTTTTCTTTCTACTCATACTATTTAGTGTGGCTAAGACTTAAAAAGTGCAATTTTTAGAAAAAGGAATATAACTAGCTCAAATCAAACCTTATTTTAAGATTGTGCCTCTCTTGTAGCTTGTATTTCTGTCTGCATGTTTTTTCGCAGTTATGTTGTGTCCTTTGTCATCTGCTGGTGGTTAACTTTTGCCCATCATGTTCTTATAGGTGGCAAACGGATTGTTCCTTTTGGCCTTGGAGATGATGATTGACGCATTGAGGATGACTTCAGCGTATGCTGCTTGCTGCAATGAGCTAACCTTGATCTCAGCTTTTCAACTCAAGCATTGATGTATACATTGATTCATCTGGCCTATCTATGGTCTTCTTATTTGTGCACATAGCTTAATATTTACATCGACAATAGAGCTTGACACCTAACATCAAAAGCTAATGCTCTGTTTCTTGAACTAAATGAAAGAACTGGTATGGCCAGAGACCAAGAGAATGGCGGTCCACTTTTTTGGGGCTGTTTGCTGCCCCCTTTCCCTTCTCCCTATATAGCGAGGACTGTACTTACCAGATATGCTGACTGTTGAATTCACCTAAGAAGGTCAAATATTCGCATATTTGTTAACTCATTTGCATTCTATATTTTTATTTGTATTAATTTTATCCCAACATGTTTGGAACAGAAGGCTTGGTTGTTGTTGTTGGTGGTGGTGGTTCTACAGTACTTTAGTTGTGTTGGTTGCTTATGCATCTGAGCCCAAAGAGTCCGATCGGCTAAGAAATCTGGCGTTTCCTTGCTGAAATGGTTGATTTGTGATATTGGTTGATGCTTCCTGAGTTTTCGATGTTGGTGTTGTGTTTCTCACATGAATTTTATTGGGCAGAAGTGTTATCCTCAATGGATAGTCGCAAGTCAAAGAAGTCTCTTGAAAGTTATGTCGAAGTTCCCTTCAACAAAGTCTCCCCATGGTGCCTTTGAAGTTATTGTTGCTTGCCTACAGTATGAGATATTACTCAATGTCTTCCTCACTAAGGTACCCTTGTCTTTGTGATGTCGTTCTTGATCTGTGCAAGCGTTCTTGCTTTGCCCCTAACGAAGATAATTTTATGATTTTTCATTTAGCTGTACTTGAAATGCTTTTATGATTTTTGATTTAGCTGTACTTAAAATGCTTTTATAAATTCTAGCACTGAACATGTGTTCTTTTGGATTTGCAGGGGTGGCTAGGTTTTTCCAGCAGCTTGAGCTTTCGGATGTGGGCTTCTGTAACATCCCAAAAATTTGTCTAAATATTATTTTATTGTCATTTGTGCATTTTATGTTTTTCTGGAATTTATTCGGATTTTTCTGGATTTATTTGAATTAATTTTAAATTATGTATATTGGTACTTTGTCCAAAACTATTTAAATTTATGCAAAGTTAAAATAAAGTTTTGCCAAAAATATTTTATTTGAGTCCAGAATATCTCAAAGTATTTTTGAGAATTTTCTTGGATTTTCCTGATTATTTTACTGCCTGAAACAAATCAAATGATTTTCTGTAATTATTTTAAATGAAAAATCATTTAAAAGTCTCGTGAATGATGATCGGCCCGCTTCACGAATCAGGCGGCCAAGTCAGCCCGCGCGCCCGTTAGTCGCCAAACCCTAACCCTAATCGCCGACCGTTGATCCGCCACGTCGCTCGTCGCCGCGTACCGCTCGGATGAAGGCCGCGTGGACGCTCCGGATGAAGCCGCGTCACCTCTCCGTATCGCCGCCGGAGTCCGCCGCCGCCACGACAACCGACTCTGAATTTTGCGCTGCGCACGCCTCCCCGTGCGCCTATTTAAAGCACCGACGCGGGCGCTGAAATCCCCACCTCGTACCGCGTGTTCACCGCAACTCCCGAGCCTTGTGCCGCCGTCGTCTGAGCGTGGGAGCTCGCCGGAGTTGAAGGAGGTAGCCGCTGCGGTTTTTGCCCGAGCTCGTCGCCGTTCAGTCGAGTCCGCCGCTTTGAAGACCAGATCCGAGATCCCCGTACCACGCGCGACGGATCCGTGAAGCGTTGTCGCCGCTTATCGCCGTTGCGCCGCCGTTGAGCCATCGCTCCAAGTCAGCGAAGAAGCGCCGCCGCCGCCATCGCCGTGTTAAAGCCGGAGCCGCCGATCTTGGCGAAGGGTGAAGATCGTGCCACGCCGTCGCAGAACAAAGTGAACCCTCCGTAAGCGTTAGCCGTTAGATCAGAGTGGGCGGTCGGGATCTAGCCACGTAGCCTTGGATCGGCAGCCGTCGGATGCGTTCTGTACGGTAGATTTCGCGCCGCAGGGAGGGGCCAATCGGGTGCGGGCGCGTGTAGGCTCGCTCTGCGAAGCGCCGTGGACCGCGTCTGCGGTGGACCAGAGGCAGTCCCGTGTACCGAGTCCATGGACCAGGGCCACGTGTCACGCGTCGGTTAGTCCAGGCCCGGGCTGACGTCAGCATGACGCAGTTAATCGGTTTTTCAGTTTAAAAATAATTCGGTTAATTCTGATTTTCTAATTTCTGTAATTTCAGTATTTATTCAAACTTCAAAAGGCTATATCTTTTGCATTTTAACTCGGATTTGAGTGATTCAAGTTTCTAAAAATTTGTAAAATTGAGATCTATTTAATGGTGAATTTTAATTGATTTTTTGAGTTCATTTTCTCTCTGTTTTGGTATTTATTTGCTTTTCTCCTTCGGTACGCGTAGACGTTGAACTGTTCGACGCTTCGGACGAAGATCCAGCAACTCAAGAGCAAGCTCCAGATCAAGCTCCAGATCAAGATCAGGACCTATTCCAAGGCAAGTTGTGCTTTGACCATGTTGAACCCATGTTTGTAAAATTGCTTTAATTGTTTTACCCTATTGCATATTATTTCAAGTATATAGTTGTTTCAAATTAGATTGGGCTTAGCTATTATACCAAATTGATCTACACCCTACTTTGTCATCGTATGCCATGATCTATTGTCACCCTAGTTTGGTTCAATATAGTTGGTTAGTAATGATAATCAACATGGGATGGGTAGACCGTATTAGTTGCTTAGCCATGCCACATCATCACATGTGTTGGAATCATTAATAATTAATCTTGATTAATGGAATATGGAACAATGTTATGAACTTGTGTGTCATGTGGGATCACACGATGAGATTGAGTTGTTTGTGGCGAGTCATGTCACGCAACGATGTTGAATTGTTGATGGCACGTGGTGCTTGGTAATCACCTTGGGTGATATTCAATTAGATTGGGGCAAGTGACAAGGGGCGAGTATGCCAAGGTGGGCCCGATGGGCAGAGGGTATGTGGATGTCTTGCCTTGATCACTCTAAGGACTTAACCTTGCAAGCTTTTGACCTGAGCCAATCATGCAACCACATGTCTGGTATGGGCCAGCCTAGATGAGTAATTTGCAATGTCTTAGCTTTGGTACTATCTTGGTCGGTGTGAGTTCCCGAGTTATGGAGTAATTCACATGGCGCAAGAGGGGGCCTCGATGTGGTAACCAGTCCCACAGTGTTGAAACCTTAGCGGTGGTACCGGTTAAGCCGCATTGTAAAGGCTTTGTTATAATCACTCACCTTTGTGGTGTATGGTTGTATCGCGTGGGTAAAGTGCATAACCTCCGCAGAGTGTGAAACTATTCGGATAGCCGTGTTTCATGTATTGAGCAATGCTCGGAATTACGCTTAAGGGTTAGCTTAATTAAATGGACAACTTGGTTGGGATGGCGTAATGCCATGTGGAAGATGGAATTTGATTTAGGATTGAAACTGGTTTACTTGAATCGCTGAATCTATTTATTATTATTTGTTTTACACCTTTACAATCTATTTACTGTATTGGTTCATAAATGCTGCTTATTGCAAAATAGCCATGATAGCCTATCCTTTGGAATAAGCCCGCATATAGTTACATAGAACTGCATTTTGTGCACAACTTGTTGAGTGCTTTAAGTACTCACCCTTGCTAACACCAATAATCAACACCAAGAATCTACACTGTGTTGGAGGAGGAGTTCCAAGAGGACGCGAGTCATTAGGGTCCGAGCCTTGTTGGTTGCTGTGGTGAACCGATGAGCTATCTACTTTTTCTACTTTCCACGCTTAATTCTTAGCTTATATTTCCGGTCTTGCCTGCGTGGCTTAATAATGTAAGTTGGTCATAAGATCATACATTTAGCTATAACAATAAACGAACTACTATTGCTATTATCGTTGAGTATGATGTGATATGTACCAATGTTGAGTCGTGTGCACTAGCGCTGATCCCGGGACTAGTGCGGTAAACACAGCTTGGTTCAATCGTGGATTCGGTCCTTACAGAGGTGGTATCGAGCATACCGATCGTAGGTCTTGGCCATAGATAGTATGGAGGAGTCCGGGTTGTGTCCAAAACTATTTTCTAAAGGAAAAATTTAAATTTGACTAATAACACACTCTTGACTCATCCCATTCTCTACTTCTCGCCTTGCTGAATTTTCTGTTTTACTGCTGGTTCGGATGGAGATCTTATTCAAAGTTCTTGTGGAGCATATGCCGATCGTTCCAACCTTTGAAGAGTCAGCAGGTGGCTACGCCATGGAGCTGTGGAGGGTTCTTCAGACGCTTGGAGGATTCTATCGTCCGCTTTACCGAGGGAGCAGCTGGTCCGTTAACGGTGTGCACCGAGGATTTGTTTGCAAGTTGATTATTTACGCCCGGGAGAATGATGAAGCTAGCAGGCCGATCAGCATTTCTGCAAGAAGGTTCTCGTACGAGGTTGCGATTCAGGAGGTTGCCCGACTTGCTCTTCACCGTGTCTGCCGCGACTACGCCGACGAGCTTCACGACTCAGTGTTCCGACTTCACCCTGATGTGCAAGCATGCCGACGCCGACGAATCGTGGGGAGCGAGTGTGCTACTGCAGTACATCTTGCTGAGTTCACCATCGCCCAGGAGGATCACTTGAGGGACACTGCGCAGGAGCTGGAGACAGTATACGAGGCACTGAGGGTGGCTGAGCGAGAGCTTCAGAAGACTCGTGATGCCGCAGCCAGAGTCATCAGTGAGCTAGAGGAGGCCTCGCAGGTAGCCGAGGAGCTAGCGGACCAGGTCGTTCAGGAGCCGGATGAGGTCGCCGAAGAAGAAGCCCGAAGGAGCGTGAGTGGGAGCCTGAGGAGCCAGCAGAGGGTCACCAGGATAGGTTTGCTCCTATGTTAGTTCACCCGCCGGTGTATGCGCCGGATCAGTCTCAGCCAGGGTGGCTGGATGAGTGAGAGTCAGTCTTAGAGTTGTGTTGAGACTCGAGTGTTGAGTCGCGTCTTTAAGTTAGTCTTTACCTTTTAGTAGACGTTAAGGTTTCGTGTTAGTTTGGTTCTTAATTATCTGCTGAGTGTGCAGTATGTGTTGCAAAGCCCTTAGGCAATGTAAGCAACCATACCAAGTATGAATAAAGATTGTCTAAGTTGGGTTTAACCTGTTTCCCCGCCTTAGAAACTCTTGCATCTTATCTATGCTACATCTATCTTTCCTAACCCAAGAAGCAATCAAGCAGATGGTGAACACCCGCAGCAACAACGGAGCTTCAGGAAGTGGTCTGCGCTCAGGCAACAATCCCAACGAAGAAGCACCACCGCAACAAGCACCGCCAGTGGATATGCAGAACTTGGGAGCTTTTCTTGCCGCACAGACTCAATTGATGCAGACCATGATGCAACAGATGACTAACATGGCTGCAAATAATAACAATCATGTGAACCAGCACAACAATGGTGGGCCGCGGCCGTACTCCAAGCTGTCAGATTTTATGAGGACTCGGCCACCAATCTTTTCAGGAAATGCTAATCCTTTGGAAGCCGATGACTGGCTTAGAACCGTCGAGAGGAAGCTTCATATCACCCAATGTGAGGGCAATGAGAGGGTGCTCTACGCCTCTCATCAATTGGAAGGAACAGCCGCAGAATGGTGGGAGAATTACTGTGCCGCATATGGAGCCCCGCAGGAGATCACATGGAATGAGTTTACTACCGCTTTCCGCCAATATCATGTCCCATAATGAATGATGGACCTTAAAAAGGAAGAATTCAGGGCTCTGAAACAAGGAGGCCAGCCCATGGCCGAATATCTGAACAAGTTTACTCAATTAGCTCGCTATGCCCCTGAAGACGCAGCGACTGATAAAGCTAGGTAGTCCCGCTTTATGAAGGGACTAAATTCAGGACTGCAAGTAGGGCTGATCACCCACAATTTTCCAGACTTTCAGGAGTTGGTTAACAAGGCATTGATTCTGGAGGACAAGCACAAAGAGCTGGGTGAAAACTGAAAGCGCTTGATGACTAATCAGGGTGGACATCCCAACCACCTGCGTCTGAGAATGTCACCACAATAGTTTACCAGATTCCAACCATCAGCTGTACACAAGTCATCAACTCCTGCACCTCGCCCTGCTAATCAGAACTTTCAGACGCCAAAGACAGGCAAGAATGCACCAGAGAGAGTCGCAGCCGCAATCAAGAGATGCTATACATGCAATGAGCCAGGGCACTTCTCTAATAGGTGTCCACAGAGAGGAGGCGTCACGCCATTCGCTTTAACTGGGAACAACACCGCCAAGGCACCGCTTCAGAGGAACTCGTGCGCCAGTCAAGCCGAGCAACCCTCAATCAACAGTAGCGTGGTAGGATCAACCACATCACCGTAGATGGAGCTCGGGACGCCACGCGCCGTGGCCGGGTAAGTTCTCGTTAACTCAAGACTGCCACGCTTTATTTGATTCTAGAGCTTCGCATTCGTTCGTTTCTCAAAGTTTCGCAACAAAGAATGGATTTAAAGTGGTGACTCTTAAGAGTGTGCTGTTAGTCCAAGCACTAGGATCTGAGCTTAGATCTAGCCTTGGGTGCTTGGGAGTTAAGTTGCTTATGGATGGGATATAATTTCTAGCGAATCTTATCTTGTTAGATGCCCAATCCCTAGATGTTATCCTTGGAATAGATTGGCTGTCCAAACATAAGGCTGTTTTGGATTGTGGCCGAAGGATCGTAGCACTGGAAGGCCCCAGTGGCAAGAAGGTAGAATTTCAAGCGACCGCAGTTCGTGATGGACAATTAGTGGTCAACAGCGTGCAAGCCATCGATGTAGAGGAGGTGCCGAGTCGAGAATACCGGATGTGTTTTGGAATATTTACGTGGATGCCGCCAAACCGCAATATCGAGTTTGTTATCGAGTTAGCACCAGGGACAGCACCGATATCAAAAAGACCATATCGGATGCCTACCGATGAGTTAGTGGAAATGAAGAAGCAGATTGAGGAACTGCAAGAGAGAGGTTTCATTAGACCAAGTTCATCACCGTGGGGAGCACCGGTTTTGTTTGTTCGTAAGAAGGATGGGAGTCTTAGGATGTGTATCGACTACCGAGCACTCAATGAAGTAACGATCAAGAATAAGTATCCATTGCCCAGGATCGACGATTTATTTGATTAGTTAAGAGGAGCCAGAGTTTTCTCCAAAATAGATCTTCGCTCAGATACCATCGGTTGAAGATTCGAGCGGAGGATGTGCCTAAGACTGCGTTTTCTACGCGATATGGACACTATGAGTTCACAGTCATGTCATTTGGATTGACTAATGCCCCCGCATATTTCATGAACCTGATGAATAAGGTTTTTATGGAGTATTTGGATAAGTTTGTGGTAGTCTTTATAGACGATATCCTAGTTTTCTCGAAGACAGAGGAAGAGCATGCGGAACATTTAAGGATGGTTTTAGAGAGGCTGCGAGAACACCAGCTGTATGCTAAGTTCAGCAAGTGCGATTTTTGGAAGGAGAAGGTTGAATTTCTTGGTCATGTAATGACTGCTAAAGGAGTTGCAGTTGACCCAAGCAAAGTGGACGCTGTGCTGCATTGGGAGCAACCGAAGTCTGTTACTCAGATTCGTAGTTTTCTGGGGATGGCGGGATATTATCGTCGGTTTATAGAAGGATTCTCCACAATTGCTAAACCCCTTACACAGCTGTTGAAGAAAGAAAAGAAGTTTGCTTGGACGCCAGAGTGCGAGAAAAGTTTTATGGAGCTAAAGAAGCGTTTGACAACAGCCCCCGTATTAGTGTTGCCGGATGTGCAGAATGGATTTGATATTTATTGCGATGCCTCAAAGCAAGGCCTGGGGTGCGTGTTGATGCAGAGTAGCAAAGTTGTTGCTTATGCGTCAAGGCAGTTAAGGTCGCATGAGGCGAATTACCCGACGCATGATTTGGAATTAGCTGCCGTAGTGCATGCTTTGAAGATATGGCGTCATTATCTCATAGGAAATAGATGTGAGATATATACTGACCATAAGAGCCTGGAATACATATTCACTCAAGCAGATCTTAATATGAGACAACGAAGGTGGCTAGAGTTAATTAAGGATTACAATGTGGGAATTCATTACCACCTTGGAAAAGCTAATGTGGTAGCCGATGCTCTAAGTCGAAAGAGCCATAGTGCAAATGCGCTGTCAATGGATGATCAACCAGTGCTATGTAAGGAATTTCAGAAGTTAAAGCTGGAAGTTGTTCTGCAAGGAAGTGTAGTCAGACCGAAGTAAAGCCAACATCGGAGGATCGATTAGAGAAGGCCAGAAAGATGATGATAAAATTTCTAAGATTAAGTCTAAGAAGTAGGAATGCCTAGCCATAGATTTCACTCTAGATGAGCAAGGAACCATGTTCTTTAAAGGTCGAATTTGTGTACCGAATAAAAAGGAGCTGAAGCAACTGATTCTTGAGGAAGCTCACGATTCTAAGTACTCAATTCATCCGGGAAGTGCAAAAATGTATCAAGATTTGAGGGAGAGATTTTGGTGGCCTAATATGAAGCGTGAGGTGGCGGAGCATGTTGCTCTATGCGATGTATGTCAGAGAGTAAAAGCCATGCATCAAATACCAGCTGGTTTGTTGCAACCGCTGAAAATTCCTGAATGGAAGTGAGAGGAAATTGGTATGGACTTTATCACTGGTTTACCTAAGACTCAGAGAGGTTATGATTCTATTTGGGTTATCGTGGATTGTTTGACCAAGGTCGCTCATTTTATCCCGGTAAAGACCACCTACTCAGGAGATCGTTTAGCAGAGCTGTACATGTCAAGGATTGTATGTTTGCATGGAGTGCCCAAAAAGATTGTGTCGCATGAGGTACCCAATTTACCTCAAGATTTTGGAACAAGTTGCATGAAGCAATGGGAACTCTTTCAATTTCAAGATAAAGATATCACCCGCATGATGCACGGTCGACCGAAAGAGTAAATAAGATTTTAGAAGATATGTTGGGAGCTTGTGCTTTAGCTTATGCTACATCTTGGGATAAATGTGTACCATATGCGTAATCTGCCATAATAATAGTTATCAAGCTAGCTTACGATGTCACCGCTTGAGGCATTGTTTGACGTGCTGTCAGACTGCTAAATTGGAATGAGATGGGAGAGCGTTTGGTGTTTGGGCCAGATATTCTCGAGGAAGCAGAAAATCAAGTTGTGATGATTCGAGAGAGGTTGAAGATAGCACAGTCAAGGCAAAAGAGCTACGCTGACAACCGACGCCGAGATTTGAGTTTCGAGCCAGAGGATTATGTGTATCTCAGGGTTACCCCTCTTAAGGGTGTTAAAAGGTTTCACGTTAAAGTAAAGCTTGCACCAAGATACGTTGGTCCGTTCAAAATTTTAAGCCGTCGAGGAGAGGTAGCTTATCAGTTGGAATTGCCTCAGTCCTTAGCAGGAGTGCATGACGTGTTTCATGTGTCGCAGCTTAAGAAATGTCTCAGAGTGCCAGCAGAACAAACCCCGTTGGATGCAATAGAGCTGCAAGAAGATTTGACTTACAAGGAGCAGCCAGTCAGAATTTTGGATGTTATGGAGCGCAAGACTAGAAACAAGTCTATTCATTTTTGCAGAGTTCAGTGGAGCAATCATTCTGAAAGCGAAGCAACCTGAGAGCGTGAAGAAGATTTGAAGTCAGAGTTTCCAAACCTATTCTCTAGTTAGCCCTGAATCTCGGGGTCGAGATTCTGTTAAGGGGGGAGGTTTGTAACATCCCAAAAATTCGTCTAAATATTATTTTATTGTCATTTGTGCATTTTATGTTTTTCTGGAATTTATTCGGATTTTTCTGGATTTATTTGAATTAATTTTAAATTAAGTATATTGGTCCTTTGTCCAAAACTATTTAAATTTATGCAAAGTTAAAATAAAGTTTTGCCAAAAATATTTTATTTGAGTCCAGAATATCTCAAAGTATTTTTGAGAATTTTCTTGGAATTTTCCTGATTATTTTATTGCCTGAAACAAATCAAATGATTTTTTGTAATTATTTTAAATGAAAAATCCTTTAAAAGTCTCGTGAATGATCGGACCCGCCGCAATCAGGCGCCTAAGTCACCGCGCGCCCGTTAGTCGCCAAACCCTAACCTAATCGCCGACCGTTGATTGAGATCCAACGGCCCCGCCGCCACGCCGCTCGTCGCCGCAGCCGTCGGATGAAGGCCGCGCGGACGCCCGGATGAAGCCGTCACCTCTCCAGTCGCCGCCGAGTCCGCCGCCGCCACGACAACCGACTCGATTTTGCGGCTGCGACGCCCCCCGGCGCCTATTTAAAGCACCGACGCGGCGCCAAATCCCCACTCGCATCGCGTGTTCACCGCAACTCCCGAGCCTTGTGCCGCCGTCGCCCGAGCGTGGGAGCTCACCGGAGTTGAAGGAGGTAGCGCCGCGGTTTTTGCCCGAGCTCGTCGCCGCTCACCGAGTCCGCCGCTTTGAAGACCGGATCCGAGATCCCCGCACCACGCCGCATCGGATCCGTGAAGCGATGTCGCCGTTTCATCGCCGTTGCGCCGCCGTTGAGTCATCGTCTCCAAGTCAGCGAAGAAGCGCCGCCGCGCCGCCATCGCCGTGTTAAAGCCGGAGCCGCCGATCTTGGCGAAGGGTGAAGATCGTGCCACGTCGTCGCGTAAACAGTGAACCCCTCCGGTAAGCGTTAGCCGTTAGATCAAAGTGGGCGGTCGGGATCTAGCCACGTAGCCTTGGATCGGCAACAGTCGGATGCGTCAGATGCGGTAGATTTCGCACCGCAGGGAGGGGCCAATCGGGTGCGGGCGCGTGTAGGCTCGCTCTGCGAAGCGCCGTGGACCGCGTCTGCGGTGGACCAGAGGCAGTCCCGTGTACCGAGTCCATGGACTAGGGCCACGTGTCACGCGTCGGTTAGTCCAGGCCAGGGCTGACGTCAGCATGACGCAGTTAATCGGTTTTTCAGTTTAAAAATAATTCGGTTAATTCTGATTTTCTAATTTCTGTAATTTTAGTATTTATTCAAACTTCAAAAGGCTATATCTTTTGCATTTTAACTCAGATTTGAGTGATTCAAGTTTCTAAAAATTTGTAAAATTGAGATCTATTTAATGGTGAATTTTAATTGATTTTTTGAGTTCATTTTCTCTCTGTTTTGGTATTTATTTGCTTTTCTCCTTCGGTACGCGTAGACGTTGAACTGTGCGACGCTTCGGACGAAGATCCAGCAACTCAAGAGCAAGCTCCAGATCAAGCTCCAGATCAAGATCAGGCCCTATTCCAAGGCAAGTTGTGCTTTGACCATGTTGAACCCATGTTTGTAAAATTGCTTTAATTGTTTTACCCTATTGCATATTATTTCAAGTATATAGTTGTTTCAAATTAGATTGGGCTTAGCTATTATACCAAATTGATCTACACCCTACTTTGTCATCGTATGCCATGATCTATTGTCACCCTAGTTTGGTTCAATATAGTTGGTTAGTAATGATAATCAACATGGGATGGGTAGACCTTATTAGTTGCTTAGCCATGCCACGTCATCACATGTGTTGGAATCATTAATAATTAATCTTGATTAATGGAATATGGAACAATGTTATGAACTTGTGTGTCATGTGGGATCACACGATGAGATTGAGTTGTTTGTGGCGAGTCATGTCACGCAACGATGTTGAATTGTTGATGGCACGTGGTGCTTGGTAATCACCTTGGGTGATATTCAATTAGATTGGGGCAAGTGACAAGGGGCGAGTATGCCAAGGTGGGCCCGATGGGCAGAGGGTATGTGGATGTCTTGCCTTGATCACTCTAAGGACTTAACCTTGCAAGCTTTTGACCTGAGCCAATCATGCAACCACATGTCTGGTATGGGCCAGCCTAGCTGAGTAATTTGCAATGTCTTAGCTTTGGTACTATCTTGGTCGGTGTGAGTTCCCGAGTTATGGAGTAATTCACATGGCGCAAGAGGGGGGCCCTGGATGTGGTAACCAGTCCCACCAGTGTTGAAACCTTAGCGGGTGGTACCGGTTAAGCAGCATTGTAAAGGCTTTGTTATAATCACTCGCCTTTGTGGTGTATGGTTGTATCGCGTGGGTAAAGTGCATAACCTCTGCAGAGTGTGAAACTATTCGGATAGCCGTGCTCGCATGTATTGAGCAATGCTCGGAATTACGATTAAGGGTTAGCTTAATTAAATGGACAACTTGGTTGGGATGGCGTAATGCCATGTGGAAGATGGAATTTGATTTAGGATTGAAACTGGTTTACTTTAATCTATTGAATCTATTTATTATTATTTGTTTTACGATCTTTACAATCTATTTATCAGATTGGTTCATAAATGTCGCTTATTGCAAAATAGCCATGATAGCCTATCCTTTGGAATAAGCCTGGCATATAGTTACATAGAACTGCATTATGTGCACAACTTGTTGAGTGCTTTAAGTACTCACCCTTGCCAACACCAATAATCAACAGCCGAAGAATCTACACCTGTGTTGGAGGAGGAGTTCCAAGAGGACGCGAGTCATTAGGGTCCGAGCCTTGTTGGTTGCCTGTGGTGAACCGATGAGCTATCTACGTTTTCTATTTTTCGCTGCTTAATTCTTAGCTTATATTTCCAGTCTTGCCCTGCGTGGCTTAATAATGTAAGTTGGTCATAAGATCATACATTTAGCTATAACAATAAACGAACTACTATTGCTATTATCGTTGAGTATGATGTGATATGTACCAATGTTGAGCTGTGTGCACTAGCGTTGATCCTGGGACTAGTGCGGTAAACACAGTGGGTTCGAATCAGTGGTTCGGGTCCTTACAGCTTCATTCCCACTTTGCTACATACTACATACCTAAACTTTCTTTATCTCCACAGGTGATATTTGTTTACTTGGTTCCTTTCTTCTCTACTGCTGTACATTACATTGTTCATGTGTCGATGTCCCGATAGTTATGTTACTCAATGATATATTGATATGACTACTGCTTTTCTTTACTCACGGCCTCTGATTTAGGAATGAAAGTTGTTGTGTTATAGGCATTGCTGCATTGGTGTTTTCATTCACATTCAACCAATAGAGCTGATCCGGTAGTCTGATTAGTGACTAGCAACGTCTTATTTTCACACATATCATTATTTGATGGATTTGGGGTATAAAAATTTTAGATAGAGTTCCTAAGGATATGAAAACAAAATGTAAGGAGAAATGAGAGCAAAATTGTTGGGTTATCTCCTGAGAAAGTCACTGAAGCCATACCATAATCTGAGAAAAAATAATATTAGCTACTCTTATCTATACCACTTTATAATGCACGTAAACATTCTTTTCTATGTCCACCCCAAATAGTGCATCCCACTAGAGATAACCCAACATTCGTGCACCCAGCGAAACGTCCCCAGAAACTTGCCTCCATCAAAATTAACCTCTCAGATCTTTCCTCAGCTTTACTCACCCACATCCGATGGTCATTATTTAGTGTGTCTAATCATCCCTGTGGCCCACAACAGACCTCCCCCACCTACATATTTGGAAGGAGAGTGAATCATGTTAAGGAACCTCGCTATCGAATAGTCCGGGGTTCCCGAACAGATCTGAATTGGAGAACAGAAAGAGAGAGAGACACGTGTTTAGGGAGAGCAACAGCGGGAATTCTTTATTGCTAATGATTGCATGTACATTAGGGGGGGACCCCTCCTCCTTTTATAGCGCTCATCCAGGGTTTTGGCTAAGGGACCACATGGGCCTTCCAATGGGCTATTAGGGTTTCTTAACACTCCCCCTTGGGCCCTTTGCCGCGAGATGCATATGCCTCAAAAACTCCAGAAAAACCCAGTGGGAAAAATACTTGGAGAAAGAGTACATAGCATACGCTTACTATGTTGCACGAATTGCCTCGTTAAAACCTTACGCAAGAAAACTTCATGAAAAACTTGCTAAGGAAAAAGAGTACAATTCTCCCAACTTCAATTGCTAATCTTCGAGATTCATGTTGGGTATTCATAATTCATCTTCGAGATTCATGTGGGAGTATGTGAAATATCTCCCCGAATCTGCACTTTCTAAGTCTCATCATCCCAATTCCTTTCACGCACCTTTCAAAGGTAGACTTTGGGAGTGATTTAGTGAACAAATCGCAAGATTTTCACATGACTTAGTATGCAATATCTTGATCTCGCTCATCTTATGCAATTCATGAGCATAGAAGAACTTGGGGTTGATATGCTTCGTGAGATTGCTCTTCACATAACCCATTTGTGCTTGGGCAACACAAGCTGCATTATCTTCATAAATTATCGTGGGAGTTTGCTCAATGTTCAAACCACATGACTTCTGGATGTGGTGAACCATTCTTCTGAGCCATGCACATTCACGAGATGCTTCATACAAAGCGATGATTTCCGAGTGGTTTGTCGACGTCGAGACAAGAGTCTGCTTAGACGACTTCCAAGAAATTGCTGTTCCTCCACATAGAAAAACATAGCCGTTTGGGACTTACCAAGATGCGGTCCGATAAATACCCAAAGATCGGCATAGCCAACCAAATTCAATTCATTATTTCTTCTGAAAAACAGACCATGGTCTTTGCTTCCTTGGAGGTAACGGAAGATGTCCTTGATCCCTTTCCAATGCCTTTTGGTGGGTTCTGCACTGTACCGAGCTAGCAAATTCACAATAACGCAATGTCCGCCTGGTGCTATTCGCAAGGTACATGAGCGCTCCAATCGCACTCGATATGGGAATTCTGCTCCCAGGACTTCCTCCCCCTCTTCTCTAGGTTTGTATGGGTCTAGGTCTGCTTGGAGTGACCTTCCGACCATTGGAGTCTTTGCAGGATATGCTTTTTCAAAACCAAACCTTTCTAACACTTTCTGCGTGTAGGTTCATTGATGTACCAAGATTCCTCCTTGGACATGTTCAAGCTGCAAGCCTAAACAAAACTTGGTTTTACCCAAATCTTTCATTTCAAACTCAGACTTCAAGTATGAGCATGCCTCTTCAATTTCTTCATCCGTCCCTATGATGTTCAAGTTATCTACATAGACGGAGATTATACGTAATCCATTCGGGATCACAGATAAACACACATGGACAATCTTCATTGCTTGTGTAGCCTTTCTTGCGAGAAAGTCACTCAAGCGATTGTACCACATTCTTCCCGATCGCTTGACCCATATGCTGATTTCTCCAATTTCACATCTGCATGTGTTTCTATTTGCTCCATCTTGGTTGGGATAGGAATTCCTTCCAGACTTTCATGTATATCTCCGAATCCAAGTTTCCATACAAATATGTTGTGACAACATCCATTAGCTTCATTCTCAACTTCAAGTTGATCGCCATTGAGATCAAATATCTAAAGGTAATTCCTCCCATGATCGGAGAATAGGTTTCTTCATAATCAACTCCAGGACGTTGAGTGAAACCTTGAGCTACGAGCCTTGCCTTGTACCTTACAACTTCGTTGTTTTCATTTCTCTTCCGAACAAAGACCCATTTGTGACCTACGGAGTTTACATGGGAAGGTGTGCGGCATACGGGCCCAAACACCTCTCTCTTGTTCAGAGAGACTAACTCTGCAGTGATTGCCTTTTTCCATTCTTTCCAATCTAGCCTTTTCTTGCACTCGCGAGATGCAGTGCTCGGGATCATGATCAATGATCGAGGCAATCTTCTTTGCAAAGTATGCATCAACGTTGGTCGTTGCTCTATTCAGGATTCTCCGTTATTACAAAGTTTATGGCCATTTCTTCATGGGGTGCTTCATGCAATTCTACTTGCTCTTCGCTGCTTTCCCTATCGCAGAGCAAGTTCCTTTAGCTTTTCATCGCCTATGTGTGCGCACATTATTTTCGCGGCTTCTGCGATGGAAGATTCAAGTCTTGAATTGCCTTTCCGTTGGCTTCTTTCCAGGTGCAGTCTCAACTGCTCCCCTTCTTTCCTTGGGGCATTTTCGTGATTGGTTGTGGTAAGTCCTCTCGCCAGATTTTCTCCAGCACGCCTCCGGTACTTTGGGTTTGAGGAGCCGTGTTTCTGTTCTTTTCTTTGAGGCCTCAACAGGTTGAGGGATACCTTCTATTTTCTTTGGTATTTCCACCCTCTCCGTGCATTTCTTGCGGATACATGCGACTTAACCACGCCCTTCGGATCACAAAATGATCAGCAATTCATTTGCTAAATTTCGCAAATCAATTATCTTTCGACTTCTTGATTTGCTTCATTAGTGCGGGGTCATGTGCGGGATCCCAAATGGAATGCCATATTATTTCCGCATTTTTCTTCCAAAGGTAGATTTCTCCCTAATGACGGAAACGATCCTCGTCAAAGATGCAATCGATCGGGCAGATGCAAGTCTCCAAATATGGGTTCCAAATACCGATTATGGATGCACTCACATAACCAACGATATCCTGACTTGCGGAGAGGGCCCATTGCGATCACGAGGGTGGTATAGGTACATATACCATACACCCAAATTTTCTAAGATGGGAGATCTTGGGATGATCCTGCACAAGCCGCATAGGAGAATGGATGTTGTAGGCCGACGGTCTAAAATTGATAAGAGCTGCTGCATGCAGATCGCGTGTCCCCAACAAGTGTTGGGCAAGTTACAACTCGCAAAAGCGGTCTGGCAATGAACTTAATCCTCTTTATTAGTGCTTCGCTAGTCCATTCTGCGTATGGACGTGCGGACGGAGTGCTCAATCGCTATCCTCGTTGCCGTGCAATAATCATCAAATGCCTTTGAAGTAAATTCTCCAGCATTGTCCATTCTAATGGACTTCACGCGATGATCAGGGAAAGCATTCTTAATTCTTATGATCTGCGAGATCAGCTTTGCAAAAGCATGGTTTTTTGTTGACAACAAGCATACATGCGACCATTTCGAGGAAGCATCGATGAGCACCATAAAGTATCGAAACGGCCTCGACAGGGCTGAATCGACCGCAAATATCCCCGGATGCTCCAGAATGCAGGATTTCACTTTGCACTTTCATGACAGAGGGTCTAGTTATTAATTTCCGTGGCACATGCAGGCACACAAAATCTTCATGATTCGGGAAATTTTTAACATTAATGCCATGACCTTGTGAGTTGTTCACTATATTTCTCATCATTCTAAGACCAGATGGCCTAATCTACCATGCCATAAAGAAAATAACTCGAGCTTCTAAAAGCAGTCTTCAAGGAAGTATACACTTGGGTGCATGAATATTCGTGTAGTACAACCTGATTCATATGAGGGCATTTTTCTAATACCATTTTTCCACATACCGCATGCTTCATAATGCACAAGTATTCTTTGCCATTTTCTTCATTGGTTTCTACGTGAAAACCATTGGCGCGGATGTCTTTAAAGCTTAAGAGAGTGCGCGTTGATTCAGGGTACAAAAGGGCTTCTTCAATTACCAAAGTTGTACCCATAGTCAATATAATAGTGGCTCTTCCTGAGCCGATTACATATGAGTCGCTTCCTGCGATCGTAGTAATCTTTCCAAGATTCTTCGTGATCGATGGAAGTATTTAGACTCTCTTAAGATGGTATTTGTTGTGCCACTATCAACAATGCATATCTCTTCCATTTGGGCGCTACACTATTTCTAGATGCAAGAAATATAATTCCAATCAAACAGAGGCAAAATAACAATCCAAACATTGCTTGTAAAAGAAAGAATACTGGAATAAAGAATAAATTGCTTATTTATTCATGAGAGAAGTATGCTCTTCTAGAGCTTATAATTCATAATTCAAAAAGAAAATGGTAACAACCATAATCTAAAAGAAAATGCGATTCATGCATTTAAACAAGAAGGCAAAACTTGATCGCTCGCTCGACGGTAGGTTTCACGTCCCGCGAGGACCCTAGACCAATCGCAAAGACGGAGCTTCTTGCCCCAAGAACTATCTTCACGTCCGATGCCCAAGTGAGGTAGTTCGACCGTGCATGGGCCGCTTCTTCAAACTCACGATTCACGATTCATGATTTCAAAATTCCAACATTAGATTACTGCATGTAATCTAATAGAAAATGGTTGCAATAAGCATAAAGAACAGAAAATAAATTCCCATGCATTGCAGTATTCAAAATAGAGCAATGAATTCGAAATTCATAAAGAATATTCATAAAACAGAGAAATAAAGCAAGAAAAAAATTGAAAACTGAGCCAAATAAATCTTCTTGATTTTCTGGCAATTTTTCAAATTTTTCTGCATTTTTTTTTCAAATTTTTCTAGCAATTTTTTTCTCTTTTTCTTTCCCTTTTATTTCTTTTCTTTTTTCTTTTTTCTTTTCTTTTCTTTTCTTCCTACTGACCTACTCTACTGGCCTTGCCTTTTTTTCTTCTTCTTTTTCTTTTTCTTTTCTTTTTCACATGAGGTTCACTGGCCTTGCCCTTTCTTCTTGGGCTCAATCAACGCACGCGGCTAGGGTTTCCCTAGCCGCGGCAGCCACCGCCGCCACTTCCTGTATTTTTCGTGCGCACCCTCTTCATTCGTTCGAGCGGCGCCGCGGACTCGGCAAGGGGAGGCGCGAAGGCGTGGCGCGGAGGCGCAGCACCGCTTCGTCGGGTAGCGCCGGGCGTCGGGCGAGCTCATCGGCCGCCGCCTCGGCGCCGGCGGAGCTCATCGTCCGCCGCCACAGCGCTGGCCGGCGGATTTAGCGCCGAGGGCACGGTTGCGTGGCCGGCGGGGCGGCGGCGCAGGCGGGCACGGTTGCTGCCGGCGCTGGGCCGCGGCCGAAGCCGAAGCGCAGGCCGCAGCCGAGCTTTGCGCTGCTGCGGCGCGGCAGCCGAACCGGCCGGCGGCGGCGCGAGGCTGCCGCTGCGGCGGCGGGCGCGGAGGCCGAACCGCCAGTGGCGCTGGTGCCGGCGCGGCGCGCACGTGAGGCGGGTGTGGCGGCGCGCGAGGCCGGGCCGGGCGGCGATGCGCGTCGGCGAGGCCGGTCGGAAGGCCAAAGCGCGCGGCAAGATCTGCGGGCGCGGATGCGGCCGCGAAGCCGGCGGCCGAAGCCGAGCGCGCAGACGGGCGATGGCACGGCAGCACAAAACCAAGTCCGGACGGCATGTACGGAGGCCGAAGGTCGGGGCTGGGCGCTGCGACGGGCGCGACGCGACGAGGCCGTAAGGCCGGGTGGCGTGGCGCGCATACCGCAGGGCCGCTCTCAGGCGGCGACGGCGGGGCCGACGACGGCGACGGCCGCGAGCCGTGAGCGCGGCAATGAGGCGATCGGCCGAGGCCGGCCCGTGCCGCGGTCGGGCGTGGCGGCCTAGGCGACGCGGCTATCGGTGGCGGGCGACGGCCGACGGCCACGGCCGCGAGGGCGGCCGACGACGGCGCGCACGCATGCCAAGGCGCCAGAAGGCGGGTGCTGGCGCGGCGGGCGTCCGGCCGGACGACGCAAGACGCGGCCGAGGCTACCGGGCGGCGGCGACCGGGTGCGGGCGCGAGGCCGAGCCGATCGGGCGGCGCGCGGAGGCCGAGCCGCCAGGCGGCGGGCGCTGGGCGGCTTCGAGCCGATGGTCGGTGCCGTGCGCGCGATGCCGACGACGACGGCCGGCGGCCGTGGCGCTTGCCGTGGCGACGATGGCGCTCTTTTTTTCTCGTGATGAACAGTAAAACCGTGTCTTTGTAGCCGTGCTAGTAGTCTTCGAGCGATCGCCTGTAGCTTCATGCCACGTGACTAAAGCGTACAAGATGCGAGGATAAATGCATGCATAGAAACGACAAGCCTTTAGATTCAATTGTCAAATCCCACCTTTCTCACCTTTCAATTTCGATCTCCTAGAGCTTCAGGCCGATAACGTGTTAAGGAACCTCGCTATCGAATAGTCCGGGTTCCGAACATATCCGAATTGGAGAACGTAAAGAGAGAGAGACACGTGTTTAGGAGAGCAACAATGGAATTCTTTATTGCTAATGATTGCATGTACATTAGGGGGGGACCCCTCCTCCTTTTATAGCGCTCATCCAGGGTTTTGGCTAAGGGACCACATGGGCCTTCCAATGGGCTATTAGGGTTTCTTAACAAATCAAACAAGGAAATAAATAGGGAGGATCCGCATGCAAGGAAATCAGACTTGAATTTTTTACCTGCTAAAATTGTACGTACTACATATTTGGAAGGAGAGCGAATCAAACAAGGAAGGAAACAAGACTTGAAAACAGGGAGGATCTGCATGCAAGGAAACAATACTTAAACTTTTTATTGTCCTGGCATCGTGATCGTATTTTTTACCGAATATGACCCTTCTCGAGACTTTTTTATGGATCTAGCCCCATAGAGCCTAATTTCAGCGCACGAAGAGCACTGAATTTTTGTTTTCATTTTTATCCACTAACCAAAGTGATGTGAGTGCCGCTAATTTTTTTCAATTTTTTTCATGAACCGGTGGCGGTGAGCGCTGTTTAATTTTTATCTTTTTTCCCTTGCGGATCCTAGCGGTCGGCGAGCGCATTTTATTTTTCCACATTTTTCCGAAATCATCCCTGTAGCCCACAATAGACCTTGCCCTACCTCCAGCATCAACAAGGAAAAGGAAACAAACGTTTTGGAATCAAGGAAAAGGAAACAAACGTCCTGGAGAAGGAAATGACCATACATTACGTGCTGGGAAAAAAACGGGAGATGGAGCAGCGTGGCCGGGAGGTTGCACGCGGCAGTCAGGGCAGCGCGGTCGGGAGAACGCAGGTTTGCAACGGCTCCATGGTGGCCATCGGTGGCTTTGCCGATACGGTGAGGTTTCTGGTCGGCGACCTCGCAGCCGCCGTGCCTCGGCAAATTTATAATTCAATTTTTTTAAAAAATAATTTTATTAAGTACAAAATAATCGAAAGTTTTTTTGAGAATTTTTCTAGAATTTTTTAACCTAATGTGCTATCTTTTCAAAAATCCTTTTATATTTAAAAAAAATGAAGGCAACCCACCTGTAGCTTCTTCTAGCTACAGCCGAGACCAGAGAAGCTTCTTCTCTTCTCTCTCTCCATTAAAGCAAGAAAGAGTCTCCAAAGCTCCATCAATCCCGCACCAAATCTCCTCTTTCCATCTATGGTGTTAATTCCCTAAATTTCGTGCTCTATTGCCAAAATTTCCTCCCAATCTGATTTGACCCCAAATTATGGTTTCCATAAATATGCTTGTTTTCAGGGCTATAAAAGCCGACGAGCACTCCTCCACCCTATCGCATTGCGTAAATCCCTAAGTGCTCCCTCTTGTAAAGATCGACGGATTTTGGAGGTAATCCAAGTCATCACCGTCATCTTTCCCGCTGAAATTCATCGCAACCGTGACTCCTCCCCCGCAGGCGCCTGTGCCGATGATCTCGCCGCACCAGTGCCGACCCGCTGCGAACGGCCGACCACCCCTGGCCTTCCCTCCCCCTTGTGCTGGTCAAGCCCAGAGAGCACTCTGTGCTCTCTGTGGAAGCTGCAAAAAAAATAATCCAAAATCAGAAAATTCTTTTTTCTTTCTCTTTCTTGATTTAAAATTTTTTGGGAGCCCGTTCGCTCATTCGACCTCCATTTAGTTCCGTTTTTCTTTCTAAATTCATTTAAAATTCTAAATTTCTCTTTTATTATTAAGTGTTGTATTCATACTTATCTTCTCATTTAATTGATAAGTGGGTGTACTGTCGTTGTAGCGTTAGCACGAGCACTATACTAGTGCTGGAAGGAATCCGCTGATGGCAGTGCCAAATTAGCACTTTTGCGGTATGGTCCTCCACGAATTTTGAAATTACATTTGGGCCTTCGGTTGGTTCTCTTTTCTCCGGATCAAGCCATTTTGCAGAAAAAACCTCACAGTCCCATAAAATTACATCAAGACATGCATTGAGCCTTTTTTTTTACAAAAAAGACCTCATTTTTCAGAAAAAAAGTTCAATCCCAGACCAAAATTCACCCGATACAACGTAGCGCGTGTTTCTACCTAGTTTGATTCCAAGTGCTGGATGGCTGGTACGCATGCCTGCACGCTACAGCTAGCACTTATTCTGACCGAGATATGTACGTGCACATGCGAATTGTTCAATGTTTTTAAATGTTTTTTTTACAGAATTTGCTCTTAGAATTATTTTTAAAATGGTACTAGGCCGTGCATTCCGCACACGGGGAGTGCAAAAATCACTACTGCGCGACACGTGGCGCATTTCCGCGGCAGCTGAGCGTGGGAATTCGCAATATCGTGGTGTGGAGGCCCGGGAAATCGTTGGCACGAAAATCAGTGGCAGCTGCGACAATTCCTGCTGAATGAGAGCCCAGAAATACAATTATTGCGGAATGCGGGTGCGGTAATTGGATTTCTGCGGATTGGGAGCGTGGGCAATTGCATTTCCGTGGAGTGGGGGCATGGTATTTGCATTTTTCATGGAGTGGAGTGCACAGAATATGCGGATCAGAGAGCTAATTCTGCAAAAAAAAAATTTAAGGGCTAGTTCTGTAAATTTTGTAGAAGGCTAGAACAGTGAACAGTTTTGGACATACATGTTAACATAAGCGAGCAGGTTAGTTGATTTTCTTGCTTTTTACGTATATATTGATGATTAACCTTCTGGAGATCCTATCTTTTAAATCAAGCATCGGATTTGTGATCTATTTGAATCTCTGCGCTCCTTGCGACCAATCCTTTCAATTGAGTTTAATATTGGATACGTTACGCATAGAAAATATTTGATGCGAAGTTTTGCTCAGGGCATTTGATACACTGTATATCAATGCTTTTCACTGACATATGGCTACTGCCTCTTTTCTTTTTTTATTCTTTTATTTAATGAATTTTACGTACAAAATTTCATCAAACAAATGCCTTCGCCGAGTCAAGTGCACTAGATAATCATACACGACGTACCACACCACAGCTCCGCTCCCCACGCGAGCAAATCGAGAAAACGTGCGACTGCTCGCTCTCTACGCGAGCAAATCGAAGAAACACGCGAAACGGTTGAAATGATATAATCTACGATTTCGCTGGAACAGAAGATTCACCTCGGGAAAAACAAAAAACAGGAAAAAGGACATAATTTTTTTTCCAAAAAAAGACCTAAGCATAATTTTGTTTTCCGAAAATGGGCTTAAACGTAATGCTAGAAAAATACAAAAGGACCTAAATGCAATGTATATTTTTTTTTCTAAAAAAAATCTGAATGTATTTTTTTCATCAAAATGATCTAAACCTAATTTTGATTTTTTTAGAAAAAAAATCTAAACGTAATTTTTTTTTCGGCTCGGCTCGAATCAGTTTGGTGGCGTGAACTCTGCTACCTTTAACGAAGGGATGATGTGCGAAGCAGTATGAATTAGACTCGGTGAACATCACCAGCCAGGAAATCTTATCTCTCTCTACAGTTTTTGCTATCTCTGCCCCAAATTCATCTAGATGTTCTCGTCGATCTCGCCTTGTCTGCAGCTCTCACTAGTAAACGCTGACGCGCGCGCGCGGCGCAGCAAGTCCATTGCTCTCCTTGCTATGCTTCCCGTTCCGTGGAAGCACCACCGCGTCCTGCTCCTCAGTCTCTGCTCGCCGCCGCCGGTGGCGGGAGGACGCCGCCGCCGGATCGGGAGGGTGCCCCCTGCGTTGGCGCCTTCGGCGGGCGCGATGCGAGCGGTGGCGTCAGCGGAGCGGAGGAGGGACGCGGTGGCGCGCATGCCGCCGCTGGCGCATCGGGAGGTGATGCTGGGCTGGCAGGCGAGGCGGAGGCGTGGCTGGGCGCCGCGCTGCTGCCGTCGGAGGTGCCCACCGAAGTCGCCGCATTCCGCAACGCCTCCGGGGACGCCCTCGGCTCCGTCGACGTGCGCCGCGGCGCGCCCGACTCGTCGGTACGTACCTCTCCATCGGTTGCTTCCTTCCGTGCGGTGCGATGGTAAGGTCACCAGCCGGAGTCCTCACCTGTGGGCGTCCACAGCTTGCTGCAGGCTTTAATTTGGGAGAGGTGCTTTTATGTTTTTTTTTTCTTTTTAACAGTTGCATAAATATTAAAGCATGAATGAATCATAAATGGTGATTACTTATCCTTTCGCTTGTTTCAAAATTTATGCAATTTGTATTGAGAGGAAAAGCATTGAAGCACTGCTCTTAATTTGATCGAACGCAGCGCGTCGACTTGGGCGGCAACGACGACTCATCGGAGTTCACTACCACCTTTGATGTATTGGAGGTAGTAGTGAGTGTGTGCGGGCCTTGTGTCGTGGCTGGCACGGTATGGGTACAATAGGCCGTGGGTCTAGACTAGGGATAAAAATGGAATGGAAACGATCGGTAAATGATCGTTTTGTTTCTATTTTCACGTCTTTTATCGGTAGCGGAAACGAAATCGGAAACCCCGGAAATAGATATGGAAACGGATGCGGAACGGAACGGAACATATACAGAAATGAAAGTGAAAAATTACACGAGAACAAAGTACATGATCACAATATGCATGACTGCAAAAATAATGTAACTCATTGCTCCTACAAGACGAACACAAGAACATTATGTTTACCATATCACTAGGAAATTTTTTCTTAAGTTTGTTAACTGAAAGCTCGTTATTTTCCCCCAACTTCCTCTGTATCATTATCATCGACATCCTCTTGCTCCTCCAACTATTAAGGTGTAACATCCTAAAATTTGCATATCACTGTTCAATGTTCATTTATAATTTTCTGAGAATTATCCTGGATTTTCTAGAGTTTATAAATACCGTTTTGCTATTTTTAGATTCATAAAATTAATTTATTTGTAAAAAATGGAACAACAATTATGCTAAAAATAATTTCCCTAGGTTCAAAATGTACCAAAGTATTTTTGAGAATTTTTCGGAATTTTTGAAATCTATTTGATATTTTCTATAAAGCTATTTGTATTTCTAAAATTATTTTAATTTGAAAATATCTCTTCTCCTTTTTGGGTTTTTGGGCAAGTAGCCCAAGTTTTCGACGGAATTTCCGGATTCATTGATATGGAACTTCAGTTTCTATTCCCGTCGAAAATAGCTCTCCCGTTTCCGTTTCTGAAAAAAGGCTTCCGTTTATGTTTTTCTTCGAAATGTTGGAAATTTCATTTTCATTTTCATCCCTAGTCTAGACCGTGCCATGCCGCTATGGCCCAATCAATACGCCATGTTGGCATTCAATGCTAATAGGGTTCGAATGTCGCCGAAATTAGGTTCTTTCAGTAGATTCTAAAATACACTTGTTCGGATTACATTTCGGTAGATTCATTTGAATTTTATCTAAAAGTTCAAATTTCAGTCAAATTTTATCCAAAACTTTAAATTTCTATCCAACCATTTGGTCAAAAAATTACGCCTAAATTTCTGAATATTTCAGTGGTCGCTAAAAAAATTAAAACAAAATTCAAAACCTCGATGCCAAGTGGCGTCAGTTGTGACCATCCTTTGTGGGAAATAGGGGTTAGGATTCTAGCAACCACGTGATTTCATGTACGTCAAGTGCTATAAATGATTCATGAAATTGCTACAACCTCATTTTGGATTCAAATTATCGGGCATGGAATTCTTGGATCATAATTGGTTGCCACATAAATTAGAACCAGGAATTCAACACTAATTCGAAGGAATTTGAGGAATTACCTGGAATATTTTGAGTCTGAAATATGTGTTTCGTGTGATCTGAATGTTAAATTTTACATTTGATATATCAGATATTTGTATTTGCAATTTTTTGAGCTACAAAGTTTGAACCTGAGAAGTCAAAAATTAATTGCAGCATCCTTTTTCCAAATTCAGTAAACATTGAGACTCATATGGTCCATGGTAGGTATTTCAGATATCGAAGCAACAAATTTAGAATAACGTTGTTTCATCAATTTATATCTATACCCCTTTATAATGCACTTAATCAATTTTTGCTACGTCCACACTAAATAATGCATCTCATTAGAGATGACCCAATGTTCGTGCACCCAACAAAACGTCCCAGAAACTTGCATTCATCAAAATGAACGTCTCAGATCTTTCCTCAGTTTTACTCACCTACATCCGATGGCCATTATTTAGTGTGTCTAATAATCCCTGTGGCCCACAACAGACCTCCCCACCTACATATTTGGAAGGAGAGCGAATCAAATAAGGAAATAAATAAGGAGAATCCGCATGCAAGGAAACCAGACTTAATTTTTTTACTGGCCAAAATTGTATGTACTACATATTTGGAAGGAGGGTGAATCAAACAAGGAAATAAACAGGAGGATCCGCATGCAAGGAAATAAGACTAGAATTTTTATTGTCCCGACATTGTGATCGTATTTTTTCCGAATATGACCCTTCTCAAGACTTTTTACTGATCTAGCCCCATAGAGTTTAATTTCAGTAAGCACTGAGAGCGCTGAATTTTTGTTTTTATTTTTTATCTAAGGAACCAACTATCAGGAGTGCCGCTTAATTTTTTCCATTTTTTCTCGCAAACCAGCGGTACGGCGAACACCGCTTAATTTTTATCTTTTTCCTTGCGGATCCAAATGGTCGGCGAGCGCAGCTTTATTTTTACATATTTTTCCAAATCATCCTCGTGGCCTACAATGACCTTCCTCACCTCCAAAGATCAACAAGGAAAAGGAAACAAACGCCTTAAAATCAAGGAAAAGGAAACAAACGTCCCGAAAAGGAAAGGACCATACATTACGTCCGGGAAAAGAAAACCGAGATGGGGCGCATACCGAGAACGCAAGTCCGCAATGGCTCCACGGCCGCCATCGGTGGCTTTGCCGACGCGGTGAGGTTCTTTGGTCACGACTCGCAGCCGCCGTGCTCGACAAATTTATAATTTAAATTTTTGAAAATAATTTTATTAAGTACAAAATAATCGAAAGTTTTTTGAGAATTTTTCTAGAATTTTTAACCTAATGTGTTATCTTTTAAAAATCCTTCTATATTTTAAAAAAATGAAGGCAACTCACCGTAGCTTCTTCTAGTCAGCACTTGCACTGCAGAAGCTTCTTCTCTTCCTCTCTCCATTAAAGCAAGAAAGAAGCTCCAAAGCTCCATAAATCCCGCACCAAATCTCCTCTTTCCATCTACGGTGTTAATTCCCAAATTTCGTGCTCTATTGCCAAAATTTCCTCCCAACTGATTTGATCCCAAATTATGGTTTCCATAAATATGCTTGTTTCGGGCTATAAAAGTCGGGAGCTCTCCTCCACCCCATCGCATTGCGTAAATCCCCAAGTGCTCCCTCTTGTAAAGATCACGGATGTTGAGATAACCCAAGCCATCACCGTCATCTTTCCCGCGAATTCACCGCAACCGTGACTCCTCCTCAGAGTGCCGGGCCGGCGATCTCGCCGCACAAAGGCCGACCATCGCGACCACTGCCACCCCGCCTTCCTCCCCTTGCGCTGTTAAGCCTGCAGAGCACGCCAGGTTGCTCTCTGTGGAAGCTGCAAAAAAATTATAAAATCAAAAATTCTTTTTCTTTCTCTTTCTTGATTTAAAATCTTTTGGGAAGTCCGTTACCATTCGACCTCCATTTAGTTCCGTTTTTCTTTCTAAATTTATTTAAAATTCTAAATTTCTCTTTTATTATTAAATGTTGTATTCATACTTATCTTCTCATTTAATTGATAAGCGGGTGTACTGCCGTCGTAGCGTTAGCACATGCACTATACTAGTGCCCATAAATGGAATTTGAGAGGTTTTAATTTCCTTCGTTTTTCATATTTCCAAAAGCATGATCTGCACAGATAGATCAAACCGGTCTATATCAACTTATGAATCACCGATCCTTTATGAAGGTGTCATATCGGTAATGGATACCTCGATCCTCTCCGATCCCGGATCGACAAGGATCGGTGAAATTGAGAATAAGAAATTAATTAAAAAAGTCCTGATGTTTCTCCGATACTCAGCGATCCTCCCCAGTACCTCTAAGCCCATAACACAAAGCCCAAAGAAAAGAAAAACCCATTCTAACCCGTCAATCTGTAACAGGTTTAAAATTATAAAATAAAAAAATGAATTAAAAATATTTTGTGTATTATTTCTGAATTTTCTGGATTTATTGGATATTCTTTTGGCTTTTCCTTAATACAAGAAAGTGAATTAAAGAACATAGTAAATGGAAAAAGGTAAAAAGTAAAAATGCTAAGTTAACAAAAATTTACCAAAGTCATAAAAAAAATCTAAGTGCTCTCCACAGCTTGGTTAAGTCGGTGGAAGAGCTGGATTAATTAAAATAATAATTAATCAAGTAAATCATATAAAAAGGAAGTCAGGGTAAAATGGTAAAAGAATTCTTTAGAATTCTCAGGAAGTTATCCTGGACGAAGATTTTTACCTTGCCGACATCAACACAGTGTCCGACTCTAGTAAAAATATCAAGAATTTACTAATTCATTTTATAATTTTTAAAATTCAAAAACAGTGAAGAAATAAATTGAAAAATAGTAATGTCAGAATTATTAAATATTAAATATTAACAATTAAAATCTGAAATTTTTAAAGAAGGTGAAGAATACCATTTCAGACTCTGATAAAAATATTTGTAAAATATTAACTTAATTTATATCATATATTAAATGAAAAATAGAATCAAGAGAACAGCAACAGCTGAATTGTCAGAATTATTTAAAATTCTACATTCATCATCAAATAGTGAAAATTTTACAGGAGTCTGATAATTCTCTTGAAGACCTATGGTAAAATTTTATAAATTTGAAAGTCGGTTTGACTAACGAAAACCCCGTAATCCTCCCATTCTGTCCCGAGTCTTCGCTGACTCGTTTTCTCTCACGACTTTGGGTCTGGCTTGTCATCACCTAAGCCTATCGGCACCACGCTATCCGCCCCCGCATGTCGCTGACTTGTTCGCGTTCTTCTCCCCCTCTCCCTGCTCTCTCTCGCGCCGACCAGCGTCGCCCGAACCGCCTCGCGCCCGCGCCAAACCGACCTCCCCTCACCATATAAAAGCCCCTCATCTCGTCGCAACCGACCCAGCTGTGCTCTTGTGCAACCCATTCCGCCGCTCGTTCTTCCGTCTTCTCCAGCTCCGGCGAAACCCGTGAAAAGGGAAAATCGTGTATTCGCCGCTACACTCAATCCTAGCCCAATTCCTCTGAGCTGAAGCATCCTAGCACCTCCAGGAGTTCATCCCGAGCCTTGCTTGAAGCCCTTTCTTCCCCGACGAGCTCTGCCGCCGTGTTCCTTCTCCGCCGTCGCAGCCACACGGTGAGAACTGTGCTCCTTCACTCATTCTTCAAAGTGTTTGATGAAATCGAGTCCTTGAGTCATGCAGATGCTCATCTGGGTGAAAATGAGGCTCGGTTGGCCCTAATTTCGCATCGCCGCGTCTCGGCCATGGCCGCCACCGCCCTCGCACGGTGACGCGCCACTGTAGAGCCCCTCAGTCCACCGCGCCGCCACCATCGTGTGCGCACGGTCGCCCTGAACCTCAGGGTGGAACCCATTCCACCTCGGAGGGCCTCTTCCGCCGCCGGCGAAGCTTGCCCGTAGCCGCCGCCGCACATCGCCGGTGGAAGCCTCCTTCCCGGCCACCTCAGACCGCCGCGCGACCGTCCCTGAGTTCGCACAGACGCACTGGTACTCGTGGTGGAGTCCATTCCACCGCTCCGGCGCCAGCTCGCCGCTTGCGAGCCCAACCGTGCCGTGCTCTGCTCTGGGTCATCGCCAAGCGCACCTGGGCTAGTCGCCGCTAGCGAAGCCGCGCCATTGACATGCGCACCCGCTTGTCGGCCGCTCATGCCGTGTCGTTCGCGCATGGCTCGCGCGCCACCGCGACTGCGGCTCCAAGGCTGCAGCGTGGACCCGGTGTCACCGCCAATGAGGCTTGTCCGAAAGGGAAAGCGCGTTTTCGCAACGAAAGCGTACTTTCCATTTTCGGAAGTTTTTCTAATTTTCTGTATTTTAGCAAACCTAGAGTATTCAAACTTGAATATATTTTGAACTCCATCCAAATTTGATGAAATAAATTTATAAATTCATCTAAAATCAGGTAGATTCAGAATATTAAAAAATATTACAGAATTGAATTTTATTTGAATTTTGAATTTAAATTCAAAGGAAAGGTTAGAAATATGTTATACATGGAAATTTTGCAAATGACCTCCAAATTTAGTAAAATAAATTTTGTTAGAATCCTTGTAATCTTAGAAACTAGAATATGTAAAAATAATTAGGGTTTTTTATAATAAAAATTTAAGGTATTAAATATGTGGTAAAATAGTTCAATAATGGGTCAAATGGATTAAATATTTAAATTGCCAATAAGAACAAATAATTCATGTAACCATTTCTGGATTTGTGAAGTTATTTTATTTGAATATTTCCATCTGATTTCTTTTTGGCCCTATTGAAATTCGGTATTTGTTATATGTTGCCATACGACGTGTAGAACCCGACGAATTCGGTACATTCGACGATCAGGAGTTCGAAGTCGAGGATAATCAACAAGGCAAGCAATCCCATTTGATCATATTGAACCCAGTTTTATAAATGTTTTCATTGAATGTTTTACTGCATACTTTATTTTATTAAAGTCTGCTATATTTCGGGTAATGGTAGTTGTACCAATAGACTTATGAAACTTCCTTGATAATTAGAAAATTGTGAACCTTGGAAATTCTAGAATAGCTTAGACATTATTTAATGTCAATCTGGGTTACTCACATTTAGTGACATGCTTAGCCAAGCTTAAATGAACATAAAACTGTGACATGATTAAAGACTTTGGATACAACATTTAAATGGGTATGACCATTTTTGTGGTTGGTATTTTGGATGGAAAAATGAAAATAAAACTATGGTTTAGATGCGGGCAATTATTGGCAATAGCCGGGAGTGCATGTCCTTGCACGTAGTGTAGGGTGGAGATTATTGCCCGTGTCGAGTTAAGGACCGAACTATGAGTTGTTTTCAGGCCAAGAATTATCATACAACCACAAGTGCTGGTATGGGACAGCTCTAACTTGTTAAGTTGTTTAAAACTAGCTTTGCACTTGGAAGGCCGGAGTAGTACGAGCTGTTTCTTAATGAATTGCTCGACGGGATGTCCACAGAGGTGATCATGGATTAAACGTCTACCAATATAACGGTGTACGCCATACTGTGGGTAGTTCCATCATTTCTATGCTCTGAGTTCTTACACCATAGAATGGGTTTATCGTCACCGTGCTGGTGCAAAGTTAGGATTAAATAATGTAACAGTTATAACATGACTCTCTGCAGTACACCAAAGGAAGTGTGCAAATATCGATTGCTCAAAGAGTCACCATGTCTTGTGGGAAAGTCAGATACTCGCAGAGTGTAAAACTAATCGATTAGCCGCGTCCACGGTCATGGACACTTGGTAAAGTTATCACATAGTTAGCAATTTTATTTATTTTCCTAAAACCTGGTTTCTACCGGTGAATTCTACTATATGTCAGTAGAACTGGTTTTGGATATGGTCGTTATACCAAATTTTGATATTTCATTTACTTGTGTTTACATATTGTCATTTTATTTAATCTGCTTTTACGCAAATTTTATTACAATCTATTATTCTGTATTTACATTTCAAATTGGCTTTCAGCAAATTAACCTTAATAACCTTCCATTGAGATAACCTGCATGTATTTTAGGATTTGCATAAGTCTTGCGAGTACGTAAGTACTCAACTTGCCTATGTTGATGTTTTTAGGTGAAGAATCAAATCTCCCCCACGATTCATACGTTGATGCAGGATACGGGAAATTTAACGATGAATTTTTCTAAGGTTTTTCCCTTGTCAGTTGCCTGTGGGCAATGGGTTAAAAGGCATACTACAAGAAGTTGTCTCCACTGCAGTTTTACTTTTGGTATTATAAAAATATTATGTAACCTTACTTCCGCTGTGTAATAAAGTTTGTGTATGACTGTGATATCAAT
This sequence comes from Otatea glauca, assembly GCA_036346275.1. Classification (NCBI taxonomy): domain Eukaryota; kingdom Viridiplantae; phylum Streptophyta; class Magnoliopsida; order Poales; family Poaceae; genus Otatea; species Otatea glauca. Next base: position 15,594,875 of record CM070729.1, read on the forward strand.
TTGTATTTGTGCGCATTTAGCATCGATCATGGGACTAGTATCAGATGCACATGGTATCCATTTTTGGTATTCACAATAAAAAATGGGGGCCTTACAAGTTGGTATCAGAGCCATGCTGACTGTAGGAAACCTTAGGTAGTCTGGGAGTAAATAAAACTTAAAACTTGACATTAGGATCCAAACAGACTAAAATATTGAATTAGGACATCTTATCTATCTATTCTTTATATGCATGATTTTTTTTTGGTTATGTATATGCTTGTTAATAACTCTTTTCTGTGTTTAAATTTCTGTTAGAATCTTTTCTTCCAAAAATTGCTTTACTGTCTTACATTTAATCAGGAATGCTAATTCCTTGTTAAATGTGCAGATGGGCGGATACACCCCATGTTACACTTCCACTAATAGGGAGGATTCTGGCATGGCGGGATTTCTTGCTCGTCTGCTAGAGTTCGCCCATTTTTCCAAAAATCCACGATACATAGTATTCCACGCGGCAGTTAGTTCTGTCTCCGTGGAATACATAGCTAGGGTGGACATCCCTACCCGAGATGAGGACAGTGAAATTTTCTTATCTTTTGAGGGTCCCGGTTCTTCCCTCATGATGGCTATGAATGAAGCCGCCTATATAGCTATTGTCAGTTTACGCCACACCCTACCAGAACTGGCAGTCGCTTATAGGAGGATTCCATCCCGGCCACCAGGTGGGGAGAATTGTTATATGGATGCCACTGGGTTACAAAACCCAACTCTATGTAACCTAGTGGGATTCATAAATGTCTCTGACCAGTATTGCCGTCAGGCAATAACTGAATACAGGGAGGCACGTCGCCGCATAGCATTCTTGGAGAATGCTATTGCCCCCTGTGTTGCCAGAGGCATTGTACCCCGTTCAGTTCTAAGGCAAGCCCCTCAGACGCTTGCGCCCGACGATACCCAAGGACCATCGAGGTGTCGCCAGGCGAGGATGTCGATGATAGGAGTCGCCTGTGTTGCCCAAAGATCCGTGGATCCCCATAGTTTTCCTCCGCGGCGCCCTCAGAGGCCGCAGGAGCGTCGCTGTCAGGAGACTCCTTTTCCTCCTGACGCCGAGTGTGCTAGTCGTAGGGATAGTAATAGTCCGTGAGTAGACTAGATGATGGTCAGGGATAAAAAGGTTTTTGTTTTACCCTTTATGTAGTAGTTGTCGAAAATAAATGTTATGTTTTGTTGCGAATATTATAAGTTGGAATAAAGTTCTTGTTTAGTGTGCTTTTGGTTCCTACTCGTAAATATTTAACTTTTAGTTAATATTTTTACGATGTTGTGATCCTTAATAATAATAATCAACTTGTGAATAATAATTTTGAAACATGCTTCTAAAACAAATGGTAACAACTGAGATTAAAATTGAATAAGATCTTATCTGTTAATTCATTAATAATCTTGTTCCAGATGCCTGCCACTCGATCATTGAATGAGATTCTAGGGAGTGAAGAAACCCCGGAAACTCACCCGCAGCGAGTGACTTCGGCCACTCCGGCCCAGCCTAATCCAGTCCATCCGATGGCAGCCCGAGGATCTTCATCGCGTCGTCCAAGCCGTCGAGATTCTCCGCCCCCGCAAGTCCAAGAAGAAGAAGTTCCAGAGGGGCAGTTGCCAGGTCCGCCGACCATGGCCCAAGTGCTTGCGATGATAGAACAGCGTATCGTTGTATTGCCGTACTAGCATTGTATATCGGTGATACATAGATATCAACTGGCCACTTACCGGGACAACTCAACTTAACTTACCAAGAATTGAAGACAGCGATGTATTAACCAGAAAGTTTTTTTGTTATTTTGGTCAGTAAAAAGGAAATCAGCATCTCAGTAATTCTGCTTAAATTACTAGCCATTTAATTACCGTGCTAAATAATTTCTAGTTAGAACAGAAAAGTTTTTCCCTGAAGTTGCACAAGCAAGCAAGAAATTAATGATGACAGACGAAGCTGAGTTGCATTTCTATCTTTGTGGGTGCGCTGCAGATCGACTTCATGCTGGAGGCCTGGTTCCACCGCGAGCTCCCGAAAGGTGGCGGCGCCATCGACATCACCTCCCTGATCGCCTTCCTGAACGGCGCCACCGACGCACCGCACTTCCTCATGGAGTTCATCCAGGCCGGCCCGACACTACTACAGAATGGTACAACACTATCGCTTTATTTGTGTCGGTTCCTAACTTTTGAAGACAAAACCGATTGTGATATGTGTATGTAATTCGTAATTTTTGTAAATAGGGTCATCACAATCGGTTCTGAGCTAGAACCGATTGTGATGAGGCGTGTCATTACAATCGGTTCTATCTCAGAACCGACACAGATGAGATGTCCATCATCACAATCGGTTCTTAGCTAGAACCGACAGATGACACCCTCATCTGTGTCGCTTTTCTCGTAACCGGCTACGATGAGGGCAATCAAGCATCACAATCGGTTCTTACCTGAATCGACACAGATGAGGAACCTCATCCGTGTCGGTTCGGTAAGAACCGATTGTGATGCGGGCTTTCATCCGTGTTTGCTTCGAGTAAGAACCGACAGATAATATCACCTCATCATAATCGGTTCTTTATCAAAACACAATCTGTTCTTTATCAAAACCGATTGTGATGATGTCACAATCGATTTTGATAAATGACCGATTGTGATAAATCTCGCTAGGTTTTATTGTGTACTGTGAATGTGATATGCTTTTGTTGTGAATGTACTTATATTTGGTAATGTTATGTGATATTGTGTTAGATATTGCTAATGTGGACTATCTGTGCTTAAAGAATTGACTGTTGATATTATGTAATATCTGTGCTGAAAAGAACAGATTGTGACTGTTGATATTATGTAATATCTATTTTATATAATATTTTTCAGAATCAAACTCTCACAAATGAGCATACTCTAAAATATAGACTAGAAACAAGGATTACACAAGCTATAATGAAAACAAATTCAAACTAGCAACAAACAATCGACGAAAACGGGTACCGAAACTTCAGAGGCTGTTTTGAGGCCTTAAACGTCGTTTTTTGGGGTTGAAACTTTTTCCAAAGCCTCGCGAAGAATTCGCGACTTAGCCTTGAAATTATGGATTTTCAAATCTATCTCTTCGTCCTCTTCGATTCGAGTACTCGTACGTCGAAAACGGACACCGTATGCAAAAGTTATGGTCATTTTAATGCCAGGTGCACGATTGTGCCTAATTGGTCAATCCAATTGGTTCTTAATGAAAAGCGACACAAAAGGTGTAAATGCAATTTATTCATGATGCAATTTGTTCCTAATAAAATATTATTACAATCGGTTCCTAATCGAAACCGACACAAATAGCTAATTACTCATTGCAATCGGTTTCCTATTAGAACTGACACAAATAACGTGTGCATCATTTCAATCGGTTTCCTTTTAGAACCGACACAATAGCTTGTGCATCATTTGAATCAGTTTCCTATTAGAACTAACACAAATGTGTATTAGTTCATATGGTCCCTAAAACCTTCATTTGTATCGGTTCTAGCCGAAAAGCGATACTGATATGCTCCTTATTTGTGTCGGTTCCGGCTCAAAACCGATACTGATATCTAGTCATTTGTGTCGGTTTTTTCTTAAAACCGATACTGATGTCCTTTTTATTTGTGTTGGTTTCTATGAAAAAACGATATTGAAATGGTTAAATTTGTGTCGGTTTTTGTTATAAACCGATAGTACCTTCATATACTTTTGTGTCGGTTTTTAGTGAAAAACCGATAGTGAAGTGAGTCCAAACTCGATAGTGAACTGGTATACTTTTGTGTCGGTTTTTGTTGCAAACCGATAGTGTATTCAATATTTGTATCGGTTTTTTTTCTAAAACCGACAGTGATGTTATTCAGATATTTGTGTCGGTTTTTGTTGATAAACCGATAGTGAAGTGGTATTATTTGTGTCGGTTTCTTTTAACAAACCGATCGTGAAGTGGTTATATTTGTATCGGTTTCTGTTAACAAACCGACACAAATGCTCCATGAGGACACATTTATTCCGCGCGCATTCTCCTGCGCCCTAACTTCGGTTCCCGCCGCTCGACTAACCCTAGTTTCCTCATTGCCCACGAGCTCCCCTCACGGGGCCAAGCCTCCGCGCCACCCTCCCCTCTGCGCCGCTGTCCTCTCCGCGCCGTCGACCGAGCCAAGCTGTCACGCCGTCGTCCCCTCCGCGCCGCCGACCTGGCCAAGCCTCCACGCCGCCAACCCCTCCACGCTGCCATCCCCTCTACACCGCCGACCGGGCCAAGCCTTCATGCCATTGTCCCTCCGGTACCGACTGTGCCAAGCCTCCACGCCGACATAACTCAAGTATCTATCCCTTCCTTCCGATGTAATATTATTGATGCTAAACACAATATTAATACTTACGTGATCTCAAAGCTCTTGGGAGCTTAACAACTAATTGACAGGAAGGAAGCTCTGAGTCACAGAGTGGAGGGTAGGGCCCTTGCAATAAATAGTAAATCCGGAAAATGTGATCCTTATGTGAAGTTCCAAGGTTGTTGCTACCTTACTCAACTTTAGTTTCACTAACTATTCAGGTTAGGTAATTTGGTATTCTAACCTCAAATTTTGTTAGGCTCTATACAGATTTAAGACGCTCTCATACAATGCACTCAGTTTGGAATGACAAGTTTGAGTTTGATGAGATATCCTCGGCCACCTCCGACGCCGTCCCCCACTGCTCGCGACGCCTCAGCCACCTCCAACGCCGCCCCCCGCCCCCGATGCCTCGGCCACCTCCGACGCCGCCCCGCTTTCCCGACGCCTCACCACCTCCGACGATTTGGTACGAGATTTAGAACACTTGGCAGATTCAGATTGAATATCTGATTCAGTATTGTATGCATATTGAAAACCCAACTTCCTGAAAGATTCAGCTTGAATATCTGATATATCTTCTAAACAGCTACATAAAATTTTGTGTTCATGCTATGTACAAAAATGCTTGTCTTTAACTATTGTTATCAAGCCCTGTCCATAAGCAATTGTTGCTTTGTAGTTTGTATTGCCCGTATGAGTAGCTTGGCTTGAATAAGTTAGGTCATTTTTTTTGTTAAATATTGTTAATACACATCATTTACCATTTTTTATATATGTTCTCAGTGCACTGATATAAGTAATGGTGTCTCAAGTTGGAAAAAATTATGTGTAATGAGTGGAAATAGGAGCTCATCACATTTTCTCAGTTTATTGAGAGAATGTGGTCACCTAATTGTTCTGAAAATCTAACGAGCCTAGCTAATAACATATGACGACGGAGCCTCTCCTCTACTCAGTAAATGGAGGCTTTGCATAAGATTGGAATATTGCTCTCACCGCTAATAGGCTAGACTGTAACTACAGAGGCTACTAACAAAACCAGTCTAAAGAATGTGGAGAAGACAAGTGCTTCCATAGAAAGAATAGGGTTATACTATTGTCCTTTTGTAGCTAGAGATATCTCAAGCTTACATGGCATCACACAACACTAGATGTCTAGAAATAGATTTTCTTTTTGTAGAAAAGTTGGAAAAGGAAAGAGATTAGTGCCTGAATGGCATCTTTGGGTGGGTTAGGTCCATTCCATTCCAACTGAGCTACTTTTGTCCCTCCCCTTCCCTTTCGTTTGCAAAAGAGAGTTTAATAATTAACACTAGAATCACGCTCTCCTTCACTTAAAACTGATGAACAACAGCGAAAATGAACTCCATATCAGGAACACTAAGCTCAAAATCTATGTCAAGTTTTTGTTTAACTTCTATATGTGACTCCGTATGTAGTAGCTTTTTTGAAGTCACCTGAGTTATTACCAACTAGTAAGTAGTATCTGAAGTGTTCTGATATCTAAAGTTGAGTTAGAGAGTTGAGCTCGACTGTAGTTTAAGCAGGTTGTGACATGTCCCGTGACTACTAGTCCATATGTGAACAATATTACTTATGTGAATGCGATTGCATGTGTACTGGCTGTGAAGCATGTTTGAGTTCTGTTTTGTGAACGAATGTGATATGTGTTGTAATAAAATATTTGTGTTATGTGAATGTGATATATATATAATGTGTGCTATTGCTGAGTGAATGTGATATGTGTATACTATGTGAATTATGCGTTGATTGGGGGGGGGGTGAATTGAAAAATAGCACACACCAGTCATCTCTATTGGTTCTTTAGAAGAAGCGATAGAGATGACATGCTCATCTCTATTGGTTCCTTATAAGAATCGATAGAGATAAGGTGGTCATCTCTATCGCTTTTTGTAAAGAACCGATAGAGATGACACACTCATCTCTATCGGGTAAGAACCGACTGTAATAGCGATGCCTCATCTCTGTCTCATAACTTTGTGTCGCCACCAAACTGACTGTGATGATAAAAAAGAATCGATTATGATGTATATTCGTGTAGTAGTGCGACCTCGCTCGTCGTTCTGCTCGACCTATTCCCGCGCAGGGACCTCCCGTTCCACCCGGGCTACATCGACAAGTACTACGCCGCCACCGGCGTCGATGTTAGACACGAAAGAAATGCATGAGGAGGAATTTTGTACTGAGCAAATTCTGCTACATTTCTCTTTATCTCAATGCTATTTAAAAAGAACAACACACATGCAGTTACATGCTAATTAAAAGACACTAGAAACTCCTACATGCAGTTACATGCTAATTAAAAGACATTAGAAACTCCTACCCCTTTACTTGCAGCCATTACATGCTCTAATTAAGTACTAGAAACTGCTCAAATTAAAAACAAAGGAATGATGCCTTTATTATGTAACAATCTCCCCCTAATACTGGCATCGTTCATCTAAGCTTGGTGACGCCGATCCGCCTGCGAAGTTCCTGGAACTTAACCCTTCCGAGCGGCTTTGTCAAAATGTCCGCGAGTTGCTCCCGAGTACCGCGAACTCCAAGCCAATTGCCCCATTGTCAACACACTCACGGATGTAGTGAAATTTGGTGTCGATATGTTTATCTGATCGTAGAACGGGTTCTTGCTAAGAGCGATTGCGGACATGTTGTCCATCTTCAATTTTGGCGGGGATGACTTGACACCGATCACGTCGCCGAGTAGCCGTCTCGAGCCAAACACCTTAGCAAGCCGCACGCACTCGCAATATACTCGCCCGCACGATGACAAGGCGACTACTCACGCTTCGTGGATCGCCAAGTCACCGGGTTACCGCCGAGGAAGAAGATGATGCCGGATGTGCTCTTCCGGCCATCTACGCTCTCTCGCCATGTCGCCGTCGCCAGAGCCCACAAGATCGAGCTCGTCATCGCTCGTGTATGCCAAGCCGTAGTCGATCGTGCTCGCGACATACCGAGCAAGTGCTTCATTGCCGCCATGTGCTCCTCGCCGGTCCTCCATGAATCGGCTCAAGTATCCCACGGCGAACGCGAGATCGTGCCGAGTGTGCATTAAGTATCGTGAGGTCGCCGATGAGATCGCGATACTCGTCGCGTCAGCAATCGCGGGCGATGAAGATCGCTGGACAGCTTGAGGCGAGTCTCCATCGGTGTCGCACACGGATTGCACCTGCCCATGCCTCCTTTCTCGAGCAACTTCTTGGCGTAGGTAGCTTGACACAGTTCGATCCCGCGCCTCCCCTGTTTTACCTCGATACCGAGATAATAAGAGAGGGTTCCCAGATCACTCATTTGGAACATCTTCATCATCTCTGCCTTGAATGAGTCGATTTCGTCGGCAAGCTCCCCTGCAATAATGAGATCGTCGACGTAGATGCCCACAACAAGGCGAGATCGCTCGATGCCGCGCGTGTATAGCCCATGCTCACACACGCTCTTGGCGAACCCGAGCGTGTGCAGGCTCGCGTCTAGTTTGGTGTTCCATGCCCGTGGAGCCTGTCGCAACCCGTACAGGGCCTTGTGCAGTTTCAACACCTTGCTCTCGTGTCCGGCGGTGACAAACCCATGCGGTTGCGCGACGACCTCCTCTCGCCACCACCATTAAGAAATGCGACTTAACGCCCATGTGGTGCACAAGCCAGCCACGAATCGCGGCCACGGCTAGCACCACGCGCACCGACTCCATCCTTGCAACAGGGGCGAACACCTCCTCGTAATCGATCCCCTGGCGCTGCACGTACCCTTTTGCAACGACGCGCGCCTTGTGCTTCACCACCTCACCGTGTTCATTGCGTTTGAGCTTGAACACCCATTTCAAGCCGATGGCGCGCTGCCTAGGAGGCAAGCTTACCAACGACCACGTCTCGTTTTGCTCAATGGACGCCATCTCCTCCAACATCGCCTTGCGCCATTCACCACTCTTCTTTGCATCCTCCACGGATGCAGGTTCGTCGCCGATCGCCACCATGAGCTCTTCGGCAAGCTCACGGTTGGCATACCCCTGAGGCGTCGCCGCACCAATGACATTGCCCAGAGTGCGAAATCGAAGTGGCGCATCATCATGATCATTATCCAGATCAAGTTCCCCATTTGGTGGCAACACGAACTCAACCGCAGTGATGTTAGCGGTGTGCGGGCTCGGACCCGACTTGGGCATCGCCACGCCGCCGAGTCATCGGCGGTGTAGACGTTGCCAGCGTGTCGGTGTCACTCCGTTCCGCAGGCACCAAGATGTATTCAACGCTGAATGGTTCAACATCATCACTTGGCCCGCCTTTGTCCTCCCCAATCCCAACTACGCTCTTCCTCAAACACCGCGTCACGTGAAACGTGGACACGGCGCGAGAGCGGGTTGTAGAACCGGTACGCCTTGGTCCCTGGTTCGTAGCCCACATACACCTTGGGTGTACTCCTGTCGTCGAGCTTGGAGAGGTGCTTGCCGGCCGCCTTCACATGTGCAACACAACCAAATGTGCGAAAGAAATGCACCGGTGGTTGGGAGCCATGCCATACCTTGTACGGTGTCTTCCCATCAACACTTTGGGTTGGAGCGCGATTCAACACGAACACTGCCGTGGTTATCGCCTCCCCCCAAAACCAGCCTGCATAGCCATCGCCTTCATCATGCTTCTCGCCATGCCCATCACAAACCGTTATGTTGTTCCACCACGCCGCTCACGTGGCGTGTATGGCGTGGTGAAGTGCTCGTTGATGCCCCTCGCCGCAGAGTCGATGAACGATGCGCGCGGAACTCGCCACCGCGGTCGGTGCGCAGCGCTCCACCTTTCTCCTCGCTTCGCTTCGCTTCGCTCGAACCGAACGAACGCCGACGATGCTCGATCTTTCGTGTTTCAACAAAGATGAGCCACATGTAGCAGCTCAGGTCGTCGACGAGGAGGAGGAAATACCGGTTGCCACTTGGTGTTGCCGGCGTCAGGGGCCCGCAGATGTCACCGTGGACGAGCTCAAGTCGTTGCGTGGCCCGGTACTTCGCCTTGCATGGAAACGCAAGACTTCGCTGCTTCCCAGCAAGGCAGCTATCGCAGACCTGGTCAACATGGTCGATCCGCGGCAGTCCTCGCTCCATCTCCTTCTGTGCCAGTTCACGGAGGCTACGAAAATTAAGGTGGCCGAACCGCGCGTGCCACCGCCACGCCGCGTTGGTTCCCTTTGCCGCCAGGCACACTGGCTGGGCGATATCCACCTTGAGCATGTAGAGGCGGTTGGGCGATCGGTGCACCTTCGCCAGTAGTCGATGGCGTTCATCCCGAATCCGGAGCACACCACCACCGATCTGGATGTTGAAGCCATCCTCGTCGAGCTGTCCCAAGCTGACAATGTTCAGAGTGAGGCGCGGATGTGGTACACCCGTGAGAGCTTGGTGCTCTCCGTTCTTGCTCGTGAAGAGCACGGCATCGCACTCCTTCGATGTCGACCATCGACCCGCCGTCGAACTTGGCGGGAGCCGCCACGCGGTGTCGAGCTCGAGAACGCAGACTTGGCGCCGGTCATGTGGTTGGTGGCGCCGTGTCGAGGACCCACCTAGTGCGCCGCCATCGCCCTTCTCCCTAGCCGACGAAGAGACGATCCTCCTCGAGCTCCACCGATTCCTTCGCTGCGTGGCCATCAATAAAGTAGGCTCGATCCTCTTCCGCTTGGGCCACGCGGCGCCGCCGCCACGCTTCTTCTTGCGACACTCACGGGCCCAATGTCCCATTTTGCCGCGAAGATCGGTGACCGGTCCTAGCGACCGTGCCATTCTCACCGCTGTCGCCACTTTGGACGTCTTGAAGTTGCCACGCCCTCCGTCGCTCCTGCGCGCGCGCGCCACGACTCCTTCGCTGGCCCGAGCCTTTACCGATGACTCACGGAGAGCGCACCGCGAGGTGATGCGCGCTAACGACTCGTCCTCGCGAGGTTGAGTCGGGCGATTGAGCCGCCACTGGAACTGCTGCCTCCGCCCAGTTTATAGCGCTCCTCCACCGCCTTGAGACACCCGATGAGCTCCTCAACGGAGAGTCCGTCAACGTCCATCAACGTCTCAATTGTCATGGCGATCTGGGCATACCTTGGCAGTACTGCCTGCAAAAATTTGCGCACAATTTTTTCTTCGTTGCAGTCGTCTCCAAGCACCGCAAGTCGACTCGCGATCCGGTGATGCGGACGCCGAACTCGCCCACCGCCTCACCGCCGCGAACTTGAGCGCGTCGAATTCTCGACGGAGCGTGCTCGCCGCCTTGCAACTCGCCGACGCCGATATTCATCGACTTAATCGCATCCCATGCGCCTTAGCCGCCTCCTTGCTCGCGATGGTGCCCACCATCTCCGTCGGCACGGCTTTCGCGATGGCCTCGAGCCATCCGATCCTCGACGAGTCGCCGGTGCCGCCGCCATCGCCACCCACAGGCCCCGTGCCTGTAGCATGACGCGCATGAGCGCCGCCCAGTCGGAGTAGTTGGTTTTCGTCAACGTCGGGTAAGACCCGCCGCCGCCAATTTCCCTCACAACGCGCTGCACAACGACCTCGCGGCCACCGGCATCCCGGTGCCGCGGTCGGCGTGGAGGTGGTGATGGCGAGCGCACCTGGTGCGTCCTCGGAGGAGTCCTAGAACCACGGTCCAAAGGAGCCGACATGGCTCTGATACCAAATGTTAGACACGAAAGAAATGCACAAGGAGGAATTTTGTACTGAGCAAATTCTGCTACATTTCTCTTTATCTCAATGCTATTTAAAAAGAACAACACACATGCAGTTACATGCTAATTAAAAGACACTAGAAACTCCTACATGCAGTTACATGCTAATTAAAAGACATTAGAAACTCCTGCATGCAGAAACTCCTACCCCTTTACTTGTAGTCATTACATGCTCTAATTAAGTACTAGAAACTGCTCAAATTAAAAACAAATGAATGATGCCTTTATTATGTACTCGCCATCGCTGCTCGTGCGGAGCCTGTGGTCGCCGACGTGCTGTGCGGGGAGGGAGGGGAGGCGGTCCTCGAGGAGATCGTGCGCGGGCAGCTGGAGCACTGCACGGCAGGCGGCGGCGCGAAGGTGGAGATGGTGGAGGCGGAGAGGGAGAGCTTGGTGGCGAGGGACAAGAGACGTCGGTGGAGCTCAACCTGTCCGCGAACCTGCCCAGGATGTTCGACGCCGACGTCTCCGACAGGGTCGTCGCTGAGATCGGCAAGGCGTTCCTAGGGGACTAGACGTAGCTATTCGTGGCTATCTCTGCTCCAAAATATACAAGGAACACCATAGCTATCTACCTGTACGTACGGCGAATTGTAATGTAGTTCGGCAATAATCTTGGTCAGATGCTTGTAGCTTGGCAGTTTGATCTGAGTACTTCGACAATACTTGTTGTCTGCAGTGGTGTACGTATTTCCACTCGCGAGTTACAGCAGTGCCATATATTTGGTGTTCAAAGTCCAAATGACATGCATTATGGCTTTGTTGGTGCTACAAAATGATTTTTGCTGAATATGCTTGTGATATAGGATATATATGTGTTTGTAACGACCCCTATTTTTGCATAAAATGCGAAAATTGAAATCTCATATGCATATAGTACTAGTCTTATGATCAGTGACTAGTATGCACATTTACAATAATTGGAATCATAGCCATACAACATATTATTAAAGCAAGTCTATTTACAAAGTATTCTTACAACTCAGAGCTTTTATATATTTATGTAGCACATAATAAGCAAAATCTTGTAGTATGCCCATCCAACCCGCAGGTAACTGACAAGGCATAAATCCCTAGAAAAGATCGTGTTATTGAAATTCCCGCAACCTGTGATGGTAAATAATCTTCGGAGCCTTACGACCCAAAATAATAGATTAAGCAAGGTTGAGTACTTTCGTACTCAGGAAGACTTAAGGTGGTATTTGCAAATGCAGTAATGCAGGTTAAATCAAAGATGGCTTCTACGGTTAATTTACATAAAGTGGTATTGATTTTGTAAATCAAGTTGTCATTTGCAAACGGAATTTTTAAGAGCAAATTGATTGATAAGAAATAAGTAAAGCATAAATAATACTCACAATACTTCGCGAGCGTTGAATCATTCGATATTGCCATAACCACTACTACAGAACAACACATCACTGCCGGTTCCAAAACCCCATCACTGCCGGTCATTGGCGCCGGCAGTGATACTCGGGGAATCAAACCGCCGGCTCTACCTACAACCGGTAGTGATATTGGACTATCACTGCCGAATCAAACCAAAATCCGGCAATGATAAGGATTATCACTGTCGGTTCTACCTACAACCGACAGTGATATTGAACTATCACTGCCGGATCAAACCAAAATCCGCAAAGTGATGATCATTATCATCGCCGGTTATACATAAACCGCGGTGATATCGAACTATCACTGTCGGGTTGTACCATAATCCGACAGTGATATGTACATATCACTACCGGTTTTCTCTAAGAACCGGCAGTGACAAGCTTGCATATTTTTGTGCCATATATATATTTTTATACAATTGTTTATACAGTGTCCATATGTAGTATATAAAGCATCGTTTAAATCATAATTCAAATATATCCATGTATATATGAAGCATCGTTAAAATCATAATTCAAATATATTAAATTAAGCATCACAATATTTTGTTTTTACAATGATTTGTTTACAATTAATGTAGCTCGACTACATCTCATCCCATTCGCTTTGATTCTGCAAGGACTACAGTATGAAGAGTCGAAGTAGACATGTCACGCGTATAGGTCGAAGGAATGAGGGCGATGAGGCTACTCGTGGAACTCGCCGTTTGGAATGATGATCTCATCATGAATGAATCCGGCGATCTGTTCTTGAATTGCTATAATTTCACAAGAATAACTTATTGGTTCTCGCTTGGAGCGCTATTTTTGAAGAAAAAAGGAAGTTAATTAATGATGATATTTGTTAAATGAAAAAAGGCATCAATGTGTAATTACGTACCATGGCTTCGTTATAGCCGACACTCTCCGTGACAATTGAATGCATATTTGTACAAACATAGTATGCACATAAATTGTTTCCGGTCCCGCTCATGCATGGAAAGTCATTTATTATTTCAAAATTTTTCTGTATGGACGATACGAACACTTTTCTTGCGATCTGCACGTAAAGCCCTGTGAATGATTTTGAATAGTAATTAAACTTAAATGCAATAGAATGAAATTTTGCTAGAGTAATAACGCAACGATCGAGTTTACATGCTCAAAGATGTCCCAAAGGTCTTGGTACAGATTAGTTTGTTTTCTCCCGAGTCCAAGACAAAAATCCCGCTAGCATCTAATCGATGACGAGGAGGACCCAGTGAAACCTGCACATATATATCAACGTAGTCAATTACTCTCACATCGTACGTGTTACGCAAAAATAGTAAAACAATATTAGAAGTAAGGAGAAACGTACTTGAAGTTATAGGGTAAAAGTACAGAGGTTTTGTATTGCAGCTTCAAAAAAGTATTAAATAAATAGTCTTCAATGAACTGTGGATTGTCGTTCACAAGCTTCTCGTTGACGAGCCCTGGATCTAGGAATGCTAGATTGTCATTGTTATTTCTTCTACATGTCTGTATCTCTATTCTACACAAGAAAGAAGTTAGACATGCAATTAAATAGTACAAAAATGCTCAACGATATATGGACAAACTTACAAAGTCCATAGTCTAAGTATATTCACGTCCAGGGCATCTTGCTGGTACAACATATACAACTCTGTGAAAAGAACCCAGCAGATGTTATCCCCATTGTGGAAATCTTGCTCTGTATATCTGACTACGAACGCCTCCATACCATCGTTGGAGTGCTGCATGTATCATTGATGGACGCGCCGCAGTTGTGTTGTAAGGTTGTTGAAATGAGCTGGTTGAACCAGCGGTTTTCCCATAACGAACTTCCACCTTAGACCGCGCGCCAGAGCAACTAGTTGAGCAACATCTGCTTGAGCATCCCGCTTTAACGTGTCGGCACTAGCCGCCTACATGTATTGCTCGGATATGCTCAGAGTCCGACATTTTGCAAGGTTCGTAAGCTCGCCCGTCTTTTGCACTTTTGCCATACTCAAGAAAAACTTTTGCGCGTCAGCATCAACTTTAGTCTTCTTACATGATGGCACCTTTTTAAAGTGAGATGTTACGCAGGTGCTTACATGCTTTTTCCATTCTTCTTCAGTCATGTCAGCTGATAATTTCTTCTGGGATTATCCTGGGTTCGCAGATGGTAGAGATTTCTTCGAGGATGGTGCCGACTGCCGAGATGTTCCTGGTGTTCGATTCTTTTCAGATTTTGGCGGAGGAGTCGGGCTTTTTGTGGTTGGTGCCGGCGGAGGAGTTGGACTTTTTCTGGTTGGCGGCGAGAAGGGCGGGAGGTCTCTGTGTGGAGAGTGCAGTTGATCATCATCTTCGTCGCCCTCATCGTCCGAGCCAAACTTAATCAAGCTCTTGCGCCACACGAGGAAGCCGTGCACGTTTTCTCCTAGTTTTTTGTTTCCATCCTCGCCAGGGATCTCTACCTCCATTTTTCGGTATTGGCGGACTACACTGTCCACTTCGACCTTGGCGAATCCTCGCGTATCAGGCGAACCCGCAGCTGTCTGCGCGCCCCAATGATGACTCCGATAGCAGTTCCCGACTGCCGAGAGCTCCACTATGTTAAAAATTCCCTTAAGCATCTTGTTCGGACCACGACTTGCACGCTGCCTTCGTTGATCAGACGTCTGAGCCTGCAATTTGATCTTCTTAATTATTAGTCTTCTGGGCCTACAATGTTTTGGGAACCACAGTGTACTAAAACTTTACCTCACCTACGTTAGTAACGTCAGGTTGGTCCATGGCAGGATCCTGCAAGTTCAGATAGGACGTTGGGCTATGGTTCGGGCTACCCCTTCCTCCTTCGTCCATATTTGAGGGCCTAACTCCCTCCGGCACTTGTCCTTCGTCGGAGGCCATTCCTAGAAAGTTTACCAAAATTTCAAATTAACAAGGTCATTTTTTAAAGACACATACAAATGAAGATTGACATTAAAGTTAATCCCGTGATAAGATGTTTACATATTCGACACTGTAACATGTTTGTTTAATAAGTTTTTTCCCAAAAGGCAGGTGCACAACTACGACTGTGTGACAAGTATGACAGCAAGTGCAGCAGGATGGACAAAGGCAAATCATGAAGAAGTGGCAAGTATAAAAAAGGCAACCTAAACGTCGACATGTGGACTGAATAGTCATATATCCAAATCATCTTAACACATTTTGTATGCCTTAAACATGAATGTACAGAACTTCAAATACTTACACCACGTATATCTTTCAAGGATACATACACATATACATCTTTCGAGGATATATACACATATACATCTTTCAAGGATACATACACATACACATCTTTACAACAGTTCTAAGTTGCTAACATCTAATCCACCAATTGCGATAATGGTTCATGAAGAACTAATTAAAACATCAAGAGGCAATAAATGATACTTAAGCACCTTACAAACCACATATCAAGAATGTTGGAAATACATGTAAGACTTCAATCTGCACATACATAATTTTCTAGAATGGATAGAAGGACTTCTATTCAAGCAATTATTTTCCATGACACGAAAATATAACGTATCAAAGAGCATAAAGGATTCTAGATCTTGTTTCGTATATCTAACTTTTGGAGGCCGAGAATGTTTAAATCAATTAATGTCCTTAAACTTTTTTTTATCATTTTCTAGAAACATTTAGTATAGAGCTTTGCTCAGCTTTGTGACCCTTGAATAATGTACATGATCAAAGACAACCTCCAGAAGACATGATGCAGGTATCATGCACAACTTTGCTATCTGTACAAGAGAGAAGAATTATACAAGTGTTAATGATTTAAATTCACATAATTTAGCTAATGATTTAATGTCACATAATTTCGCTAACTCATTTTGCATTTTAGTATCAGTCTAGCCAGAAAAGACTACAAATTCATAGCAGGAATGGCAAGTTAATTATTGAGTACTACTTGTAAGAGAATAAATACTTCTTATCAGGAGCTCATGACTTTTGTATCAATGATATGAGATCATATATTTCTTAAACAACCAGTTACATATGAAACCATTGAGCTTAAATTTCCTTACATATATAAAATGCGTATTTGAGTTTGCATACAACTAACAAAAAAGTATTACAGAAACAAGCTTGAATATTTGGCAACAGATATATTGTCCATCTCTATATTACAGAAACAAGTATTATCCTGTTAGTACAACAGGGCATTGAGCATGACTCGCAATGCTTGTCTCCATTAACTACCTCAACAATTTTCACATAATCTAAATTGTAACTCAGAAACCAACAACAAACAAATCTCAATACACAAAACTTGTGCTCAAATTAGCACTTGATTCCTGGAAAGATTGAGACAAACACAATTGTATAGTTTTATTGCTTAAACTGCCTTGGACTTTAGATCCGGTTCGTGTGCAATCCAATTTGGTTTGATCTGGCAGTTCCTCATCCCTACATTCGTTGGCTGTTATCATAATAGTTCCTTCTCATTGAAGTGCATTCTGATTGCTTTTTTTCCGGAATGATATAGCCTTGTTCTTTTTTCTCTTCACTGTACAGGGAACACCGTTGCAAAATAACATTCTGAAACTACTTCCATACAACCTCTTTATAATTGTACTGCTGTCCCAAATTCCAAACTAAATCAAGCAATTCTACTGAATAGAAAGCTATATGGCACAGTAGTAATAGATCAAGCATGAATGAAGCCTGAAACAATGACATTACTAATGGAAACTGAACGACGGGGAGCTGCGAGGAGGTGGCGGTGGGGCGACGGAGGCGCACTCCGAGGCGACGGCGGGGAGATGGCCAGGAGCTGCGAGAAGGTGGCGGGGCGACGGCGGCGCACTCGAGGCGATGGCGGAGAGATGGCGGGATGCGACGTAGTGCGAGGCGACGGCCTGGGCGGGGAGGTCGAGGCAACGGCGGCGCACTCCGAGGCGACGGCAGGGAGCTACGAGGAGGTGGCGGCATTAGGTCGAAGTGGAACTGAGTGGAGGGTGTGCGGCGTTTCAATACATATAGGGCTGGACTATCACTGCCGGGTCTCCACAAAAACCGGCAGTGACTAAATATCACTACCGGGTCACATTTATAACCGGCAGTGAAGTTGACTTATCACTGCCGGGTAATATGTAGAACCGGCAGTGATACTTGCATATCACTGCCGATTATCTAATTAACTGGCAGTAATACTTAAGTATCTCTGCCGGGTAATATATAGAACCGGCAGTGATACTTAAATTTCACTACCGGTTATCTCATTAACCGGTAGTGATAAGGCCTCACTCTCTTCCATGAGACCTAGGTCAACGTCCTCTCTGAAAGGAGGAAGCTCATCGAATTGGTTGTACTCTTCCTCGTCGACAACATTCTCAACTCCGATAATCCTTCTTTTTCCTTGAATAACCACGTGGCGCTCCTTGTTAGCTGGATCGGTTAAAAAAGATTTGTGTAAATGAATTAGCAAGTACGAATGGTTCTTCTCTCAGATTCGACCGGTTTGAGGTCCACGGTAGTGATACCGTACTTGTCGATGTTCATGCCCCTTGGAAGTCTTACCCATTGGCACCGAAAGAGAGGGACCTTCAAAGGTCCGTAATCAAGCTCCCAAATCTCTTCTATGAATCTATAGTAGGTTTTCCTATTTCTATTGTTGTCGTAGGCATCTATACGGATACCGCTATTTTGGTTGTGTAAGGACCCGAATCCACTGATTCGAACCCACTGTGTTTACCGCACTAGTCTCAGGATCAACGCTAGTGCACACAGCTCAACATTGGTACATATCACATCATACTCAACGATAATAGAATAATAGTTCATTCATTGATATACCTAAATGTATGATCATATGACCAACTTACATTATTAAGCCACGCAGGGCAAGACGAAAATATAAACTAATAATTATGCAAATGGAAAGTAGAAAACGTAGATAGCTCATCAGTTCACCACAGCAACCGACAAGGCTCGGACCCTAATGACTCGCGTCCTCTTGGACTTCCTCTTCCAACACAGGTGTAGATTCTTCAACTGTTGATTATTGTTGTTTGGCAAGGGTGAGTACTTAAGCACTCAACAAGTTGTGCACAGAATGCAATTCTATGTATCTATATGTAAGGCTTATTCCAATGGATAGGCTATCTTGGCTATTTTGCAATAAGCAGCATTTATGAGCAAATACAGTAAATAGATTATAAAGACTGTAAAACAAATACCAATAGTAAATAAATTTAGTATTTCTCATGTAAACCAAGTTTTCAATCCTAAGTCAAATTCCATCTTCCATATGGCCTTCCGCCATCCCAACCAAATTGTCCAATTAATTAAACTAACCCTTAACTGTAATTCCCGAGCATTTGCTCAATATCGCGAGCACGGCTATCCGAATAGTTTTACACTTTGCAGAGGTTATGCACTTTACCCACGCGATACAACCAAACACCACCAAGGCGAGTGATCATAACAAAGCCTTTACAATGCTCTGGCTTAACCCGACACTACCCGCTAAGGTTTCAACACTGGTGGGTCTGAAAACCACAACCAGGGCCCTCCTCTTGCGCCATGTGAATTACTCCATAACTCGGAAACTCACACCGACCAAGATAGTACCAAAGTTAAGACATTGCAAATTACTCAGCTAGGCTGGCCCATACTAGACATGTGGTTGCATGATTGACTCAGGTCAAAGGCTTGCAAGGTTAAGTCCTTAGTGTGATCAAGGCAAGACGTCCACATACCCTCTGCCCATCGGGCCCACCTTGGCATACTCGCCCCTTGTCACTTGCCCCAATCTAAGTTATTATCACCCAGTTGATTACCAAGCACCACGTGCCATCAGCAATTCAACATCGTTGCGTGACATGACTCGCCACAACAACTCAATCTCATCGTGTGATCCCACATGACACACAAGCTCATAATATTATTCCATATTCCATTAATCAAGATTAATTATCAATGATTCTGACACATGTGATGACGTGGCATGGCTAAGCAACTAATACGGACTAATCCTCCAATGTTGATTATAATTATTAACCAACTATATTTAACCAATCTAGGGTGACAATGGATCATGGCATACAATGACAAGGTAGGGTATAGATCAATCTGGTATATTAGCTAAGCCCAATCTAATTTGAAACAATTGTATACTTGAAATATATGCAATAGGGTAAAACAAATATAGAAATTTTATAAACATGGGTTCAACATGATCAAAGCACAACTTGCCTTGGAATAGGTCCTGATCTGGTTCTGGAACTTGCTCTTGAGTTGTTGAATCTCCCTCCGAAGCGTCGCACAATTCAACGTCTCACGCTGCATCAAGAAGAAAAGCAAATAAATACCAAAACAGAGAGCAATTGAACTCCAAAAATAAAATAAAATTCACCATTAAATAGATCTCAATTTTACAAATTTTTAGAAATTTGAATCACTCAAATCCGAGTTACGATGCAAAAGGTATAGCCTTTTGAAGTTTGAAATAAATACTGAAATTGCAAAAATCAGAAAATCAGAATTAACAGATTTGTTTTTATGCTGAAAAACCGATTTATGACGTCAGTGTGACCTCATGATGATGTCATCATCACAGAATTTCCAATCGGATTATTTTCCAATTGAAAATACATTTATGACGCAAACATGACATCGCGCATGACGCGTCCGGATCGAGCCAATCAGAGCGCGACACGCGTCCGGGTCCATAGACTGAGTCCACGACTCGGAGCCAGTCCACCGTGAACTCGGTCTGTGGTGCCTCGGCTTTTGAACCCGACATGCGGCACGACCTGGTTGGACCCCTGCGCGGCTCGATCTGATCCGAAGAAAACCGATCGGGCGGTCAGCGTTCACGCACGACGTGGCAACGCATCAGCCGTTCCGTTCGGATCCGACGGTCCCGAGCTTCTGGATCCGGCAATGGCCGTGTGACGGCGAGTTCTTACCGGCAACGAAGAAGAAACCGAGGTGATGGCGTTCCGGCGAGATTCTGGCGACGAGACTCTACGGGTTCAACGCGGGTCAGTCCGGCGAACTCGAAGATGGCACCAGCTGCGGCGAAGGCCCAACGGCGGCGACGAAACCGAACGAAACCGAGGCGTTCCGCGCTTCCAACTCCGGCGAGCTCCTCTGCGCGCTTTACGACGACTCTCGCGAAATCCCTCCGATCAAAAGACGCGGCGCTCGACTGCGAACCTCGGGGTGCTACCCCCTCCTTTTAAAGCTTCGGCGTCCGAGCTCTACACGGCGAAAGAAGTCCGACGTCGTAACGGCGGCGGAATCCGAGTCCCGAACGAAGACGACAACCGACGGCGCAACGCGTGTCCCGATCCGACGGCCAAGACGTGGTCGCACACGCGGCCTTCCCTGGACCGTTGGATCGCACGCGAACGGCCAAGATCTAGGGTTTTGCCTCGCTGCGCTTCGCGGGCTGGATTGGGCCGCACCGACGCGGTTTCAAGCGCACAGTGTTGGGCTTCGGCCCAACACTGTTCAAAAGGATTTTTAAAACTTTATTGATTTAATTAATTCCGAAATTCATTTAATTGGTTTTAGGCAAATAAATTTACAGGAAAAATCCAAGAAAAATCTCAAAAATACTTTGAGACATTCTGGACTCAAATAAAATATTTTTGACAAAACTTTATTTTGACTTTGCACAGATTTAAATAGATTTGAATAAAAGGCAATAAACCTGTTTTGAATTTAATTCAAATAAATCCAGAAAAATCCAAATAAATTCCAGAAAATCATAAATGCACATTTAAGCAATAAAACTTAATTAAGACAAATTTTGGGATGTTACAGATTGGTGCTCTTTTTATCTTGTGCTCTTGTATAAAATGTAAAACCATTTATATCGTATCCTTGGAATGTCCGAATTGTAGTTGACGGTCCCTGAGCCAACACTTTCAACTGAGCGCACTCTGTCTCCGTATGCATCATGTGCCTACGCAACCAATCGCTGAAGTTATGTCTATGCTCTCTCGCGATCCAACCCTCTGACTTCGCTGGGTTTGTTCTGGATAGCATGCTCTTGTGCATGTTGACATACGGGGCCACCACAACTGATTGTCCCAAAACTGCGAAATGTGCTTGTGTGAATGAAGCTAGATTGTTTGTACAGAGTGATTTCTCGCCTAGTGTCCCTTTTCCCTGTAGCCTGCCCTCATGCCGTGATGTATGCACACCAATTGGTTTGAGATCCATGTAATCGACGCAGAACTCAATGACCTCCTCGGTTCCCCAACCATCTGCAATGCAACCTTTGGGCCGATGTCGGTTACGAACATATTTCTTTATAACCCCCATGAACATCTTAAAAGGATACATCTGATGTAGAAACACGGGACCGAGAATCCGTATCTCTTTCACAATGTGAACAATGAGATGGACCATAATATCAAAAAAAGATGGAGCGAAACACATCTCGAGCTTGCAGAGAGTGTGGACCACGTCTTCCTGCAGCTTATCTAGTTTCAATTGATCAATGGTCTTCTGTGAAATCGCGTTGAAGAATGAACACAACTTTATAATTGGGTCTCGGACTTTCTATGGTAGAACACCCCTAATTGCAATTGGAAGCATCTGCGTCATCATCACGTGGCAATCGTGAGACTTCATGCCAATTAATTTTAAGTCTTTCATTGAGACTAGTCTCTTTATTTTGGCAGAGTATCCGGACGGAACTTTCACTCCGTGCAAGCATTCGCACAAGCTAATTTTTTCTTTCATGCTCAGAGTGTAGCAGGCTGTGGGAAGGTACTTTTTCCCTGTATCCATGTCTTTGTGATGCAGCTCCTTCCTGAGTTTCATATCTTCAAGGTCCATCCGTGTTTGGAGAGTATCTTTTGTTTTGCCAGGTATATCCAGTAAGATACCAAGCAAGCTGTCACACACGTTCTTCTCTATGTGCATGACGTCGATGGCGTGTCGAACTTCCAAGTGCTACCAGTAAGGTAGGACCCAAAATACTGATCTCTTTTTCCACAAAGGAGCCTTATCACGGGAACTCGGGATAGATGTACTGCCTGCTCCCTTTCCGTGAATAATTTTAAGATCCTTTACAGCCGTAAATATCTCTCTCCCAGTGTGATTCTTCGGAGCTAAAGCAGTCTCCTTTGTCCCGTCAAAAGCTCTCTTATTATTGCAGTATGGGTGATCTTTGCGGAGGAACCTACGATGCCGCATTTAAGACATTTTTCGACAGTTCTTCAGCCACCGACTAGCTGTACCATCTAAGCACTGGACGCATCCATTGAAGCCTTTTGTCGTCTGACCCGACAGGTTACCAAGGGCAGGGTAATCATTGATGGTTACGAATAAAAATGCGCGTAGGATAAAGTTCTCTCTTTTATACTCATCCCATACCCGTACTCCATCGTTCCACAAGATTAGAAGATCCTCAACCAATGGTTTGAGGTACACATCGATATGGTTGCCAGGTTGCACAGGCCCTTGGATCGATGAGTGGCATCATAATGTACTTCGCTTCATACAAAGCCAAGGAGGAAGGTTGTAGATACATAGAGTTACCGGCCAAGTGCTATGACGACTACTCATGTTGCCGAAAGGATTCATCCCATCCATACTCAACCCGAACCTTATATTCCTCACATCATATGCGAAGTGCTTCTTATATTTTACGTCGATGTTCCTCCATTGCACGAGTCGCAGGTGTCCGAGCATTCCATCCTTCTTACGCTCTTGGCGTGCCATCGCCGCAATTGGGCATGCCTTTTGTTCGCAAACAATCGATTCAGACGGGGAATTATAGGAAAATACCACACCACCTTACGGGGGGATCTCATCTTCTTACGCTTCACCCCGACATCGTCATTATCGATGTCATCATCGTTGCCCTTATACCGCTTTGCTTTGCAAACATCACCGCCATCCAAGTCCGCAAACTCATTGCGATACAACATGCAATCGTTTGGACATGCGTGTATCCTTTGTACTTCCAGTCCCAACGGGTAGACAACCTGCTTGGCCTGGTACGTACTTGTAGGCAACACGTTACCCTCTGGAAGCAAATCCCTCAAGAGACATAACAGCTCAGTGAAGCTCTTATCGGACCAACCATTGCTTGCCTTCAACTGCAGTAGTGTAAGCACGGTCTGCAATTTATTGTGCTCCTCCTTGCAGCCTGGGTACAATGGTGTTGTGGAGTCCTGTACCATATGTTGGAACTTTTAAAACTCTCTTTCACTCATGAAGTCTCGCTTCCCATCACGCAACATTTGATCTAGATCGTCGTCGTGGCTATCGACAAACGTATCTTCAACTGCCGTCATATCGTTGTCCCCATCATCTTTAGTAATGTGTTGCCCTTCATGTACAATCTCATCTTCGCTGTGCTTGGTCCAACAGGTATAGCCAGCCTTGAAACCTCTTCGAAGCAAGTGTGCATGTATCGACACTATGGTAGAAAACAGCTTCTGATTTTTGCAATCAACGCATGGACAACACATGTAGTCCGCCAGATTCTTCGACTTGTGCGCCGCAGCCACGTTTAGAAAATAACTCACACCATTAAAAACTCGCCCATAGCGGTCCGTGTCATACATCCACCTTCGGCCCATCTACAATTAATTAAATCAAACATTACATAAGCATATAATTGCAAATAACAAATAAATGTAACGATTAGATTTAAAAACCTATGTAGCAATTTTGACTATATTAAAATACATCAACCTTTTTTCGTTATGTAAATATCCATGTAGCAATTTTTTAGTATTGTAAAAAATGAAAATAATTGTAAATAGTTAGGATATATTTGGACTATATTAAAATATATCAATCTTTTTTCATTAAGTCAATATGCATCTTGCAATTTCTTATTATTTAAAATTTTGAAAAAATTGTAAATACTTAGGATATACTTTGAGTACATTAAAATACATCAACATTTTTCATTAGGTAAATATCCATCTAACAAGTTTTTATTATTTCAAAAGTTGAAAATACATGAACCTTTTTCATTATGTAAATATCCATGTGGCAATTTTTATTATTTACAAAAATAGAGATCAAATTACTAACCTCAAAAGAAGTACAATATGAATTTTAATAAATTTTTCAAAGAACAAATCGTCGCAATCTACAAATCGAGCAAAGACAGAGCGCCTCTGTCTTTGCTCGATCGGTCGGGAGGCAAGGGTCTCGCTTATATAAACGACTTATCATCTGCGGTTCTGCGCAGAACCTAGTAGTGATAAGCTTGATCGCAGAGAAAATAATATCACCGCGGTTCTAGTCTCAAACCGGCGGTGAAAAGTCAAGTACCACCGTCGGTTTAAGGATGACTGGCGTTGATATATCTCTGCCGTTGTTGTCTCAAACCGCAGTGATATCTTGCTTTTTAATGCCGGATGGTTGCTTGAACCGGCAGTGATAAGGTCTCCCCCCAAATTAAGTTTCGAACCGGCAAAGATATGTTATCACTGCCGGCTCGGTCCTAACCGGCAGTGATATGCCGGCAAGGATCGCCTGTTCTGTAGTAGTGAACATGTCTCAACATAGTTTTTGCCAACACGTGGCAAATCAAATCAACCCAAGCATTTTGAAAAATAATAAAACATCTAACTTAGCATCAGTTCACCAAGTTTCGCATAACCGCAGCAGGGCTAATCGATTAGATTTTTACTCTACAGAGGTGTACAATTTTACCCACAAGACATGACTGACTCTTTGTGCAATCGATATTAGCACACTTCCTTTGGTGTGCCGCAGAGCGTCATGACATAACCGTTACATTATATAGACCTAACTTTGCACCAGCAACGGTGACGAAATACCCTTGCTATGACAGAAGAAACACATATATAAAACATGGAATCATCATCATAAAAACAGTTGGGCACCGTTTCTCCTCATAGCAAGGCGTACACCGTTATATCGACAAGTGTTGTTCCCAACACCGCAGTGAGGGCACCCTTTTGAGCAAACCTAAAAAGGAGAGCACGTACTACTTCGGCCTTCCAATGTGCAAAGCTAAATCTTCGTAACTTAATAGGTTAAGGCTATCCCATATCAGCACTTGTGGTTGTACGGATTTATCTTGGATCGTACAACACTATATTCGGACCTTAATCCGACACGAGCGATAATCTCCCCTACACTACATGCAAATCCCTCTGCACATCCGACTATTGCTAATAATCATCCGCGTCAAAACCATAGTTTTATTTTGGGGTTTTAATTGAAATACCAGTAATCAACAGTGTCGTATTTGACATTTTCAATTTTTCAAGAAACAATTGTGATCTGATCATTTGCATCGTTGATTCTAAAGCATGGCTAAGCACAATTAATATGTAATCGCATATCCCCAAGTTGACATCATGTATTGTCTAACCTATTATATGGTTATCAAGGTTCACATGTCCATACTTATCAAGGAAGTCCCATGAACAACGGGTATATCTACCAGAACCACAAAATAGCGAATTACAGAAAATAAACGCATGCATAAAATAATTTGATAAACAAAATGAAATTTAAAAACTGGGATTGATATGATCAAAGGGGTGCTTGCCTTGCTTATTTGTTACTTATGACGAAGTCGTGGTTGCAATTGACGTGGTCGACGACGGAGTTAGTGACGTTGGATTCTACATGTCGTTCATTGAAAATATAGCAAATAACAAACTTTAATAAGGGCAAAAAGAAAACAGATAGAAAATCAAATAAGGACATGCGATTACATATTTACATGCGGATTTTTTTATATAAGTATTTTAACTAAAGGTTTCATAAACCCAATTATTCATATAATGTGTTTTTGGTGACCTTAGCACTTAAGGTTATTGCATTGGTAGGATTCAGATACAAAGCAAGTTGAAATAAGAATATTTTTCTAGATTATGGTAGTCCATATCCTAATGATCACTTCTAAGCTGTTCTTCTCAAAATTTGTATTCAGACGAGATGTTTTATGAACTGTCGAAAAGGCTTAAGTAGTCATAATAGGTTATGAATGGATAATACTTTATCTTTGATTGATTTTATATAGAATTAGTTTCATGTAAGTTTGATCTGTTGAGCTAGGCTACTGGCCTCATTTTCATGGTCTTTGAGAAGATTCTGGTGTTATAAATATCGTAACCATTGATTTCTTATTTATTATTAAAGCCCTTTCATTCATATTACAGATTTCAGGAATCATAACACTTACAATTATTTTGCTATCAAGATTTATATGCAAAGCATGATGAAATGAAATTATTTCTTCAGAATATGGTAGTATGTATTTTGGAGAGTATTTCTAAATAGATTTTATAAATTTTAGCACCTAGACGAGTTATTTTATTTCCTATTGAAATAGCATAAATGATCATAAAGATAACGTTATAACGAGTCAGATTTCATTTAAAGTTTGGGACTACACTATACATGATCATTTACTTATTTTTCTGGCATTAGCAAGGGATGACCCTAGAAGTGTTTTAAGACTGGTTTATCATTATTTTGATTTTAATCACGATAGATTATATATATATCTATTGTTGTGATTGGCATTTCCTTTTATTAAAAAGAATGTAAATTAAGTCTTATTTTAAATATTTTTATGTAAATGAGCTTCTACTGATTCCAGGAGCTTATAAAAAATATTTAATTATTTTATGAGTTATTATATACTTATTTTTATTAATGCCTATATTAGTTTTTACTAATTTTTTGCAAAGCAAATAATTAAAATTAGTTCAAAAATTAAATATTTTTGTATATTTGAGTTTCCCATGGTCTCAGCATCATATAAAAATTTGTTTTATTAATTTAAAGTTTATAGTATACAGTTTTTATATAAAGACCATAATAGGGTTCTTAACAAATCTTAATTCAATTAATTCTTATGTGCTTCAAAAGTTAAAGATTTTTGCATACTCTGGATTAACTGATTTTAGATGAATTTATAATTTCATTTTACTAATATTGGATTAAAAATGCAATAGATATTAATAGTTGAACTTATTCGGTTTGCCTAATCTCACAGGAAAAGAAAATACGCCTTCTGCCAATTGAAAACGTACTCAGCCGATTGAACTGCTACTGTCTTCGCGCCACTGACATGGTGCCCCACTGCGCAGTGAGGGAAAAACATAGAAGAGAAGGGCACGATGGTTTCCACGACCGCCAGCGGCGGAGGGATGCCGGAGACGGGGATACGGTGGTATGGTGAGTACCAGAAAGCCCGTGTGCACCAAGGGGTGGTGCCGATTCGATCATAAGAAGACCGGAGGTGTACTGTCACTACTATAGAAAGGCTCATCACAGACAGTTCAGAAACCTCATCACTGACGGTTTTGTGATCCGTCTGCAAAAGTGTGTCAGTGATGAGAAGGCACATCACAGACGGTTTTCAAACCGTCAGTAAAACTAATATCAGAGACGATTTTATCTACGAACCGTCTGTGATGATCTTTTGTCTTAGACGGTTCTAAGGTAGAACCGTCTCTAATGATAAGTAATCACAAATGGTTTTTAATTAGAACCGTTTGTGATATGATTATCACAGACGGTTTTTAAATAGAACCATCTGTGTTATAGTTTTTTCCTCCTAACTCTCTTGGCAGAACTTCCATGATTAGTATCTGATGTTCGAAATTTTATTCTCCTTAGATATTTATGCAATGATATTTACAAGACACAACCAATTATAGATTTTGCAATTCAATATCAAAACATCCTAGATGCATTGAGGCAACAACTTGTCTGATGAGAGGGTCAAAAAATCTCTGTGGTACTCTATATGCAATTGCATCGCTGTTGCCTCAATGCATCTAGGATGTTTTGATATTGAATTACAAAATCTATAATTGCTTGTGTCTTGTAAATGTCATTGCATAAATATCTAAGGAGAATAAAATTTGAACATCAGATACTAATCATGGAAGTTTTGCCAAGAGAGTTAGGGGGAAACATTATTTCATAGTTCAAGGCTAGAAAACCTTACCACAAATATGATAACAAAATATTTCATAGTTCAGGTAACAATACATTAACAAAATATGATATATACCACAAATATCAATAAGTGTTCAGCTAGAAACCACATTATTTCGTAATTCAAGACAAGAAAACCTTATAGTTTTTTCATGTATTCCATTATATGTGCCATAGCTTCTGCAATAGAGGCTTCTTGGTTCTCTTTGAAGTTCAATAACTCCAGTACAATGTCGATTTGTTTGACACCAATAACCGATTGATCTTCAGTTATATCTCTCAATCCCTACAAATTAAAAGCGATCATGTTGTTGTGAGAAGGGCAGTAACCACATTGAATTTAGTACTAGAAACCTTCATATTACCTCTATAAGATTAGCTTTAGCTTCTTCCAGCTCTGCATTCGCCCTGCGGTCCTTACTGATGAGTGCCGTGTTAAGGGATTCGATATCTTGCAAGCGATCATCTATATCTTTCAGTTCTTATTTGATCTCACAAATCTTTTCTGTTATCTTAGATTTCCCCTTTAGTTGTTCGATCTCCACCTCAAGTTTTTGTTTAGTTTCTAACAGCTTTTCCATGTCTTTACCATAAATATATTATAATGAATTAGGTGTTCACTTCAATATGAGGTGCAAGATAGAGATAGGATGACACGTACATAAGTTTCAAACATTATCACCTAGTATAGGCACAAAAGAAGCATCGAACATTCAACATCATTCACAAATATCAGCCTCATTCTTTCTAAGCTATGTATATGTGGTGACCTAATGAGGCATTAAAGATTGCTAAGCTATATATATGCAGCTTGCTAAGAATTTTATGTTTGATCTCTCATGAATCCTATATCTGTTTTTGTTCAACCATCATGAATCCTATATACAGCCTCATTCCTTCTAAACATCATTAATTCACAAACTCAAAATAGTTTCCCTAGTCAAGCATATCGGTGTCCCTAGTCAAGCATTTGAGCTACAATTATTTAGTTACAGCCTCATTCTTTCTAAACATCATTATCATTCACAAACATCATTCACAAATATCATTCACAAATATCAGCATCATTCTTTCTAAACATCATTCACAAATATCATTCACAAACATCATTCACAAAGATCATTCACAAATATCATTCACAAACACAATAACCTAGTCAAGCATATCGGTTTCATACACATCTCACCGACGGAGATGAGGAGGAGGTGCTCGCGGACGAGGAGGTAGCCGACGGGGAGGAGGAGGAGGTGCTCGCAGACGAGGGTAGCCGACGGCCGGGGAGGAGGAGGAGGTAGCCGATGGGGAAGGTGCTCGCGGAGGAGGTAGCCGACGTGGAGAAGTAGGTGCTCGCCGGGGGGCTAGGGTTTGCAGGAGACGAAACGTATGGATCTGGCACTACAAACCTCTATCGATATGGTTATATAGGGGTCTTAGGTCATATCACAGACAATTCCTAGTTAGAACCGTCTGTGATATTACCTTATCACAGACGATTCCTAGTTAAAACCGTCCGTGATATGATCACAGACGAGTTTTAAGTAAAACCGTCTGTGATATGACTGACGATTCATAAAGAGAACCGTCTGTGATTAAATCACTAACGGTTTTCACTAGAGAACCGTCTGTGATGTTGATCATAACAGACGATGAGTCTAATATAAACCTTTCTGTAGTAGTGTGTCACCGAGGACCTGCGATGGCAAAGAAGGTGTCTCACCGGAGAAGATGAACAGAGGTGTTACATATCGAATCGGTAGCACATTAGGCACCAATGGATGCTAGAGGTTCCATTTTTATACCTATCTCAGTTGGAGAATGGTCGGAGTAGAGGGGCGTCAAGCGGCCGGTCTTGAGGAAGAAGAGCGCTGTGGTGACAAAGCTCTAGGCGAGGACTCATGAAGATTTTTGAGGGCTTCGGTTTCTTGCTACTTGGTGATGCTAAGGTGTAAGGCAATTGAGGTTTGATTGAGCGGTTCATCTGAAATTTTTTTCTCCGAGCTCAAGCTTCTGTGTTCATGGTGGTTGCGGGGAGAAATTGGGGCCTTCTCGGCAAGAGAGAAAGAGAGGTTAGCGAGGGATGTGGGTTGTGATGCTAACCAGAGCTCAGACCGGTTTTTATAGGCAGCGAGAGGCATAGATGAGCCGGCCCTGGGTGTGAGCTCGGCGAGAAAGGTCGCGATGCTTGCATAGGCGGAGGAATGGCCGGAGCAGAGTGTAACATCCCATAAAATTCAAAAATATGAAAAATAAAAAAGTTTGGAAATTAAAAATGAAATTGAATAAAAATTTCAATAGGAATCAAGATTTTGATTTTAAACAATATCTTTTCTTCTTTTCTTGCATTCTAATCTTAAGAAAAGAAAGACTTCCTTTATTAAAAATATTTCTTCTAAAACAAACAAAATATGAAAATAAGTTGAGATGTAATCTTTAATTTAGATTTTAATTTCCTGAGTTTTCTTAATTATTGATTCTTCTTGAGTCTTGCTTAAAAGAAAAGTCATATGTATTGAATTAAGAGATTTAGTAAATGGTAAAAGTAAAAGGATAAAAATCCAAAGCCAATAAAAATTTGTAAAAATCTTAAATAAATCTCAGATATATATAGGATCCTTATTATGCAACTTGCACTGATCTGGAATAACAAAATAAATTAAAAAGACAAAGTAATCATGAGAAGATAACCACAATCTGAACCTATAAGATTTCTTTAGAAGTTTTCTAAACTTAACCTGAGTTAAAATTTTAACCATGCCGACATATTAACTTTACCCATCCCTGGTAAAAATATCAAGAATTTATCCCTGCATTTAGTATTTTTTAGATATTCAAAAACAGACAATCAAAAAAGCTGAAAATTACAATGTTAGAATTATTAAAATTAAAATATACACTATGAAAATCTGAAAATTTATATAATGTAAATAATGTCATTTTATGTCTTCATAAAAAGTTTCATAAAATAATAATCTCATTTTGATCTTCAAATAAATAAAAATCAGAATAAGCAGAAAATGAAAATCATGAATTGTCAGATTTATAAAAATATTTTTATAAATAATTTTTATCTAAAAATTTTACTGGACACATATCTATTCCTTGCCGACCTACACAAAAAGTTTCAGAAAATCTTTAGACTGTCTGCCGACCCAAACCTTAATTTTTGTCTCATGCTATTTAAAGTCTTCATGCACTTTGCTCTCTTCTCTCTCTGACAAGTGGGCCCGCCGATCCCAGCTGTTCCCCTGCCGACTTCCTTTGTCTTCTTGTCCCCACGCGGCAGCCTCTTCCCTCTCTTCTTCTTTTCCCCTCGCCTGTGTCTCGCAAGATCAGCAGAGCCGCACCGCCCGCGCTGCTGCCTTTCTCCACTGTCGTCTTCTCGCCGCAACCCGCAGATTGATGCCAGCTGCACGTCGCTACTCCCAGCACGGCTTATGGTGCATTGGATTAACTCCATCTCAGTGAGATTTCGCGCGAAGACTCGTTACCACCCGCCGCCGTTTCTTGCCGTGTTCAAAACCTGTACCGACCGCCTTACTTCATCTATTTAAACACCACCGCGCTTCTGCTAGCACCCCACACACTCCATTTTGTTTGCCCCGCAGCCGAATCACCATTCGAGCCACTCATCCCCTCCAAGTTCGGCGGCAACCAGAGAATGGGGAAAACTTCAATTAGCCAATTTCGTGAACCTCGGCTCAAATCATTCGATCTGAAGCTACTTCATAGCCTCTAAGTCACATCCCTCTTCCCAATTGAAACTCATCTTCACCGAAGAGCCGCAAAGATCACAAGAACTCCTTCCGCCTTTGCTCCCGCACGGCGAGAACCTAAACCACCTATTCATTTCCTTGAAGAAGTAGCAAAACAGAATGTATGTGATGCACTGATGCTCGTAGAAGTGAAAAAGCTTCGAAAGAGCTACGCTTGAAGCTCTGCCTCTAGCCGGCCATGGCGCCGCCGCCCCCCTCACGTTGGCAGGCCGAACCCGGCCACCACCGGCCAAACTAGGACTTCCACCACATCCGCACAGGCACCTAGATGCTCGCCGTGGAACCCATTCGTCGACTCCGGTCTTCTTTCGCCGGTGGTGAGCCTTGGCGCCGCTTCTCTGTTTTGAGTCGCCGACAAGTGGGCCCCGCTTGTCATCCTCCCGTGTCACACCAGCCTCTGTCACGAGGGGCCCGTGCGTCAGTTTCATGCTCACTCGGCATCCCACTGCCGATTGGGCCCGGCCCGTCAGAGCCTCAGCCTGCGCGAACCAAAAACGGAAGGCGGGTTTTGATTCTGAAAACGTACTTGCCGTTTATGGTAATTTTCCTATTTTCTGTATTTTTTAAACCCTAGTATATTCATATATGCATAACTTTTGAACTATCAATCCAAATGAAATGAAATAATTTTCTAAATTTATAATAAATCCTGTATATTCAGAATGTCCAAAAATATTTTAGAAATGAACTATATTTAAATTTTAAAATTAATTTAAAGAAAGGGATCAAAAGAATGTCATATATAGAATTTCCACAAATGAACTTCAATTCGAATGAAATCAATTTTGTTAAAAACCTTAAATCCTCAGGAACCTAAATATGCAAAATTATTTAGAATTTGACCTTATTTACATCATTTTCTAAAGAAAGTTGTTTTCAATGTATTGAATATTCAAATATGAATATCTTTTGTAAAAGGAATTCAATTCATGTCAAACCAGTTTCTATGTGTTTAAAAGCTAGTAATCTACTTAGAAATACAAAAACATTTAGAACTGAATCTAGTTTGAATTAAATTTGAAGATAGATTACTTTCCAATGTGTAGAAATCAAAATAAATATAACTTAAAACATGCAAATTCAAATAATGGTAAAATGATTCCTAAATCTTTAATGAAACCATAATACCCCCTGTTATGCAAGAATACCTCATGTTTGTGCATATTTGAATTAAGTACATGTTAAATCTTAATGTTTACTTACATGAAAACATCTCGGATAAAAGCAAAGTATTGTGAAAATAACTTTAAAACACTCTTAGAGTTATCCTCTGTTAATGCCAGAAAAATGGATGAATAATCTTTTAAAGTGCAGTCACAAACTAAGACCTAAAACTGAACCCTTATCGTGTAAACTATAAAACTAATTAAGCATTTTCAGTAGCCTGTAAAACATCTCGTCTTAATGCAAATTTTATGAAGATAAGTTTAGAAATAATATTTAGGATATGTACTACCATAATCTAGAAAAATATTTTATTTTCAACTTGCTTTGCATCTGAATCTTGCTAGCCTAATACCCTCAAATAATATGGTTATCGTAACCCTTAATATCATATAAGCTTTTTCAACAATGAATAAGTGTCTCATCTAAACACTAAAATGTATGAAATTAGTTTAGAAATGTACTTCAAAGTATAGGCTACGCTATTCTGAAGAAATAATCTTATTTCGTTATGTTTTGCATATAAATCCTAATAGCCAAATAACCTTAAGTAATATGATTTTTAAACTTCATATTGTGAGCAAACAAACTCGGAAACAATGAAGAAATCCGTAGTTAAGATATTTGTATCACCATAACCTTCTTAAAAACCATGAATAAATCCAATAACTTAGTTCAATGGATCTAACAAATTCAAAGTCGCTTCTTATGCAAAATCACTTAAAGAATTAAAGTGCTATTCGCATAACCCTTTAATTTGTGTTTTAATTCTATTAATCCAAATAATTTTAGCATCTATAATTTGAAGTTATAAATACAAAAATTCATAATTTTATCCTCTTGAATTCGTAATTTAAGAATAGATAATCTATCAAAGAAACCATGCTTTCTTTATCATAAGTCATTAACAATATGTTTGTATAATTATCTAAATCATAAAATCTTGAAATCATTTAATCCAAACCCTAAAATATTCCTGTTTTCTGCAATGAATCTTTATTTGATTTTCTGTCTTTTTTCTTTTTGCCCTTATTAAAGTTGGATATTTGCTATATTTTCGATTGAACGACGTGTAGAATCCAACGTCGCTATTTCGTCATTGCCGCCGTCAGCCGTGGCTTCGTCTTCGTCGTAAGCAATAAATAAGCAAGGCAAGCACCCCCTTTGATCATATTGATCCTAGTTTTACAAATGTTTTCATTAAATGTTTTACTGCATATGTTACTTTATTAAAGTCTGCTATTTTATTGGTATTAGTAGTTGTACCTATAGTTACATAGAACTTCCTTGATAAGTATGGATTTGTGAACCTTGAAAACCCTAGAATAACATAGACAATACTTTATGTCAATTTGGGTTACTCACACCTAGAGTCATGCTTAGCTATGCTTAAAGCAACATAAAACTTTGACATTATTAAAAATGTTGGATATGACATTCAATGGGTATGATCTTTATTTGTGGTTGGTATTTTGATCAAAAATGAAAATAAAACTATGATTTTGATGCGGGCAATTACTGGCAATAGCCAGGTGTACAAGGGACTTGTACGTAGTGTAGGGGGAGACTATTGCCCGTGTCGGATTAAGGATCGAACTACGTGTTCTTTAAACCCAAGAATTACCATACAACCACAAGTGCTGGTATGGGACAGCCTTAAACCAATTAAGTTATCTGGTTTAACTTTGCACATTGGTAGGCCGGAGTAGTACGAGCTTCTTCAGTGACTGGTTGCTCGGAGGGGCGCCCACACCGAGGTGTTGGGAGTCACGTTTGCTGATACAACGGTGTACGCCATACTATGAATATGCTTATTCATTACTGTGCAATGACTGTTGCAGTGACTGTACAAACATTTACACCATAGTACGGGTTTATCGACACCGGGCTGGTGCAAAGTTAATCTAGGTAATGTAAAGGTTTTCGTCATGAACATTCTGGCCACTACGCCGAAGGTGCGTGAAATATGCGGCAAAAGGAAAAGGTCATGACTTGTGGGTAAAGATGTACAACTCTGCAGAGTGTGAAACTTTTCGAAAAGCCATTCCCACGGTTATGGGAATCTTGGTGCGGCAGCACTAGTTAGCTGTTTTTATTTTCATAAAAACTGGATTTTACCGGGTGTTGGTAGAAGTTGGTTCGTGGATATGGTAATGATACCCAGGTACATGAGATTTATTTATGCTTATATTGTGTTACTTTCCGTATTAAATTGCTTTTACTTAAATTTCGTTTTGTAATCTATTATTCTGTATTTACATTCCAAATTGGCTTTATGCAAATTAACCATACTAGCCTTTCTTTTGAAATGGCTTGCATATATTATAGGTTTTGCATAAGTCTTGCGGAGTACGAAAGTACTCACCCTTGCTTATATGTTGTTTTTAGGTGAAGAATCAGATTAGTCCGATGCAACATATTTATCACAGGATTTGGGGATGTTAACGATGAAGTTTTTCTAGGGATTATGCCTTATCAGTTGCCTGAGGGTTGGATGGGCACACTACAAGAATTATGATCCTTTCCGCTGCATTTCTCTGTATTGTAAGATCTTTTATTGTATAAATTACTATTATCATTTGTAATAAAGAGTATGGATGTGATATCAATTGTTGTAAATGTGCGTGCTAGCCACTGATCATAGGACTAGTACTGTAAGCACATGAGATTTCTATTTTTGCATTTATGTGAAAATAGGGGTCATTACACAGAGGTAGGGTATGGGCTGCTCAGCGGGAAGGTCGTGGCGCTTGCACACGCGGAGGAATGGCCAGAGCAGAGGCAGGGTATGGGTTACTGTAACATCCCAAAATTTGAGTTTTGGAATGTTGGAATTCAAAATTTAACCATTTGCATTTTCTTGAATTAACTCCCGCTTAATTTGAATTTCTAAATAATAAAAGGATTTAATTTGGCTAAACTATTCATCAAAATCAAGAATTTCAGTTTTAGTTGGGTTCCTTGTGCTCCAAGGAATTTTTCTGTATTTTTGGGGATTTTTCTGAATTTATTTGATATTTATTCGAATTTAATTTATTTTATTTGAATTTCTGGATTTTCTTAAATCAGAAAAGGATTTTATTTTCAAAAAGCCTCTCGGGCCGAATCCTCTCCGGCCCGTTCCCCAGCCCGCGTTCCAGGCCCGCTTCTCCTTCCGGCCGGCCCGCTCCGCGTCGGCTGGCCGTCGCTTGCCGCTTCACCTCGCCGGCTTGCCGCTCGCTCGCTGTTTCACCACGCCGCGCCGCATGGTCGTCCGTCGGCGCCTCGCGGTGGAGGCTGGGATTGCGCCGTGCCGCCGCGCCGCAAACCCTAACCGCGCGAGTCCTCGCGCGCCGTCTTGGAGTCCTCGGACGCGACGCCCTGGAGTCCGCCCGGATCCCTCTCCGCGGACCTGCGCCCTCTTTCGCCGAGACCCCTATTCGCCCGCCGCGCCGCCTCATCCGCCCGAGACTTCTTCGCCGCCGAGACCTCTTCTTCTCGCCGAGTCCGCCGCCTCATCCGAGACCTTCCGCGCTCTTCTCGCTTTCGCGCGTCTCCGCCGTTGGTCCCCTCGCGTTCTCCGTGTCGTCCTCTCCCGTTCCGCCTTGCCCGCGCCCGATCCGGCCATATTTCGCCGTTGTCGGTCCTTCTTCCTCGCGTCCGGCGGTTCCCACCGCCCGCCGTCGTTCGCCTCGCTTGATCTTGACCGTCCGATCGCCACCGATGCTCCAGATTCGCCCGCGTCGCCATCGCCGCAACCCCGCCTCTTGCCGTCCGTCGGCTAAGTTGCGGATATGCGACGCGTGGCCGCTGCGTCGTGGGCGGCGTGGCGCGCTGCGTCGGCCCGCGCGTCGGCCGAGCCGCTGCGTCGGCGATGGCGCCACGCAGGCGCCGGGTGCACGGTGGATGGGCCGTGGCAGCGCCGTGGACCTTGTCCACCGTGAACCCGATGACGTCAAGATTGCGCAATAAATCGCTTTTTCGGTACAAAAATAAATCCAAAAATTCTGATTTTCGATTTTCTGTATTTTCTCTGAATTTAATCTTTCGAGGCCGTTCTCGCCATACGAACTCCGATTGAGGCGATTCAAGTTTCTAAAATTTTCTAAAATCAAGATCTATCTTCCAGAGCCATTTATTTTCAGTTTTGAGCTTGTTTGAGTCTCTGTTTTGTATTTATTTGGTTTCATCGTTTTCTTTTCCTAGAGACGCTAATTCCGAGGAGCAAACGAAGACTTCAAGACCAAGATTCAGCACTAGATCAGCAAGGCAAGTCGTAACCTTTGATCATATTGATCCTATGTTTGCAAAGTAATTTATTTTATACACTTGCATGCTATTTACGTATCAATGTTTATTTAATGGGAGTAGATGTATGCCCAGTTGACATTATGCCACCTTGATTCGTTGTATGCCATGTATCCATTGTTAAACCTAGGTTGGGACATTACTAGTTGGACATAATCATAATACCAACATTGGGTTATCGTAGCTATGCTTAGACATGCTTACATATACGTTGGGATTCATGTCACATGTTGAATAATGTTAATCTTGACTTAATGAGATATTGAATCGTGGCCGTTAGCCACCGTTGTAAAATTTGTTGTACCATGGCGGGTTTGCCATTGGTCTTGGTTGAACGAATTGTTTTCCTCGGGCAAGTGATCGTGCGAGAAAGGGGTGCTTTCTAGCACGTTGGGATGTGGATGTCTTGCCGAGACAACTTAAGGACTTAATCTTGTGCGCCATTGAACTGGGTCTAATCGTACTACCACATGTCCGGAATGGGACAGACCTAGGTGATTAATTTGTAATGTCTAGTCTTGAGTAACGCCAATGGTGGTGTGGGTTCCGGATGGACGGGTAGATTCACATGGCGCAAGAGAGGGCCTTATGGCGAAACCTTAGCGAAGCGACTGAGTTTAGACTGCATTGGAAAGGCTTTGTCATGATATCTCCGCGACACACCAAAGGAAGTGTGTTAGTAACGCTTGCACAAAGAGATGTTCATGTCTTGTGGGTAAAGTTGTACAACCTCCGCAGAGTGTAAAACTATTCGAATAGCAGCGTCATGATCATGGACAAAGCCCGGAATTTCACACGGGTATAGAGTGTTTCATAAAATGTGGAATGTGGAATTGTTTGGATGTGAACGGGAGTTCATCGTTGTTTTGTTGTCTATCATTGATCTATCGCTTATTTATTTATGTTTTCATAAATATGCTTTCAATCTATTTATTGTATTTCCATTCAAGTTATTGCTTTACGCAAAATAAACTATATAGCCATCCTTGTCAAGCCGTGCATAAATATATTGCATCAATTCCCTACGGCTTCTTGAGTACCTTTGTACTCACGGCTTTATGCCCTTGTTGATCGATTCTGTCAAGGAGATAATGAATCTTATGAAGAGGAATTCTATGAAGACTACGTGGATTAGGAAGGCGTTCCCAGACGATTGCCCGTGGCATGTCGAATGGTTCAAGTTATCTTTCCATTGCAATAGTATTTGTTTCTTAAGCCCTTAAGGCACAATGGTGTAAACATTGATCATAAGGTCGTTTGCTTTATTTAATAATAATTTGCTTCTTCTTAATTAATTCGTTGTATGGAATGGTATTTCATCTATGTTTCCATTGTGTGCACTAGCGTGATCTGGACTAGTGCAAGATACATGAGGGTTTCGGATTTGCAAACCGGGTCCCGACAGAGATGGTATCGAGCCATATCATTCGTAGGTCGCTATCCTAGTTAGCATGGTCTTCAAAATTATTTTCTAAATCAAACCAACAAAATTGGTACTTAATAGCTTTCGTCTTCTCTCGTCTTATTCTTAGGTTCTTATTCCTCTCCTTTGCTAAAACTTTGATTTGAAATTTAAATTGACCTTATCTCATGAAACTTCTCAAAGCCTCGAGTTTCGCAAGGATTCAACAAAAGACGATGATGATCAAGCCATCGAGGTTATGCCAAAAGACTACCATATAAGTTAGGTTTTTGGTGCTCAACGGTATTTGAGCATGTGTTACCCTTTTCGCTTTAGTTACGTTTAGTCCGCGTGATACTAGGATTTTTCTTGTTGAGTGCGTCGGTATGTTGTACACTTGCCTCAAGCACGGTGTTACAACCATACCTTTAATTGAAAAAAAAAAAAAAGCTTTATTTGCCTCTTTAGTTTGTAGCCTTTTGGTTGTGTCCTTTGTCCTCAGGTATTACCTTCTCCCTAGATGATCTTACCACTGCCTAACGCTTTTCCTCTTACCTATCAAACCCTTGCGTTGCACCTCGATGGTTGACACTGCTCGAGCCGGCCGTGGATCGCCAGTGGATGCCGTGCAGTGCCAACACCAACTCCAACCCCAATGCACCACCACCACGGTGTGATGCGGACTGTAACATGGGACATTTTCTAGCGGCTGACTCACTTATGAACACAATGATGAAGAACATGAACAACATGATGAATCGCCAGAACTGCATCGCAGCTGCTCTAGCCAACTGTTGAACCAAAGAAACCAAGTCTCGCCGCACCTCCTCAAGCTCGTCTCACCCAAGCTAGCGTAATTTATGAGGACTCGTCCGCCAACTTTCTCCAACTCTTCGTAACCATTGACGCCGATGATTGGATCCGCCCATTGAGAAGAAGCTTGAAATTGCCCCTGCACCAATCGTGAGAAGGTTCTCTATGCCGCCATCACCGGAGGGCACCGCCATGAATGGTGGAGAACTCTGATCTTGCCCATGATGATCCTCAGACTATCACTTGGGCAGAGTTTTCCACTGCTTTCCGCCACTCTCATATTCCTGATGGAAAGGTGGAAATGAAGAAGAATGAATTCCGGGAGCTTAAGCAAGAAGGGATGTCAGTGAGTGAATACCTTAATAAATTCACTCAACTCGCTCGCTACGCTCCAGAGGATGTAGCTACAGATGATGCTCGTCAGAAAAAGTTCAAGCGTGGACTCAATCCAGACTAAAGGTGCAAGTCATTGGCAATGACTATGTAGATTTTCAAAGATCCGGTTGATAAAGCTATGCTTATTGAGGAATCTCGTCGGAATTGGAAGAATCCGTAAGAGAAAGATGATGCAAGATGGAGCCCATCGAGTCACCACAGAGAGTCGTAACAAATGCTCAATACCGCTCGCTTCACTCCTCCGAATACATTCAGACCTCGCACAAAGACTCGCCCGGCTCCTCCAGCAATCGCAACCTCAAGACCAACAAAGAACCCACCTCGGAGGAACAAGAATCCGGTGCAGGAGTCACTGTTTCAACCGTCATGAACTCGGTCATTATGCCAACAATTGCCCTGAAAGCAAGTCGTGACGCCTTGATCCGCTTTAATTTGGGATCTACGCCTACCAAGACCCCGCCCAGAGCGGGACGGAGTGCCCCAAACTCCTAATCAAGCCACCAGACTCCGCCGTCACCGGAAGAGGCGCGTGAATCACGCCACCACCGAGGATGCCCGACCGCACTGCACGCCATACTAGGTAAGCTCCTAGTCAACTCAAAGATCCGCCATGGTTTTGTTTGATTTCGAGCTACGATTCGCTTGTTTCTGAGTTTTGCCGCAAATCATCAATTAAAGACAATGCCTCTTAAGATCTGTTTTACTAGTGCAATCTCACAGTTACGATTTGAGTACGAACCAAGGCTGCCCCGGTTAAGATATTAATTGAGGGTAGAATTTCTAGCCAACCTTATTGTCCTAGACACCAAGTCCCTAGATGTGATCCTAGGAATGGATTGGCTCTCCAAGAACCAAGCGATTTTGGATTGTGGGAATAGAGAGATCACCCTAACCACCCGGATGGAACCAAGTTAAAAGTTCAAGCCGATTCAGATCGGTCAGAAGGATTAGAGTTTGTAGTGCCAAAGGAATAAGCTTGAAGATGTGCGACCGCGAATTTCCGATGTGTTTCAGATGAGTTGCACAGGATGCCACCGGATCGAGATATAGAGTTCTTGATAGAACTAGTGCCCGAACACCACCCATTTCCAAGAGACCTTATAGGATGCCAGCTAATGAGTTAGCCGAAGTAAAGAGACAGATTAAAGAGCTGCAAGATCAAGGATTTGTTCGACCAAGTTCTTCGCCATGGGGAGCGCCAGTTCTTCTAGTTGAAAAGAAAGATGGAACTCAGAGAATGTGTGTAGATTATCGCTCACTCAATGAGGTCACCATCAAAAATAAGTACCCTCCGCCAAGAATCGATGATTTGTTTGACCAACTTCAGGAGCCGAGTGTTCTCAAGATTGATTTAAGATCAGTTACCACCGGTTGAAGATTCACAAGAGGATATTCCCAAAACAGCTTTTGTTACTCGGTATGGGCGGTATGAGTATACCGTGATGTCCTTTGGATTGACCAATGCCCCTGCCTACTTCATGACCTTGATGAATAAGGTATTCATGGAGTATTTGGATAAGTTTGTTGTTGTTTTCATTGACGACATTCTAATCTACTCCAAAAGTGAGGAAGAACATGAGGATCACTTGCGCCAAATCCTAACGGCTAAGAGAGAATCACTTTATGCAAAGTTTAGTAAATGTGAGTTCGGATGAAAGAAGTTGCTTTCCTAGGACATGTCATATCGGAGAAGGAGTCATTGTTGACCACGGAAAGGTACGAGATGTGCTAAGTTGGGAGTCACCCAAGACTGTACCCCAAATTCAAGTTTTCTTGGAATGGCGGGATATTATCATCGTTTCATAGAAGGGTTTTCTAGAAAAGCTAGACCGCCACTCAACTTTTAAAGAAGGAGAAGAAATTTGTTTGGACACCGAGTGTGAGCAAAGTTTTCAAGAGCTAAAGAAGTGTTTGACAACCGCCCCCAGTGCTTATTCTGGCCAGATAATAGGAAGGATTTTGAGATATTCGTGATGCATCCCGACAAGGACTCGGTTGTGTGCTAATGCAAGATAAGAAGGTTGTAGCGTATGCTTGCGACAACCGAGGCCACATGAAGTTAACTATCCTACCCATGATTTGGAATTAGCGGTAGTAGTGCATGCTTTAAAGATTTGGCGTCACTATCTCATTGGTAATCGTTGTGAAGTTTATACTGATCACAAGAGTTTGAAGTATATTTTTACCCAAGCTGACCTCAATATGAGACAAAGAAGATGGTTGGAATTGATCAAGGACTATGACATTGGGATTCATTATCATCCAGGCAAGGCCAATGTCGTAGCCGATGCTTTGAGTAGAAAGAGCTACTGCAACACTCTGATGATTAAGGAAAGTCACCACCCTTTATAAGGAATTTGAAGCTTAGTTTGGAATTGATTCAGAAGGGTATTTAGCTACCTTGGAAGTACCCTACGTTGGAAGATCGATTCGAGAAGCACAGGTAGATGATGCCGACATTAAGGAGATTAAGAGCAATATGAAGAAAGGAAAAGCCTCGTGTTTCTCTCAAGATGAACAAGGTACTATTTGGTATGAGAAGCGATTTATGCGTGCGGATCGTAAAGAGCTTAAGGAATTGATTCTCAAGGAAGCGCATGAGACTTTATACTCCATTCATCCCGAAGTACCAAGATGTATCAAGACCTCAAGGAAAGGTATTGGTGGCCTAGTATGAAGCGTGAGATTGCGGAATATGTTGCACTTTGTGATGTCCGCCGGAAGGTCAAGGCAGAGCATCGAGGCCAGCAGGATTGCCGCAACCATTGAAGATTCCAGTGGAAGTGGGAAGAAATTGGTATGGATTTCATTACCGGATTTCCTAAAACCCAAGCGAGTTATGACTCGATCCGGGTAATAGTGGATCGATTGACTAAGGTAGCTCACTTCATTCCAGCTTAAGACTACCTATTCGGGAGATAAATTAGCGAGTTATATATGTCAAGGATCGTCGTCTTCACGGAGTGCCTAAGAAGATAGTGTCCGATAGAGGAACCCGCTTTACCTCTCGCTTTTGGC
Source organism: Otatea glauca (assembly GCA_036346275.1). Taxonomy (NCBI): domain Eukaryota; kingdom Viridiplantae; phylum Streptophyta; class Magnoliopsida; order Poales; family Poaceae; genus Otatea; species Otatea glauca. The sequence continues at coordinate 15,638,145 of CM070729.1, forward strand.
GAGAGTCCGCACGAAGCCATGGGAACTCATCTCGATTCAAGATCGCCTATCACCTCAAACCGATGGATGATCGAGCGTGTGAATCGATTCTTGAGGATATGTTAAGAGCTTGTGCCTTAACTTATGGTGTCAAGTGGGACAAGTGTTTGCCCTACGCCGAAGTTTTCAGTACAACAATAGTTATCAAGCCACCGCAAATGTCGCTTTTGAAGCCTTATATGGAAGGAAGTGCGAACCCTCTCAACCGGAAGGAGTCGGAGAAAGACAATTGTTTGGTCCTGCCATCGCAAGAAGTCAAGAGCAAGTTCAACTAATTCGAGACCGCTTGAAGATAGCTCAAAGCGCATGTAAGAGTTATGCGATAATCGTCGCAGAGATTTGAGTTTCGAGCCCAATGATTATGTTTACCTCGAGTTACCCTCTCAAAGGAGTTAAGAGATTTCAAGTAAAAGGAAAGCTTGCCCTAGATATGTGGGACCGCTCAAAATCTTGGAACGAAGAGGCGAGGTTGCCTACAAGTTAGAATTGCCTCGTCTTTTTTTGGAATCCATGATGTGTTCCATGTATCGCAATTGAAGAAGTACTGCGTGTGCGGAGGAGCAGATGTCATTGAAGCCATTGATTTGCAAGAGGATCTTACCTACAAGGAGCAACCAGTGAAAATTTTGGATATCGCAGAGCGTATCACGAGAAGCAAGATCATCCGTTTTTGCAAGGTCCAGTGGAGCCATCATTCTGAAGAGGAAGCAACTTGGGAGCGAGAAGAAGATCTGAAGTCCGAGTTTCCCCACCTATTCCCTAGCCAGCCTGAATCTCGGGGTCGAGATTCCATTTAAGGGGGGAGGTTTGTAACATCCCAAAATTTGAGTTTTGGAATGTTGGAATTCAAAATTTAACCATTTGCATTTTCTTGAATTAACTCCAGCTTAATTTGAATTTCTAAATAATAAAAGGATTTAATTTGGCTAAACTATTCATCAAAATCAAGAATTTCAGTTTTAGTTGGGTTCCTTGTGCTCCAAGGAATTTTTACGTATTTTGGGGATTTTTCTGAATTTATTTGATATTTATTTGAATTTAATTTATTTTATTTGAATTCTGGATTTTCTTAAATCGAAAAGGATTTTATTTTCAAAAAGCCTCTCGGCCGAATCCTCTCGCCCGTTCCCGGCTCGCGTTCAGTGCCCGCTTCTCCTTCCTCAGGCCGCTCGCGTCGGCTTCGCTGGCCGCTTCACCTCGCCGGCTGCTCGCTCTGCTGTTTCACCACCGCGCCGCATGGTCGTCCGTCGGCGCCTCGCGTGGAGGCTGGGATTGCGCCACGCCGTCGCCGCGCGCAAACCCTAACGCCGCCGCGCCGCCGCTTCGAGTCCTCGCGCCGACGTCTTGAGTCCGTGTGTCGGACACGCCGCCGAGGCCCTATTTAGCCGCCGCCGACGCCCGAGGATCCCCTCTCCGCGCCGCCTGCGCCCTCTTTCTCGCCGCCGAGACCTCGCTCCTTCGCCCGCCACGACCTCGCCGGAGTCGCGCCTCATCGAGACCTTCCGCCGTCTTCTTCTTCGCGCCGGTGCGTCTCGCCGCAGCCGTTGGTCCTCGCGTTCTCCGTGTCGTCCTCTCCCGATTCGCCTTGCCCGCGCCCGATCCGCCATATTTCGCCGTTGCGGTCCTTCTTCCTCGCGTCCGTGGGTTCCCACCTGCCTCGCCGTCGTTCGCCCTCGCTGATCTTGGCCGTCCGATCGCTACCGATGCTCGGATTCGCTGCGTCGCCACGCCGCAACCCGTCTCCTTGCCGTCCGATCGGCTAAGTTGCGGATATGCGACGCGTGGCCGCTCGTCGCTGGCTGGCGTGGCGCTTGCGTCGGCCGCCGCGTCGGCCGAGCTGCGTCTGCGTCGGCGATGACGCCAGCGCTGCGGCGCGGTGCACGGTGGACCGGCGCAGCGCCGTGGACCTTGTCCACCGTGAACCCGATGACGCCAAGATTGCGCAATAAATCGCTTTTTCAAGACAAAAATAAATCCAAAAATTCGATTTTACGATTTTCTGTATTTTCTCTGAATTTAATCTTTGGAGGCCTGTTCTCGCTCATACGAACTCCGATTGAGGCGATTCAAGTTTCTAAAATTTTCTAAAATCAAGATCTATCTTCCAGAGCCATTTATTTTCAGTTTTGAGCTTGTTTGAGTCTCTGTTTTGTATTTATTTGGTTTCATCGTTTTCTTTCCGTAGACGCTAATTCGAGGAGCAAGCGAAGACTTCAAGACCAAGATTCAAGACTAGATCAGCAAGGCAAGTCGTAACCTTTGATCATATTGATCCTATGTTTGCAAAGTAATTTATTTTATACACTTGCATGCTATTTACGTATCAATGTTTATTTAATGGGAGTAGATGTATGCCTAGTTGACATTATGCCACCTTGATTCGTTGTATGCCATGTATCCATTGTTAAACCTAGGTTGGGACATTACTAGTTGGACATAATCATAATACCAACATTGGGTTATCGTAGCTATGCTTAGACATGCTTACATATACGCTGGGATTCATGTCACATGTTGAATAATGTTAATCTTGACTTAATGAGATATTGAATCGTGGCCGTTAGCCATCTGTTGTAAAATTTGTTGTACCATGGCGGGTTTGCCATTGGTCTTGGTTGAACAATTGTTTTCCCTCGGGCAAGTGATCGTGCAAGATAAAGGGGTGCTTTCTAGCACGTTGGGATGTGGATGTCTTGCCCGAGACAACTTAAGGACTTAATCTTGTGCGCCATTGAACTGGGTCTAATCGTACTACCACATGTCCGAATGGGACAGACCTAGGTGATTAATTTGTAATGTCTAGTCTTGAGTATCGCCAATGGTGGTGTGGGTTCCGGATGGACGGGTAGATTCACATGGCGCAAGAGGGGCCTTATGGGCGAAACCTTAGCGGCGTCGAAGTTTAGACTGTGCATTGGAAAGGCTTTGTCATGATATCTCCGCGACACACCAAAGGAAGTGTGTTAGTAACGCTTGCACAAAGAGATGTTCATGTCTTGTGGGTAAAGTTGTACAACCTCCGCAGAGTGTAAAACTATTCGAATAGCGCGTCATGGTCATGGACAAAGCCCGGGAATTTCACACGGGGTATAGAGTGTTTCATAAAATGTGGAATGTGGAATTGTTTGGATGTGAACGGGGAGTTCACTGTTGTTTTGTTGTCTATCATTGATCTATCAGTTATTTATTTATGTTTTCATAAATATGCTTTCAATCTATTTATTGTATTTCCATTCAAGTTATTGCTTTCTGCAAAATAAACTATATAGCCATCCTTGTCAAGCCGTGCATAAATATATTGCATCAATTCCCTACGGCTTGCTGAGTACCTTTGTACTCACGGCTTTATGCCCTTGTTGATCGATTCTTTCAAGGAGATAATGAATCTTATGAAGAGGAATTCTATGAAGACTACGTGGATTAGGAAGGCGTTCCTCGCACGATTGCCTCGTGGCATGTCGAATGGTTCAAGTTATCTTTTCATTTGCAATAGTATTTGTTTCTTAAGCCCTTAAGGCACAATGGTGTAAACATTGATCATAAGGTCGTTTGCTTTATTTAATAATAATTTGCTTCTTCTTAATTAATTCGTTGTATGGAATGGTATTTCATCTATGTTTCCACTGTGTGCACTAGCGTGATCCGAACTAGTGCAAGATGCATGAGAGGGTTTGATTTGTAAATCCGGTCCCGACGATTACTGAAGATGGCGTTGCAAATTGAAGAGCAGCATGCAAAGACCGTCGTGAGCTGGGGTTTGAGTTCGTGGGTGACATGTGATACAGGAAGTGACGTGAGCTACAGGGGGTTTGAGCTTCGCTTCAGGGTGCCAGCGAGCGAAGGAAGAAGAAGAGCAGACTAGTGTCTGGCAAATGGGCCCAACATGGTTTCGGGACCCATTGTGGTGGAGAGAGAGTTTTGTGAGTGATTTTAGATACAAAATGAAAGTAAAAGTCCATTGAATCATATAGCCATCAAGTCAAGAAATTATTTGATAGTTTTTGTGAGTGATTTTTAGATAATTATATTCATACTATATAAATTTCAGATGAAAATACCACGTAGAGAATTTATAAAAATTCTAATAAGATACAGAGCACAGATTTCAGTTTTTTATTTTTAGATTTTCTGGGAGTTTATATCTCATCAAAAATTTGTGAAACTTTTTTTAACAGTTTATTTTAGCTACATGGTTCTTCAGAATATCAATCAGAGATATTTTTTATTTATTTTATAAGAAATCTGACATTCTGATATTGTATTTTCAGCCTTTTTGTAATTGAATTTTTAAATATATTAAAACTTGTTGTAAATTTTTAATATTTTTATAGTTAATGTATTTATTCATCCAGAAGATAATATAAAATTTTAAAATCTAATTAATTTAATATTATTTTTATTAAATTTTGACACTGCCACTGTTGTTAGTCAAGATTCATTGAATTCCTTTCTTGTCACTTTTTATTACTTGATATGACCTTTTAAGTTTACATTTGAGTCACTAGGGTTTCCTGAGTTTAGATAAAAGTTTTTATTTATTTTATAGCTATAATATTTTTACTCTTCTCTTTATCTATTATTTAAGTTTACATTAAAGGATTTCTCCATTGAAGCAAAATCATGAAAACCAAGAAAATCAAGAAATAATTCAGGAAAATCCAGAAAAAGCGTAAAATAATAAGATAGAATCTTTGAGTTAGATTTCTTACTTTATTTTAATTTCCAGGATGTTACAGTGTTTCACTTTTCTAAGGCTTATTAGGGACTAATCAAGTAGAGATTTCATATTACTTTAAGGAAGATTCCTTATGGTTATAGTTGACATGGTTGTGGTATAACAGTCATCTACAATTGGCACTACGTTTTGCTTGAACAGCAGCTTGGTATACTTACGTTCTAGTAGCAATGTAGCATGGACGAGATGTTGTGTCGATTACGAAAGGGAAAATGGCTACGTGCTTTCCAAAAGAGAGTTCATGTGGTAGTTTTGAGTTACTGAAACAACCCAGAAGATTATCAAATGTAAGAATGGTACTAAACCAAGTAATAACACTTATAATTAGACCTTAGCCTCTTTGTACAAGAATGGTTGTTTTACACATAACACTACCTCTAAGAAAACGTTACTCTATTCCTATAATTATATACCAAGAAAAAAGTAAAATTGTAATATTATGGAATACTTCTAGGAACAAGTAAGCTTTCACATAGCTAATGCAGAAACTTATATATATGCATTAGCGATGAAAGGGAAGTTTGACTACACATATTTGTAAACCGATGGCCTAGTTATACATATTATTTAGATTATCCTTCTTGTAAAGTCAAACTTGCAAATTTAAACATTAGCGATTAGGTCCCTCGTGATGTCAGTGTCAAAAGCTTCACACTTTGTTAGAGCATCTCCAACAGATTCCTTACTTCCATTCCCTTCCCGTAAAAATGAGTAAGCCGAACAAACAGTGCCGAAACCACTCCTTCCAACAGCTTCTCTAAATCATTCCTCATCTTTAGGGAGCGGCGATGGATTCCCGAAATCTCAGAATCGTCACTGCTTCCCCATCGCATTCCCCATCTACGAGGTATCAACCGCTGCTCCCTCCCGCGCCCGCGAGGACCCCCGTCCGCTCCCGCGAGGAGGCTTCTCCCCATGCTTCGTCCGCTGCTCCGTCCCGCGCCGTCGAGGAAGTGAGGCGCTGATCCGCTGCTCAGTCTGCACAAATGCAAGCTGCTAGCGTCGAAGCCGTCTTCCCCAGACACTCTCCCCAACCCAAGAGGCGAAGAGAGCGAAGCGAAGCGGAGAAGCCATGGAGCGGCTGCAGCAGATCTTCGGTGGCTCCAGGATGGGGCAGCAGCCCGACGAACTCACCGCTGCTCGACTCCTCCGAGCAGGTCTACATCTCCTCCCTTGCGCTCCTCAAGATGCTCAAGCATGGTCAGTCCCTCCTTGCTAACCCTAGCAGCCCCCTTCTTCCCCCTAATCTCCCTCTCCGCCATTAGTCTCATTCTCCACAAACCTACGGTTAATTGCGCGGTTGTGTGCAAGGAGGGCCGCGCGTGCCGATGGAGGTCATGGGCCTGATGCTCGGCGAGTTCATCGACGACTACATTGTCAGGGTGGTCAACGTCTTCGCCATGCCATAGAGCGGGACTAGGGTCAGCGTCGAGGCCGTCGACCTCGTCTTCTAGGCCAACATGCTCGACATGCTCAAGCAGACCGGTAGGTACGGCTGCAGATCTAGTGCTCTCCTTCTCTTGGGTTCAGATTTTGCTATTTTGCTATGCTCAATCCTTTCGATAGATAACATGCCCCCTATTGGAGGAATAAATTTGGATCACTGATAGAAAGTTTCACACTTTTGAAGAATATATTTGCAGAATTGATGCTGAAGATAACTTGGTATTTTTATTTACACTCTCAGGATTAATTTTCGTTCATTACCAGATTCTCCTCCTCTTGGGTTCAGATTTTGTGCGATTGGTTGGTTGGGTTGCTCTCAGTACTCGATTAATCTGAACACGATTAGCCTATCAGTGCACATGACAATATAGGATATGTATCTGTTCGCTGTGATGCTATGTCCCATTGCTGCCATTAGATTTCTATTGCCTTGGTTCACAGGTCCTTGTTTGGTGGAAGAACTGCAAGAGAAGGAATCAACCAGGCGCATCCACCATTATTAGCTGGAACAGGCCCATAATTTGATCAGCTTCTCGTCTCTACCACTTGAATTGAATTAGATGGTGGTTTGTGAAGTCTGTGGTTTAGTTCATAATTACACAATTGAACTGTGAACCCCCTTTAATTTGCATAAAAATATCATCTTTACGGATCCTTTTGCAGGAACTAATGGCCTAACATGTGAAATTCTGAATGTTGTGTTCTAGTAGGTAATTTACACAATTGAGCTGTGAATTTTGCTTGCTCATGGGGCTATGAATTCACTAAGCTGCCATAAGAATATGTGTGGGATCTTTAGTGTATATTCAGTAATTTGGTGAGCATGAACCCTGGGCTGAGCATTGAATTGTTTCCATTCCCATTGTTCCTTCTTACGTTTCTCTTGTCTTTTAGTACCACTTGCTTTTAGCTAGGCCTGTACATGTACTAGCTTATGTCGTATATTTTAACACAGGAATAGGACTCTTCATTTCTGTTGGCTTTTATTTACATGCATCTTATTATGTGCCATATATAGCAATATGCTTTTCTTATGCACGGTTGATAAGAAAAATTCCACCCAGTGTGAGTCCAAGGTTACTTCTTGAGTCATCATTTTTTCTTCCCAATGGCATTGTATGTTTGACCTTTGATAATAGGAGAAGCTCGGGGTGGACTGGAGAGGGGAATGTAGGAGTTGTTGATGGGCGGGTGGAGCTGCTTCTGCTGCGGCGGCACATCGGTCGCCGGAGGTGGCGGGGTCTGGTTGCCGAGGCCGTTCCAGCTGCCGGCGCCCTTGCCAGCGTGGCTACAATGTTTGCTTTCCTGAACACTTGACCCTCAGATTAACTTTGTCTACCAACTCTTTAACAGGAGGGGACTTTGCTAAAGGCACGATATGCATAGGAGAGCTTGATGTTGTAAATATCACCAAATTGCAGAGTATATGGAGCTGCTCAGGAGCTCCATTCTATGAGCCAAATGAAGTTCCTGATGTTTTCCACTGCCTTGGGCACTACAGCCAACAGAATGACCAGCCTTTACAGGGATTTCTTCTTGTGGCAAGGGAAGTGTCTTATATCTCTATTTGCAAAAAATGTCATGGAAGTGGCATCAGAAAAGCTTGGAATGTCCAAATTTCAAAACTCAAAAACATGTAGGATTCTAATAGTGCAATTATACTGAGCTCACCTAGCTAACATAGTACTGAGCTCAATTACATTGGCCTTGAGTGATTGCATGTAAGATATGTATCATGTTAGTTTGGAAAGAAGTATTTGATAATAAGAAGACTGATATGTTCCTATCTCCCTATACTAAGTTAAATGCATTAATGTGGTGATAGCATTTGTTCTGCAGATTGCTGGTAGGAAGGACCAAGGTTTCGGTGCTGGGGAGATGGGCAATGAATAGTACTTACTTGTGCTTGAATAGCTCCAGGGATGAGGTGGGAGGTGGACTTGGTGTTGTGCAAGACAATGCTATGATGCAGCTATTTGGGGTTCCTTGCATAGTGAAGATATTGCAATTCTTGTGTTCCCTCTTGAATATAGCAGAAGATATTTCAATTCTTCTGCTATTGAGTTGTCAGCTTCGTCCATACACAGACACCCAAAACTGATGGCTTTTTTCCATAGCAGAAAGAGTTTATGGCTGAGATGTATGCGAACATGGATTGTGATTTACATAACATATACAAAAAGTATAAATGATATTTGTTTGTAACTTCAGTTCCTAGAATCAACTTTCTTTAGCTAAAGCTTATCATGCGGTCTTTAGTTAACTGCATTAGATGGTCTGTGAATAAAGTGAAGATCAAAAGGATTAAAGATCTATTGCCAATTCAGAAGGTGATGAGAGTCATAAATTACACCCCTCCATTACAATACATATAAAATATAAATTAGTACATAATTGAAACACTAATAAATTACACCCCTCCATAACGTTGCCATAAGTGCTCCACTAGATCGTCTTGAAGCTGGTGGTGAGTTTCCCTGTTTCGAATGGAATGATGAGTTTGAATAAATTCAAAGAGTTCAGGTGTATGTTCGTGTGACATTGAAACTGTTTCTCCCATTCCTTCGTAATTGTAGTCAAGTGGTCCTCCGTCCCGCTCATCTTCAACTATCATGTTATGCATGATGACACATGCTGTCATGATATCTCTTAGTGTTTGTTGATCCTAGAAACGTGCTGGTCCTCGAACAATTGCAAAACGAGATTGCAGAATTCCAAAGGCTCGTTCCACATCCTTCCTAGCTGCCTATTGAGCTGGTATTGTCTTCACAAATGTTGTCCATGCAGGATATATCCCATCGGCAAGATAGTACCCTATTGTGTAATTGTGATCGTTGATAGTATAATTCACTTCCGGCGCTTGTCCTTCTGCTAGCTTTGCGAAGAGATGGGAACGGTGAAGAACATTAATATCATTGTGAGATGCTGGTAAACCAAAAAAGGCATGCCAAATCCATAGATCTTGTGAAGCAACGGCTTCTAGAATTATTGTTGGTTTGTGTACATGCCTAGTATACAAGCCTTGCCATGCTGTAGGGCAATTTTTCCACCTCCAGTGCATGCAATCTATGCTTCCTAGCATTCCAGGAAAACTTCTTTCCTCACCAATTGCAAGTAATCTAGCAGTATCATTCTCATTTGGAGATCTCAAATACTCATCTCCAAAGAGGACAATGATAGCTCGCACAAACTTTTTAAGACTCTCTATGGCAGTACTTTCTGCAATCCGTAGACAATCATCAATAGCATCTGCTGGTACTCCATAAGCTATCATCCGGAATGCTGTTGTTACCTTCTGTAAAGAAGATAACCCGAGAATTCCAGCACAATTCCTTTTTTGAACAAAATAATCATCATGGGCTTCTATAGCATGCAATATGCGAAGAAATAGAGAACGACTCATTCTAAACCTGCGCCGAAAAGAAGAATGAGCCATAGACAAGATGAACAACCAAAAATACAAAGAAATAAAATATTTCTCATTGTAAACCTGCGGCGAAAGAAGGTTGAGCCGTAGACCGGAGGATCAGCAAAATAGTCTCGATATAGCCTGACATGCCCTTCCTCTCTATTGCGATGTATGTATTGATGGCCAAAAATAGAACCCCCATGACGTCGAGCATTCACACACTCATCTTGCTCCTGTGCTAGGTAAGCTACTGTAAGAAGAGATTCATCGTCGTCATCCGATGATGAGTTCTCTGAGAGGAAATGCTGAACTAAGTTCTGACGACTCATTGAGATATGCTAGATAGTGAACATTCAGAAATGGGCAATGTTTGGAAGTGCAAATGGCTATGTATATATAGCCTAAAAATATAGCCGTTATAATATAGCCGTTACGATATAGCCGTTACAATATAGTCGTTATGTTGGCCGTTATAATAAATTTCAAATTTTAGATTTCCGTAATTAAAAATAGCTGGTCAAATTTTTCCCGGTAAAAAATAAACGTAGCTCATATAGCGGTTATGAAATATCATCATAATATAGGAGGGAGAAAATAGAGAATAGGATTTGGGGAATGCTGTTGGAGAGGGAAGAGATATAAGGAAGGAATCTTTTTAGGGAATTTTGTATATGAGGATATAGAGATCCAGATTAAGGGAATGCTGTTGGAGATAGCCTTAGGATCTATGGGGCAAAAAAAACTCTCTACAAGTCTCCCTTCAGTTAGGTGTCTCACATCTGTCACCTTGTCCTAGTGAGTGTTAAGGAACCTCGCTATCGAATAGTTCGGGGTTCCCGAACAGATCTGAATTGGAGAACAGAAAGAGAGAGAGACACAGGTATATGGGGAGCGACGACGGAATTCTTTATTGCTTTCTGATTGCATATACATTAGGGGGGGACCCCTCCTCCTTTTATAGCGCTCATCCAGGGTTTTGGCTAAGGGACCACATGGGCCTTCCAATGGGCTATTAGGGTTTCTTAACACTCCCCCTTGGGCCCTTTGCCGCGAGATGCATATGCCTCATTAAAACTCCAGAAAAACCCAGTGGGAAAAATACTTGGAGAAAGAGTACATAGCATACGCTTTACTATGTTGCACGAATTGCCTCGTTAAAAACCTTATGCAAGAAAACTTTATGAAAAACTTGCTAAGGAAAAGAGTACAATTCACCCAACTTCAATTGCTAATCTTGAGATTTATGTTGGGTATTCATAATTCATGCTCAGGATTCATGTGGGAGTATGTGACATATCTCCCCTGAAATCTGCACTTCTCTAAGTCTCATCATCCCAATTCCTTTCACGCATCTTTCAAAGGTAGATGCTGGGAGTGATTTAGTGAACAAATCTGCAAGATTTTCACATGACTTAGTATGCAATATCTTGATCTCGTTCATCTTATGCAATTCGTGAGCATAGAAGAACTTGGGGTTGATATGCTTCGTGAGATTGCTCTTCACATAACCCATTTGTGCTTGGGCAACACAAGCTGCATTATCTTCATAGATTATCGTGGGAGTTTCCTCAATGTTCAAACCACATGACTTCTGGATGTGGTGAACCATTCTTCTGAGCCATGCACATTCACGAGATGCTTCATACAAAGCGATGATTTCAGAGTGGTTTGTCGACGTCGAGACAAGAGTCTGCTTAGACGACTTCCAAGAAATTGCTGTTCCTCCACATAGGAAAACATAGCCGATTTGGGACTTGCCAGTATGCGGGTCTGATAAATACCCAGCATCGGCATAGCCAACCAAATTCAATTCATTATTTCTTCTAAAGAATGCATCGAGGTCTTTGCTTCCTTGGAGGTAGCGGAAGATGTCCTTGATCCCTTTCCAATGCCTTTTGGTGGGTTACGCCTTTGCATCGAGCTAGCAAATTCACGTGACGCAATGTCCGGTCTAGTGCTATTCGCAAGGTACATGAGCGCTCCAATTGCACTCAAATATGAGAATTCTGCTCCCAGGACTTCCTCCCCCTCTTCTCTAGGTCTGTATGGGTCTAGGTCTGCTTGGAGTGACCTTCCGACCATTGGAGTCTTCGCAGGATATGCCTTTTCAAATCCAAACCTTTCCAACACTTTCTGTGTGTAGGTTGATTGATGTACCAAGATTCCTCCTTGGACATGTTCAAGCTGCAAGCCTAAACAAAACTTGGTTTTACCCAAATCTTTCATTTCAAACTCAGACTTCAAGTATGAGCATGCCTCTTCAATTTCTTCATCCGTCCCAATGATGTTCAAGTCATCTACATAGACGGAGATTATCTGAGAATCCATTCGGGATCATTGTATAAACACACATGGACAATCTTATTGTTTGTGTAGCCTTTCTTGCAGAGAAAGTCACTCAGCGATTATACCACATTCTTCCGTTTGCTTATTATACGGTGATTTCTCCAATTTCACATTGTCTGAGTTTTTATTTGCTCCATCTTGGTTCGGGATAGGAATTCCTTAGGTACTTTCATGTATATCTCCGAATCCAAGTTTCCATACAAATATCTGTGACAACATCCATTAGCTTCATTCTCAACTTCAAGTTGGTGCCATTGAGATCAAATATCTAAAGGTAATTCCTCCCATGACCGGAGAATAGGTTTCTTCATAATCAACTCCGGGACGTTGAGTGAAACCTTGAGCTACAAGCCTTGCTTTGTACCTTACAACCGTTGTTTTCATTTCTCTTCGAACAAAGACCCATTTGTGACCTACGGGGTTTATATGGGGAGGTGTGCGGCATCTGAGCCCAAACACCTCTCTCTTGTTGAGAGAGACTAACTCGCGATGATTGCCTTTTCCATTTTTCCCAATCTAGCCTTTTCTTGCACTCTGCGAGATGCAGCTCGGGATCATGATCAATGATTGAGGCAATCTTCTTTGCAAAGTATGCATCAACGTTGTCGTTGCTCTATTGAGGATTCTCCTGTTATTACAAAGTTTATGGCCATTTCTTCATGGGGTGCATCATGCACTTCTACTTGCTCTTCGCTGCTTTTCCCTATCGCAGAGCAAGTTCCTTTAGCTTTCATCGCCTATGTGTGCGCACACATTATTTCCGTGGCTTCCTTGATGGAAGATTCAAGTCCGGAATTGCCTTTCTGTTGGCTTCTTTCCGGTGCAGTCTCAAGCTGGCTCCCCTTCTTTCCTTGGGGCATTTTCGTGATTGGTTGTGGTATGTCCTCTCGCTTGATTTTCCGCAGGCGTCTCCGGGTACTTTGGGTTTGAGGGCAGATTTCTGCCCTTTTTCTTTGAGGCCTCAGCAGTGAGGATACCTTCTATTTTCTTTGGTATTTCCACCCTCTCGGTGCATTTCTTATGGTACATGCGACTTAACCACGCCCTTGGATCACAAAATGATCAGGCGGTTCATTCGCTAAATTCGCAAATCAATTATCTTCGGACTTCTTGATTTGCTTCATTAGTGCGGGGTCATGTGCGGGATCCCAATGGAATGCCATATGATTTCCCGGCATTTTTCATCCAAAGGTTGATTTCCTCCCCCTAATGACGGGAAACGATCCTCGTCAAAGATGCAATCAGCGAATTGGGCTGTATGCAAGTCTCCAGTCATGGGTTCCAAATACCTGTTTATGTATGCACTCTCATAACCAACGTATATCCCAGACTTGCGGAGAGGGCCCATTGCAGTCCGCTGAGGGGGTGGTATAGGTACATATACCATACACCCAAATTTTGTAAGATGGGAGATCTTCGGGATGATCCCGTGCACAAGCTGCATAGGAGAATGGATGTTGTAGGCCGACGGTCTAAAATTGATAAGAGCTGCTGCGTGCAGGACTGCGTGTCCACAACATGGGCAAGTTACAACTCTACAAAAGCGGTCTGGCAATGAACTTAATCCTCTTTATTAGTGCTTCTGCTAGTCCATTCTGCGTATGGACGTGCGATGCATGAGTGCTCAAGCTGCTATCCTGTTCTTTGTGCAATAATCATCAAATGTCTTTGAAGTAAATTCTCGGCATTGTCCATTCTAATGGACTTCACGCGATGATCGGGAAAGCATTCTTGATTCTTATGATCTGCGAGATCGACTTTGCAAAAGCATGGTTTCTTGTTGACAACAAGCATACATGCGACCATTTCGAGGAAGCATCGATGAGCACCATAAAGTATCGAAACGGCCACGCGGGGCTGAATCGGACCGCAAATATCCCCCGGATGCGTTCCAGAATGCAGGATTTCACTTTGCACTTTCATGACAGAGGGTCTAGTTATTAATTTCCCGGTGGCACATGCAGGGCACACAAAATCTTCATGATTCGGGAATTTTTTAACAATAATGCCATGACCTTGTGAGTTGTTCACTATATTTCTCATCATTCTAAGACCAGGATGACCTAATCTACCATGCCATAAAGAAAATAACTCAGAGCTTCTAAAAACAGTCTTCAAGGAAGTATACACTTCGGGTGCATGAATGTTCGTGTAGTACAACCCAGATTCATATGAGGGGCATTTTTCTAATACCATTTTTTCACATACCGCGTGCTTCACAATGCACAAGTATTCTTTGCCATTTTCTTCATTTGTTTCTACGTGAAAACCATTGGCGCGGATGTCTTTAAAGCTTAAGAGAGTGCGCGTTGATTCAGGGTACAAAAGGGGCTTCTTCAATGACCAAAGTTGTACCATAGGCAATATAATAGTGGCTCTTCCTGAGCCGATTACATATGAGTCGCTTCCTGCGATCGTAGTAATCTTTCCAGCGTTCTTCGTGATCGACTGAAAGTATTTAGACTCTCTTAAGATGGTATTTGTTGTGCCACTATCAACAATGAATATCTCTTCTATTTAGGCGCTACACGATTTCTAGATGCAAAAAATATAATTCCAATCAAACAGAGGCAAAATAATTCAAATATTGCTTGCAAATTAAATAATACTGGAATAAAGAATAAATTGCGTATTTATTCATGAAAAAAGTATGCTCTTCTAGAGCTTACTATTCATTATTCAAAAGAAAATGCTAACAACCATAATCTAAAAGAAAATGCGATTCATGCATTTAAACGGCAGTGCAAGACTTGATCGTTCTGCTCCACGGTAGGTTTCACGTCCTGCGAGGACCCTAGACCAATCGCAGCACGGACCTTCTTGCCCCTAAGAACTATCTTCACGTCCGATGCCCAAGTGAGGTAGTTCTGACCGTGCGGGGCCAGTTCTTCAAACTCACGATTCACGATTCATGGTTTCAAAATTCCGACATTAGATTACTGCGTGTAATCTTAATAGAAAATGGTTGCAATAAGCATAAGGTACAGAAAAAAAATTGCTATGCATTGCAATATACAAAATAAAGCAATGAATTCAAAATTCATAAAGAATATTCATAAAACAGAGAAATAAAGCTAGAAAAATTGAAAACAGAGCCAAATAAATCTTCTTGATTTTTCTGGCAATTTTTCAAATTTTCTGCAATTTTTCTTTCTTTCTTTTCCTTTTCTTTCTTTTCTTCCTTTTTCTTTTCTTTTCTTCTTTTCTTTGCTTGGTGAATCGGCCATTGGGCCTTGCTTGGGCGTTTTTTTCTTTTCTTTTTCCACCGAGAGGCTGCGTGCTTTGCCTCCTTGGTAAAGCGGCCTTTGTGGTCGTGCCCGACCCGCGCAGCGTGGGGTAGGGTTTCCCCGCCGCTCAGTAGCGCCGCCCCTTTGCGCGCCGCCCATGCCGCCCCCCGCGCCACTTCTTCCTCGCGGCCCTCCTCCCGACGACCTGCGTTTGACGTGAGCCGAGGTGGCGTGGAGGCGCCGCTCGGCGCCGGCCGAAATGGCAGCAGCGCGGCGGCGGCGGCTTCCGGCCGGGTGAAAGCGGTGCACGGCGGCGGTGGCGATGGCCGGGCGGGCGCGGCTTTGGGCGCGATTGCTTGCTTTGGCGACTTCGGCGCCGCGGCGGAGGCGGTCGCGGCGCGGAGCCAGCGTCGTCGGCGTAAGGCGGCGCGAGGCCGAGGCGGCGGCGCTGCGTCGCTGAAGGTGTCGGCCGGGCCGGCGGTGTTCTGGTGCAGCGGCGGCGCTCTGGCGCGGCAATGAGGTAACCGAGCCGTCCGGCGGCGGCATGGCATCGAGTGGAGACCAGAGGCGGGCGCGCGCGACGCGACCGGGCCGTGGCGCGGCCGGGCGGATGCCGTAATGGCGCGCGCAGCTGGCGGTGCCGCACGGCCGCAGCGGCCGGGCGGCCGGCGGCCACGGGCGACGGCGGCGAGCGGCCGGGCGCGGCGTCTGGGCGGGCGGCTGCGAGGCCGAGCTGGGCGACGGTGGCGGTCGAGGCCGGCCGCTACGTGCGGCAGCCCGACCGGCGAGGGCACGGAGGCCGGCCGGCCGCCGCTTGCGCGCGACCGTCGGCGCTGGCGGGCGCGAGGCCGAGGCCGCCGCCGTCGCGGCGATCTGGCGGTGAACCGAGGAGGCGAGGCGGCGACGGCAGCGGCGGCAGCTGCGTGCACGAGGCAAAGACGGCCGGCGAGCGGGGACGGCGGCTGTCGGCGACGCGCTACGTGCGCGAAGACCGAGGCAGCACATCAATTTCCCTTCTTTTTTTTCTGTGATGAACAGTAAACCGTGTACTGTAGCTTCATGTCGGCTAGCTTCGAGCGATCGCCGTGTAGCTTCGTGCTACGTAAGATAGATGCATGCATAGAAAAGTATCGATTAGATTCAAACGCTAATCCCACCTTTTCTCACCTTTTCAATCTGATCTCCGGTAGAGCTTCGTGCTGATAACGTGTTAAGGAACCTCGCTATCGAATAGTCCGGGGTTCCCGAACAGATCTGAATTGGAGAACAGAAAGAGAGAGAGACACAGGTATATGGGGAGCGACGACGGAATTCTTTATTGCTTTCTGATTGCATATACATTAGGGGGGGACCCCTCCTCCTTTTATAGCGCTCATCCAGGGTTTTGGCTAAGGGACCACATAGGCCTTCCAATGGGCTATTAGGGTTTCTTAACAGTGAGAAGTATAGGACACGGTTTAGTTTCTAGATCGGGTTCAGGGTTGAATGATTTTGTGGTAAAAAGGGAGAAATGCCATTACTTTTGCTAAGGATGGTAGATTGCTACCCTCTGCCTTCGGATTGCTTCAGTTGAGGACGTGATTTTCTCCTTTAATTGTTGAAGATTTACAAGCCGAGTCTGTCTCTTTGGAGATCCTTAATTTGGCATTTATGAATCTGGAGTTTGCTTCCTTGAAGATTTACTAGACTGGATTTGTTTCTTTATAGACCCTTTGACGCCTGTGTTTGGCTTTGTCATGCTTGCTTGCTTGAAATTCACCTTCTTGAGAATTTGGAGGGCAGTTCACCTTTGTGTAGACTGTAGACTAAACAATCCTCGCAGGCTTTATATATTTTTTTAAGCACCTAAGTGATGCCAACTAGGGTGGCGTGTGGCTACACACTAGACCAAGACTTTGTGTCAGGCTAGGTAGCCCTTTCAAGCTCTTTTCCCTATAGTTTTCCCAGTGGCATGCTCCCATTAACCTGGGCAAAAGTGAGAGTGCGAGACATGGTAAACCCACCACATAAGAGTAAACTTGGATCCGTCCTCTTTTATCCATTATTGGTGCAAGCTAAGTTCTCAGTGTTGAGGTCACTTCATCGTATGCAAAACATGTCGGAACATTCCCTGTCCAGGGACATCCTCCGGTGATAGCATACCAAAGGCAAGGAGCTTGGCAATACAGGAAAAGCCTGTTATTTTTGCAGGACGTTGTCGTCCATATGTTTTAAAAATATTTATTTGTTAAAAGAAACTCATTTTTTTAGATAAAGAGAGCAAGGTTTGCGCATACCTTTGATCACACAAAGTATTTCTTTAGGAATCTTCCATTGATAAGTGGCATCGGGCGAATCCCTTGTTTGTCAATCAATTGGTAAGCACCGCCATCATATGCTTGTTCAATAACAAAAGGTCCTTCCCATCTAGGCTTGAGTTTGTCTTTGCCTTTACTCGAGATCACAATGGGGCGCCAAGCACAAGAACCGAATCTCCTTTTCGGAAGACTCAGGGTTCTACAAGTTTGTTATATGCTCGTACCATATTTTGGCGGTAGAGAACAAGATCTTGGAAAGCGTCGAGGCGATCTTCTTCGAAGGCATCCAACTCCTAAAATTGCAGTCGAATTTGCTCATCTTGAGTAATTTTCTCATGGATAACCACACTTAGGGATGCCAGCTCGACCTCTAGAGGAAGGACGGCCTCACTCCCAAAGACTAAGGAGTAAGGCGTTGCTTGTATCGGCGTGCACACTGTGACATGATACGCCCACAAAGCTTTGATCAATCATATAACAGTCACTTCAATGTTTGTGAATCGTCTTTTTTAGGATTTGACCAAGGGTCCTATTGAAAGCCTCCATCAATCCATTCGCTTGTGGGTAATATCTGGTAGAGTAATTCCATTGGATTTTATATTTTGCCACAAAGTTGATGATCTTCTACGGCTTAAAAGCTTTAGCATTGTCAGAGATGATGTGGTGTGGAATGCAAAAGCAGTAGATGATATTGCATTCTAAGAAGTTGTTGGCGTTGTCACTCTTTACTTCTCTTAGGGGCACAGCTTTAATTCACCTAGAGAAATAATCAGTCGTTGCCGAGGTAAAGCTATGCCCTAGAAGATGGTGGATCAAAAGGGCCCACAACATCTATACCCAGGCATCAAATGGCCATGATGGCACGTAGGATGTAACGGCACTGGTGGTTGGTGCTTAAGGTTACCATGAATCTGACAATTATGACATGATCTCACCACCCTAAGGCAGTCGGTCATGATTTCGAGCCAATAGTACCCGCTTATTTGGATGCTGTGGTACATCTTTGGCCTACTTTGATGTCCACCGCATGTACCATGATGCACCTCCTGCAAGCTTTTTTCTGCTTCTCCCTTGGACACACATCGTAGAAGGATCTCTTGGCCGAAGAAGCGTCGGTACAAGGTTCTAGCTTTAAATTTATAAGAAGGAAGGCAACGTTGCAATCTACGCCTTTCTACGAAATCACTTGGAAGGATTCCATGATTAAAATAATCCAAGAATGGCTTATGCCAATCATCATCTCCATCGGTGAGGGCTACGACATGGTCAACATCATGTTCTTCCGGGATAAGCTCCAAGACAGCTAGTAAAAACCATCTTTCTTCAATTGTGACTTGAGTAGACTCCCCTTGCGGGAGCACTAATGCTACTTCAAGTTTAGCCAATGCATCAGCAGAAGCATTCTTGCTTCGTGAGACATGTGAGATTACAATATGGTCAATTTTTTTCATGAGGCATTGGATCATCGCCTTATAGTATGGCACCAGTTCAAGCTTAATTACGTACCTCATATATATGATTAATATGTCGGACAATGAGCTGAGAATATCCATAAGCTAACAGATTTCGAACATCCATAGATTGTGCAAGTAAAAGGCCAAAGATGAGAGCCTCGTACTCGGCTTCATTATTTGAGCATTCTTCCTTGAGAAGGGAGAAAGAATGTTGAATTGTTTCACCGCCATGGTGCGACTTAAGTATGCTTAGTCTAGTATATAGTTTGAATGCACCACTACTATATTCATCGCATGATATTCTAGATTAAAGGCATCGGGCTGTATCGACAGTCTTTTTTCATCAACGGCTTTTTGCAGCCATTCACTACTACAAAAGGTGTTATATTAGACACGTTATCACTGACTGTTTTTTACGAAAACCATCTCTGATGTGTTTTGGGCATATCCCAGACGGTTTGTAGATGAAACCGTCTGCTATATCGGATCATTACAGACGGTTCCATCCACAAACCGTCGGTGAAGTTATTGCTTTCATCACGGACGGTTTGTGGTACATCTCAGACGGTTTGAACCACAAACCGTCCGTGATGAAAGCAATAACTTCACCGACGGTTTGTGGATGGAACCGTCTGTGATTATCATCATATCATAGACGTTTTTGTCCACAAACCGTCTGTGAATCGTTCAGAGCAAACATTGAAAACATCATGCTATATATATATATATATATATATATATATATATAAGCATAAGCATAAACAGAGTGATATGTACAAAAGTTTCCCACCAAAATACTACTGCGAAATACTACTTAGTCGCTACATCTAGTACTCGTCGTCGTCGGAGTCGGAGTCGTCACTGCGACCGTCGGGGTCCTCAATCGACCCGACTCTGTCTGGGTCATCCTCCAGCTCCCAGCCATCATGGTAGCCCTTCGACGAGTCGTAGCTGTCGTCGTCGTCAGAGGAGATCACTATTGGCGGCGTCAGACGCTTCTTTCCGACGGTTGAGGCGGATGGAGCGGTGCCCGAGGTGGCCAGCGGAGGGGATCATCCACGATAAGCCGTGGCCGATAGATTCGAGGATATGGCTCCGCAGTTGCACCGCAGCCATTCCCGCAGAGGCCGCAGAGGACGAGGAGGCGAAGTCGACGGTGGCGGTGGCGGTGGAGGGGAAGTCAACAATGGCAGTGAAGGCGGAGCGGAAGTCGATGATGGCGATGAAGGCGGAGGCGGTGGGGTGTCGGAGTTGTTTGATGAGGTGCTCATGGTGGCGATGATCTCTATGGAATGCGATTGATGATCGAGTACTTATACGCGTGTACATTGGACTCCAGCGCTACGGGAAGACGGTCTTCAAAGTGAAATTTGATCAGATGGTTTAATGATCTTCGGAAGACGAAGCGTCAAGTCGAAACACTGTGCGCCTATCTTAGAATAGACAGTTAATTTAATTCTTCGGAAGACAAACCAATCAACTCGAAACACTGCGCGGCTGTCTTGGAAGACGAAGCGATATGAACTCCTTGGGAAGATGAAGCTGTCTTGGGAAGGAACATCACAGACGGTTTGTCGATAAAACCGTTTGCGATGACGTAATCGCAGACTGTTTTATCCAAAAACTGTCTGCGAAACACAGACGATTTGTGGATAAAACCGTCTGAGATGACGTAATCGCAGACGGTTTTATCCACAAACCGTCTGTGATGTACTACATTATATATACGAATTAACAGAGAGCCGACCTCCTCTATTTTTTAGGGTATCCTGGATATTTTTGACGTGGCTGGGATTGAGAGGCGTTCTGATCAAAGAGACCCTAGATTTGGAGGTGTAGATACAACTGTTCTCTGTAATTGCTTCATAATTACATTATATTAGATCTACTTGGTAAAGGGGGAAATGAAGCTGGTTAATTTGTAGATCTAGCTTGGTGTAGATACATCTGTTCTCTGTGATGTAAAGTACAAATTGGTTCAAATTTGCGTTATATTTAAGATGTAGCTTGGTGAAGAGGGAAATAAAGCTAGTTAATTTGTAGATCTAGCTTGGTGTAGATACATCTGTTCTTTGTGATGCAACCGAAGAGGTCGTCGAATTCTGCGTGGACTACATGGCTCAGGTCGAACCGATAGGTGTTTCTTGATCCCGCCATGAGGGGAGGCTCCAGGGCATCGGGACCATAGGAAGGAAAGCAATCACACCTGATCCAGTTGCGTGCGCTCAAGCCCATTTCAAAGTTTTGTAACACATGGCTATTGTGGCCTCGTATATCGATGAGCACAAGAACTGGCTACGACAAGAGAATCCGACGCGGTCAGAGTACTAGATCATCAGACAACATATCCTTAAGTTCAACACATGGTTCAAGGAGCAACAACCCATCACTGAAAGTCCATCAGGACATACGCTGACATGGTTGGCAAAAGGGCCAGCATTTACGGTCCTAACATGGAAAGGATATGACTTAAATGGATACACATTTTACACGAGAGATCAGGACATGAAGAGCACAAACCAGAACAGCGGTGTTCACATTGATGCGCTGAATACCGTTGGATCAACGAGGAGCTCGTACTATGGGTTCATTGAAGAATTTTGGGAGCTCGACTACGTACTTTTCAAGATCCCCTTATTTCAGTGCCGTCGGGTTAACCGTAGCACGTGAAGGTTGACAAATACGGAGTCACAACTGTGGACCTTGAACGTGTTGGATACCAAGACGAACCATTTGTTCTCGCTAACCAAGTTATTCAAGTCTTCTATGTAACCGACCCGTCCAACAAGCAGCGCCGCATTGTTCTTCAGGGAAAAAGGAGGATTGTCGAAGTCGACAATGTGATAGATGAAGAAGAATACAATCAGTTTGAGGAGTTGCCTTCTATTGGTACTGGCGTCATAACCCAGGAAAACCAACCTGAGGAAGCCAGCTACAGACGTGTTGATCATCGCAAAGGGCTAATTTTTGCACAAAAAGAATAAGCAAATGGAGTTGTCATGAGATGTGCAATAATTGTAATTAATCAGTTGTATGTATTATAATAAATGAGATATATATATTATAATTAAACAACTGTATATGTATTATAATTAAAGAGATGTATGTATTGTAATTAATCAGCTGTATGTATTATAATTAATAAGATGTATGTATTATAATTATATTAAGGAAAAAGTGGCTCATCCCAAACGGTTCTGGGATTGAACCGTCTGGGAAGTGTCTCATCCCAGACGGTTGTGGATTGAATATGCAGGATAAACTCATCCGCTTGGTTCAGCCGTAACCGTGCAGGATGAGCCACTTTTCCCGGACGGTTAGAGGCCAAAACTGTCTGAGATGAGCCACTTTTCGCGCGCGCTATAAGCCTCTTGCCGCGCGAAGTTCCAAATTAACTTAGTTTGCAAACCTAGCTAGCTAGCTCTCCTCCCTCCCCTCCCCCGTGCCCTCCCCCTCGGCGGCGCCCTCCTCCCCTCCCCCATGCCTCCCCCTCGGCCGCGCCCTCCCCCGTGCCCCCTTCCCCTCGGCCGCACCCTCTCCCCTCAGTGGTGCCCTCCTCCCCTCTCCCGTGCCCTCCTCCCCTTCACCCTCGACGGCGCCCTCCTCCTCTCCCCCGTGCCCTCCCGCTCGGCGGCGCCCTCCCCCTCGGTGGTGCCCTCCTCCCCTCCCCCGTGCCCTCCCCCGTGCCCTCCCCTCGACGGCGCCCTCCTCCCCTCCCTTGTGGTGCCCTCTACACTCCCCCGTGCCCTCCTTCCTCCCCCGTATTGTTCCGATTGTGAGTATAGTTCACTTTGCTGGCTATGGGTTTGAGATTGGTCTGTGATGATACTAGGGTATATAATGATATTAAAAATTTATTCTGTGAATAAGGCCTTCAACTGATAGGCTTACATGCTTTACATGTCTTGATTCATGTACTGTGTGATAGTATGAATATTTATTCAGTTCACTTTTGCTTATTTGTGATTATTGTCTATAATCTACCCATCATTTGCTTGTTCGATTAGCTAGCTGATTGGTCAGTTGTATCATTTGCTTGTTCGGATGTGCTTTAATCTTGTTGGAAAAAATTATCAACTGCTAGTGCTTAATCTGTCTATTGGTGCAATTGCTCATATGTCATTCGTATACTAACCTGGATACATGCTGTTCTGAATTTAATTTGTCATTTAGGACTTTAATAACAGTCAATCTTGTTGCCTATTCTTATTGTGCATCATGTTAAGGTGGTAAGGGTTTAAGGCCTTATTCACTTAACGAATTGTTTTGCCCATTCGTGATTGAGGTTGAAGATTTTTAATCTTCAAACGGACCCTAAAATCTGAGAGCAACATAATACGAATTGCCTTCATTGGGTTCTACTCGTACTTATACCAAGACAGAACTGGGTCATTTACCTTGATTCCAGAAAGGGCGGCAGCCACGACTTGAAGCCTACATACATTTACTCGATACGTCGTTTGGTGTCTACAAATACCGCGGAGGGCCACACAAGAAGAACCCACCTACTCTAAAGCATACTTTTGACTTTCCGGTATCTGATAGTACGCATTAATCTTTCACACTCCGTAATAATATCTTCGAAACTAATCAACTTATTATGTTTTGGCAGTGCCACTAGCAGCCAAAGGCCACTGACCAATGTGGATTCTACGTTTGCTACAACATGACACTCCTTGTTGGTTCAGAGAAGACCAATGACATACAGGTTTGTTGATCTTGTAACAATTGTCTCCACTTATTAATTTATATACACATAATACTTTACTCTTCTCATCGACAGGCTTGGCAATGCGCTAAATCTGCGTTGGAACAGGTTGACCTCCTAAGTATTCGAGGAAACCTCTGTTCCTTCTTCATGAGTGAGGTGTTAGATCCAAAGGGCAGATGCTACTCAGGGCTGAACTGATGAGTTCTGAATTTGTTAACCATGCATTCATATTAATTTGTCAGCCTTGTGTTGTGAATTTATCATTTGTACTTCTGAATCCCATTGGTTAGTATATATGTCAGTTCATTTCTGAAATGGATGGGTTGTACTTACGTTGTAATGTGCGATCTAAGTTCATTTATGAAATGGATGCGCTATAGGTTGTGTACGTAACATGTGATTGGAGATCAATATTTTTTAAATGTATATCATTATAATATGCTCGTGATGTTGTGTACTGTCTTTTATTTCAGAGGACATGGCTAGCATTTTCTAAGGCTAGCTAATAAATAGAAATTTAGTAAAAAATACAAAATCAACATCACAGACGGTTCTAAATAAGAACGGTCTGTGATGAGTACCATCAAAGACCGTCTGTCATGAGGGAAACGGTTCTACTTTGGAACTGTCTCTGATGGTACAACATCACAGACGGTTCTTTTTTAGAACCGTCTGCGATGAGATATTATCACAGACTGTTCCAACTTGGAACCGTCTGTGATGTAGTACCATCATAGATGGTGCTACTTTGGAACCATCTGTGATGAGTTTTTTCATAGATGGTTGGAAAATCGTCTGTGATGACTCTTTCTCATCACTGATACTTTGGTACAGATGATTTGAAAAACCGTTTATGATGACGGTTCCGAACTGTCTGTGATAAGAGGTTGTCTAGTAGTGATTCCTTCAAAGCGACACACTCCTCTATAACATCTCCAACATACCGATGATATGGACAGTACAAGGCATTGTTTGTCATGTCTACTTGGTCGGGCCTTTTTGGCTCTAGCAAATTCAAATGGTTATGTGCCATCACTTGATTGAAGAAGCCTATCACCATATCTTGGCGAAAAATATATTGTTTCTTGAGGAGAGCTTCTGAATAGTGGGACGTTGTCTACCTCCTGTAGGGTCATTTCTTGTGCCAAGAATAGGCACACTATTTTGATGCGTTAATCGTGCCGTGTTAGCGTCGTTTGAGAGCTTAGGCTTGCCCACATTATTATTTCCTTTGATTGGTGGGTTGAACCGCTTAGGCTCTGTTTGTTTCCGCTTTTTTATTGGTTTAAAAGCAGAAAAGCTAAAGCTAAAATAAACGATTGACTTTTAAACCGAGCTTAAAAAACCAAAAACCTCGATATAACTATAAACCAAAAGCTAAGTGAGAGGTGCTTTTTTGGGCTTTTTTGGGATGAAATAACCTTTTGCTACTGAAAATCTCCAAAATTACCCACCAAATACCATCATACATAAACTCAAGAATCCTTCTTCCATCTCCTCATTTCTCATCTTTTATCGCTCTCATGTGCGACATGCCTTCTCCCTTCGCCACTCCGGTCTCTACTGTCCCTGACCTCCTCCCTCCTCCACTGTCCCCAACCTCCTTCCTCCTCCACCAACCCAGATCCGGTGCAGCGTGGGTTGAGGCGGCCAAACCCAAGCTTAGAGCAGCGGGAGGCTACAAGATCCGGGCATGGCACAGGTGGAGCTGAACTGATCCGACCGTAGCATGGTGGGAGGCGGTTGGATCCGGCGTGGCGTGGGTGGAGGCGGGCGGACCCGAGGGTGGAACGGTGGGAGGCGGGTGGAGGCGACCGGATCCGCCTCATCGAGCCCCTCAATATATGTTTTTATTTAATTTGATGAGAGTTCAAAATTGTTATGCTATTTTCAGTCTGAGAAGAGTTCAAAATTGCCAAGTAGTAAGAGTTTCAAGTTGATAAATAATTATGCTCAGAATGAAGTTTGATCTCAAGATTAATCTATGTTTTTCAATAAGACATTCGGTGGAAAAAGTATGAAACATTTGTATTAGATAAATCAGTACATAAGAAAAGTCCTTACAACCTTAAAGGGTATTTCAAACTTTCTAGCAATAAGCTACACCATCCAACCCATCAAAAAACCAGTATGCCAAACAACATATCTTGGCTTAAAAGCAGATAGCTTAAAAGCTCGTTAAGCCAAAAAGCTAGTTTTAAGCCAAAAGCTAAAAAATCTAAGCCGAAACAAACAGGGCGTGCTTGTATTCTTATACAATGAAATTATTTGAGGAGATTTTTCAAACTCCAACTTCGTTGTTGCCACCGCCGAGCTAATTGCACTAAATATTTTAGGTTCACGCCGAGATACCTCAAGCGACCAATGTTGCTGCATTCCATAGACGCACATTTCAATTGGCGTCCTTAGTGTAAATGCATCTCTCGGGCGAGGCGCACATAGCTATTGCGAAATCGGACTATGTAGTCATTGATTTTTTCCTCACTATTTTGTCGAACTTGCGCTAGCTCAACAACTGAGAAATCCTTCTTCATGGTTGCAAATAGAGGTGGGCACATGTGCCGTGCCTTGGTGGGCAGGCCCGAGGCACGGAGGGTATGGCACGGCCCAAGTCCGGTCCGGCACGTTAGAGGGCCGTGCAGTGCGGGTCTGGTACTGTAGTTCGGACCGTGCCGGGCCCAAAAATGGAGCACGACGGGCGACACGACCCTTTAGACCGTGCCCGTGCTAGCCTGGCCCGGAGACGGCACGAAGACCCGAGGCACGAAGGTCCACGGCGGCATGCCGGCCCGCGGCACAGCCCGCGGTCGGGGGCAAGGCACATGGCAGTGTTCGCCTCTGCCGCGCCTGCGCCCGCGCCGCGTCGTGTTGGAGGGGATCTTCTTGGCCGCCCGCGCCATGGCCGGGTCGGAGGAGGGAATCGGCGGCAGCGATTGAGGGAGGGGAGAGGGAGGCGGCGCGCGGCATGCGGGAGGCCGAGTCGGAGGGAGCGGGAGGCCGGCGGGAGTTGACTCGGTCGGCAAAGCGAGGGAGGAGGAGGGGGAGGCGGCGCGGGCGGAGGGAGGGAGGCCTCAACCGGCGGGGAGAGGGAGCAGGAGGCCGAGCGGCGGGCGAGGTGGGCGGCGGGGCCGGGCGAGACAGGCGGGGTGGGGAAGTGAGGGGCGGGCGTGGTGGGGAGCGAGGCGGCGGGGTCGGGCGTGGGCGCGCCGCGCGAGGGAACCGAGAGAGAGAGTGAGGGAGAGAAAAAGTAAGGGAGAGAGGGGAAAAAGGAAAGGAGAGAGGAAATTCTGCTTTTTGTGTGCATGCATGTCGGGAAATTCTGCTTTTGTGTGTGCATGCATGTCAATCGTGTGATTCCTGCTCTCTCTAACACAATTTTCAATGGACACTCACACTCGAGGGAATCAAGGGAAGAAAATCACGCGCCTGATGTATTTTGAACGCAAGGGAGACAGCGATGTAACATCGCGTTTTCATCCTTCTTTTGTGTGTGTATGCATGCGACCGCGCGATTCCTCCTCTATCTAACACGATTTTGAACGGATGCTCACACTCGAGGGAATCACGGGAAGAGAAATCACGTGCCTGATTTATTTTGAACACAAAGGAGACAGCGATGTGAATGATCGATTCCATCCCGCTCTCTAGCACGATTTTGAACGGACGCTTACACTCGAGGGAATCACCATAAAAACATGGGACGACTTGTATTTGTTCTGCACAACTCTCTCGTGCTCTCTCTTCTTGCCCATTTTTTCTCAGGCGCTCAACAAATTCTGCACATCTCTCTATTTACTTTCTTTTTTTGCTCTCCGTTGTGAAATAGAATGTTTCGCAAGAGCAAGAGCAGGAGAGAACGCTTGATTGCAGGGCGCCTTCAAGGGAATAGGTGAGACATTCGATCTTGATTTCTCCGAGGCTTATACTCATGTTTATAACGAGTTTTTCAGAGTTTTCAACAAATATTACGAGAAGTTTGGCACCAGAAGTGAAGCACGAAGATCTACCTCAACAACGCAATAAGCACGAGGCAGTTCAATCGCTTCAAACATGTAGAAGAAGCTGAAAGGCAAATCGTCTGGTTCGTTTTCCGAAACGCCGAGCAGGCCGCAATGGAATCCAAGGGTAGAGATCAACCACTACCTCGACACGCCTTTCGTGGAGTCCGAGCTTGATATAGACGAGGAAAATCAACTTAACTTGCTTTTGTGGTGGAAGAATGACCAACGTATTTATCCCGTGCTATCCCATTTCGCATGGGACGTACTTACAGTTCTGGTGTCCACTATCTCGTCGGAATCCACTTTCAGTTTGGTGGGAGGATACTTGAGCCGAGGAGGTCGTCTCTCAGACCTGAGATGGTTGAGGCAATTACATGCCTCAAAGACTAGGAGCGTGCAGATGAGAGGACACAACATCAGCCAGAGGATCAGGAGATCACGGACGCGGTAGCCGACTTTGACAATCTCAGCCTCGGATAGTCTATGTATATAAACGTAGTTACTTTACTCTTTTCCTTACCGGGGTACCCCACACCGGGGTGTAAGATTTTTAACGAGGCAGTAACTCTGTACATGTTCAAGATTTAATAAAATTTACTTCTTTTTCCCCAATATTTGTGTTCATTGCTAGCAATATTGATATCCACATAGGATGTTTCTTTCGCATGCTTTCATTAGTCCTTGCTTTGCGTGCACATTTCTTCTTGTCATTTATTTACTTACTTTGCTAATTTGTCCAAAGATACACAAG
The DNA here is from genome assembly GCA_036346275.1 of Otatea glauca. NCBI lineage: Eukaryota > Viridiplantae > Streptophyta > Magnoliopsida > Poales > Poaceae > Otatea > Otatea glauca. The sequence goes on from CM070729.1 coordinate 15,666,561, forward strand.
AGAACGAATGCGTGTTCGCTAATAATGATTTAATTAATTGGCATAATGCATGGCCCGACTTTATTTTGGATGATCTAAGCGAATGCGTGTTGCTCGATTGTAGATTTACATATTTCTTTGATCAAGGTGGCTATACACTTGCTGCACCGTAGCATCGCATACGCACGCTACTACAAGCAAATTTAGGTCATTTCCTCTCGTCGCAATAGTGTAAATGGACCGGACCTGGGCCGACACGGCACGAAGTAGGCACGAAGCGTAAATGGGCCGTGCTTGGGCTCGCCGAAGGTGAGCTGGGCCAGCACGGTCCGGTATGGCCAGCACGGCGGGCCGTCGCGGCCTGGCACGGTTCGACTAGAAGCACGATGAACCCGTGCCGAACTGATCCGGCACGACACGACGCCCACCTCTAATTGCAAAATGAGCTTTAAAAAGATCTTTCATACTTTTCCAATCAGGGACAGACCCAACTGGAGGCGGCTATACCAATGAAAGGCTGCTCCGGTCAAAAGACCCTAAGAACTGTCGTAACAGAAGTGACGGAGTGCGAGCGGTATCTCCATACGTCGCCTCAAAGTAAGCTAAATGTTCTCTTGCATCACCAGTTCCATCAAATTGACGAAACTTCGGTGGGTGCCATCCTGACGAAAAGGGCACTAAATCATTCCATGCTTCATATGGTTTATCAAGTTCACTCTCACAAGTTTGAGTAGCTTATTCTGTTGCAAGATTGCATGTAGGATCATGCATCAGGTGGACGTAGATCTTATTTCAATGCTTGAGAAACGCCACGGGAAGTAGCGATCCGAACTAGAGAAAGCATGGAGTTGGCATATATATATTTCATAGCCTCTTCTATTGCAATTAGAGGTGGGCATCCGACCGGGTTTTTTTGGGCCGACCTGAGGCACGGCGGCACGGCTCCCAAAGCCTAGCTTAGCACGAAATGGGCCATGTCGTGCCAGCACGGTACTGTAGCTTGGGCCGTGCTGGGCCGGGGAACCTGGCACGATGGGCGGCACGGAGGCACAGAGGCGTCATGGTGGTATTGCCGTGGGCCCGTGGCGGCAGGGCACGTCGATCGCGGAAGGGAGGGAGGCTGCGGAAGGGCACGTCGGCTGTGCCTCGGCCAGATCTGGGCGTAGGGGGCGGCGGATCTAGATAAGGTAGGTAGGAAGGAGGCGGTTCATACCTATGTGCCGAAAAGGAAGCAAATGCCGCTGCCCCCTTGCAAGAAGACGTCGATGACGACATGGACGCGACAGCCGAGAACACGGCTGTAGATGCCATGGCGCTAGTGGCGGCCGCTTCCATGAGCGCATCGGCCATCTCGGTCTCCTCGGGGCTGGCGCCAAGGCCCATGCACGCACACTTGGCAGCGCCGGAGAAGGCCACAGCTAGGCGCGCGAGCTCCTTCTCAGCCTTGCGCCCCTACGTTGTGACCTGATGGTGAACGCGAGCCTGTCGTCGTCGCTCCTCTGAAGAGAGGCCTGCGCGTCAACGACGTCCAATCTGAGCTCGAGGACGATATCCTGGAGGCCGTGGTGCGTGTTGGCTAGCGGGAGGAGGCGGTGGCGAGCACGAAAACGGGGCGGGCGTGCGTCGCTGAAAGCATCTAGCCCCCTAATTCATTTTGGTTTTAGTAATTAATGATAATTGCGGTAAAAGAACTAACATTGAAAAATTGAGCATTTTGAGAACAGGTTGGTCCGATGTTCGACGAATATGGAAACATGAAATTGGTGAAAAAGGAAAGCAATCGTCCAAGACAATAGGGCTAAGGTATAATTTAAGAACTTTCATAGTCTTTTGCCGATCCCGGAGTTGATGTAAAAGATCGGATTGCTAGAATAAACGCCGTACTATTAAGAGGGTTTGCTTTGTCGCGCGTTCGAGGTTGACAGAGTGGATAAGGCTCAATTCTTGTGCATTAGACATTTATATGGATTGCATTATTTTTTATAAGAAAAATAAATGGCAACTAAACACCTTCTTGGAAATGCAATTAAAGTATAAATCAAAAGATCAAAAATGGTGCTCTTGGGTCTGTGGGGCCAATATGACCAGGCCCAAGGCCGATCTGTTTTTTCCAAAGAGAGTGCATTTGGCACCAATAGAGGGCGGTATGACCAGAAGTCCTCCGGTTATACCGGTGAGCGGTATGACCGGGCCCTCTCTGGTCATACCGGTCATGTGGGTAACGATCACTAACAGTGCATTTATTGCACTGTAGCGACCGTTGCCACTAAGGGGCGATCATACCAGCCCAAGGGCGGTATGACTGGCCTTTCAGGAGGATTTTGGCCAACTTTTGGCCAACGACCATATTTGGTTGGTGGGGGTTATAAATACCCCCAACTGCATTCTAGAGTCTCCCTTGACCGTCATTGATGATATTTGAGCTCTAGCTTGTCTCCAATACTCTTGTGTGCATTCAACTCTCATCTTGAGAGAGTTAGGAGTAAAATTGAGTGGTGCATTTAGTGTTGAGCCTTTAGCATTCAATTCGACATCGAGCAAGCGTCATCACCTATTACTCTTGGATGTTTCCGCCTCCTAGATGGCTTGGAGGCGTGTGGGATCGGTGATCTTCTCAAAGAAGCTTGTGAAAAGGCCCGATCGTTTGTGAAGGCAAGGAACTCGCCTAACCGGAGTGGTGAAGAGCTACCACGAGTGATCGAGGAAGGCTCAAGTGGGTGGAGCCGGCTTGAAGTGGTTCAACTCACCTCAACGTGGAGTAGGGGGAGACCGGCAAGTCTCCGAGACCACGGGATAAAAATCTTGTCTCTCATTCTCTTGTGATTTGTCTCTTTCATTCTTGTGCTAAATTTCATTACTAGTAAAATTGAGTAGACTATTTATGCTTAAAATTGTTTCTACTATACTTGAATTGCTTAAGTGATTTAGGTGATTGCTAGAGATTATAGTTGGGAATTTGCAATTGTTGCTTCCATAACTTAGTGTCTTTCTTAATTGCAAATTAGAATCGAAAAATTTAGAAACCTCCTATTCACCCCCCCCTCTAGTGGTTATCCTTGATCCTACAATTGGTATCAGAACAAGGACTCTCTTTTGGGGCTTCACCATCTAGAGAGTAAGGATGGCTAGTGATGGGGTGTCAATAGACAAGGCGCTATTTTTCGATGGCACAAATTATGCTTATTGGAAAATTCGTATGACCGTTTATTTTAGGGCCATGAGCCCAAGTATATGGAGAATTGTAGTTGAGGGTTTCGCTCCGGGAGTTAATCACACACTCACAATGGAACAAAGAGCGAAACACTCATCTAAATGCTGAAGCTATGAATGCTCTCTTTGGTGCTTTGAGCGCGGATGAGTTCAATCGAGTGAGCAATCTAGATACTGCTCATGAGATTTGGACAACCCTCTCAAAAATTCATGAGGGGACATCCTCGATCAAAGATGCAAAATTGCATATGCTTCGGATTAAATATGAGAGTTTTATTATGTTGCCCCATAAAAACATCAATGAGATGTATTCACGGTTAAACAATATAGTAAATGAGCTCAAGGGCCTTAGGGCATCACTAACCGATTTTGATATTGTTCGTAAGATGCTTAGGGCCCTTCTGGATAAATATGAGACTTTGGTGACTTTGTTTCTCAACTTACCGGAGTTGCCAAGGATGACGCCAACAGGACTTCTTGGAAACCTTATGACAAATGAGCTCTACAAAAAGGATAAGGAAGAGCTCTTGGAGCAAAGCTTTTCGAAGAAAAAGAATATCGCCTTCAAGGCGAAAGCGGAGTGAAGCGATGAGGCGCTTGATGACTCCGATGATGATGAAGACACCGAGGAGAAAATGGTCCTCCTTGTAAGAAGAATAAGGAGATTTATGAAGTGGCGCTCAAGCACAAGTGCTCCTCAAAAATTCAAGAAGGGACAATACTCAAGCACCAACTGATATGCAAATATCTGGTGCTTTGAGTGTAATGAGAAGGGACATATTGCCTCCAAATGCCCTAAGAAAAAGGACGACAAGAACAAATCGCCCATGAAGAAGAAGTTCTTTCGTAGAAAGAAGAAGCTCTTCAAGAAGTTGAATAAAGACGGGAAAGGCGAGGCTCACATTGGATTGTAGAATTCCGAAGAAGAATATTTGAACTCCGACTCTTCTGAGGATGATACATCTTCAAAGAAGAAGAGTCTTGCCGGCATTGCTATCAAGGAAGCTTCATCACCTTTCGTTATCCCTTTGTGTCTCATGGCAAAAGGAGATTTTAAGGTAAATCAAATGATGATGATGAACCCTCCTATGATGAACTAATGGATATGCTTGAAGACTTAAATGAGTATCTCGGTAAAGAAAAGTCTAAACATAAAGCTTTGAGAAAATAATATCTTTCCCTCAAAGATTCTTATGAGGAGCTAAAGGAAGTTCATGAGACTCTTCTTACTAAAGACCATTCAAAGACTCAAAATGATGTTGGCATTAGTTGCAATATTATGAATGATATGACTAGCGTAGAAATTGATTCATGTTGTATATCAAAAACTAGCATATATACTTCTTGTGATGATTTACTTGATATGCCTTCAACTTCATGTGCTAGCTTAAATTCTTGCCATGCAAATTTAATGGTAGAAAATAATGGGCTTAAAGAGCAAGCAGACAAGCTTAGCAAAAGTTTAGATAGATGTTTCAAGGGTAAGGACACTCTAAATAAAATTTTAAATAGTCAAAGATGTTCTTACAACAAAGAAGGTCTTGGGTACATTCCTAGGAAGGGCAATAAAATTAGTAACAAAGCTCCTAGGTTTTTTAAATCAAATGGGAAGTTTTGTTATACGTGTCATGATATAGGACACTTAGCAAATGATTGTCCCTTAGGCAAGGCACCCAAGAATAATGTTTATGATTCATGTTATATACTTAAGAAAAATAGTTTTGGTAAAATTTTTGCTAAGTTTGTTGTCACTTCTATACTTGGCTGTAGAAATAATGCCATTTGGGTGCCCAAAGCCTTGGTCACTAACCTCCAAGGACCCAAACAAATTTGGGTACCTAAAAGAACTTGATTCTCTTTTGTAGGTGAATTACAAGACCGGCGGACGGCATTGAGTGTTGGATAGTGGATGCAGTCAACACATGACCGGTGACCGGAAGATGTTCACCACTTTTGAAGTAGGGAATGGGCAAAATGACATGATCACATTTGGCGATAATAGCAAACGAAAGGTATTGGGATTGGGTAAAATTGCTATCTCAAATGACCTTTCTATTTCTAATGTCTCTCTAGTGGAAACATTAAATTTTAATTTGTTATCGGTTGCTCAAATTTGTGATCTTGGTTTCACTTGTATGTTTTCTAAGAATGGAGTAGTGATCTCTAAAGAAAATGATAATTCTTTAGTGTTCAAAGGTTTTAGATTTGGAAATTTATATTTAGTTGATTTCACCTCAAATGAGTCATGTCTTCAAACATGTTTAATTGCAAAAACATCCTTGGGATGGTTATAGTATAGAAGACTAGCTCATGTTGGGATGATTCAACTCAAAACGCTTTTTAAAAATGATTTGGTTGTGGGCTTGAAAGATGTGAAGTTTGAGAAAAATAGACTTTGTAGTGCTTGTCAAGCCGACAAGCAAGTGGCTGGTTCTCATCCTTCAAAGAGTATCATGTCCACATCTAGACCATTTGAGCTCTTACATATGGACTTGTTTGGCCCAACAACCTATAAGTGCATTTGAGGTAATTCTTATTGTTTAGTCATTGTTGATGATTATTCGAGGTATACTTGGGTTTTCTTTCTAGATGATAAATTCGAAACCTCCGGTATTTTCAAAAGTTTTGCAAAAAGGGCTCAAAATGAATTTGATTTCAAAATAAAGAAAATCCATAGTGACAATGGCTCCGAGTTCAAAAATACAAGAATTGAAGATTATTGTGATGAACTTGGAATAAAGCATGAGCTTTCCGCCATCTACACTCCGGAGCAAAATGGAGTTGCAGAACAGAAAAATTGGACACTAATTGAAATGGCAAGAACTATGCTTGATGAGTATGGCACTTCCGATAGTTTTTGGGCGGAAGCCATAAATACTGCTTGCCATGCAACAAATAGGCTTTATTTGCATCGTCTTTTGAAAAAGACTTCCTATGAGCTTCTTATTGGATGAAGACCAAACATCTTTTATTTTCGAGTTTTTGATTGCAAATGCTATATTTTGAAAAAGGGTGTTCGATTTTCAAAATTCCAAAGTCGTTGTGACGAAGGTTTCTTGCTTAGCTATTCCTCGAATAGTAAAGCATACCATGTTTTTAACAAAAACAAAGGTTTTGTTGAAGAAACTTGTGATATTGAGTTTGATGAAACTAATGGCTCTCAAGAAGAGAAAGAAAATTTGGAAGATGTAGGTAATGAAGGACTAAGAGAAGCAATGAAGAACATGACGCTTGGAGATATCAAACCCAAGGAAGATAAAGATGATCAATCTTCATCCAGTCAAGTTGAACCCTCTACTTCCGCAACGCCAAGTCAAGTTCAATCTATAGACGTGGATGAGAAGGAGAATGATCGACAAGCTCAAACTCTACCTCAAAGAATTCATCATGGACTCTCCAAAGATCATCCAATAGATCAAATATTGGGTGACGTTAGTAAGGGTGTTCAAACTAGATCTTGCGTCGCTTCTTTTTGTGGACATTATTCTTTTGTGTCTTCTTTTGAACCTTCTCATATAGATGAAGCTCTAGATGATCCGGATTGGATGATCTCAATGCATGAAGAGCTCAACAACTTTGCTCGTAATAATGTATGGACACTAGTTGAAAGACCCAAGGATCACAATGTCATTGGCAAATGGGTATTCCGAAACAAGCAAGATGAAAATGGTATTGTGGTAAGAAATAAGGCAAGATTAGTGGCACAAGGCTTCACACAAATCGAAGGATTGGATTTTGGAGAAACCTTTGCACTCGTAGCTAGATTAGAAGCTATTAGAATCCTACTTGCTTTTGCATCTTGCTTTGATATCAAATTATTTCTAATGGATGTAAAGAGTGCATTTTTAAATGGACAAATATCCGAATTGGTATTTGTTGAACAACCTCCCGGCTTTGAAAGTCCCAAATATCCAAACCATGTTTACAAACTCTCTAAGGCGCTATATAGTCTCAAACAAGCTCCTAGAGCATGGTATGAGCAGCTTAGAGATTTTCTACTTTCAAAAGGTTTCAAAATTAGGAAGGTTGATACAACACTCTTTACAAAAATAATTGATGAAGAATTCTTTGTATGTCAAATTTATGTTGATAATATTATATTTGGTTCTACTAACGAAGATGTTTGCAAAGAATTTGGTGATATGATGTCTAGGGAATTTGAAATGTCAATGATTGGAGAATTGAGCTTCTTCCTTGGACTTCAAATCAAGCAACTCAAAAATAGAACATTCATGAGTCAAACCAAGTATGTGAAAGATTTGCTCAAGAGGTTTAGCATGGAAGACTCAAAACCTATCAAGACTCCAATGGCATCCAACGGGCACCTTGATCTAAATGAGGGAGGTATACCGGTGGACTTAAAGCTTTATCGTTCTATGATTGGTAGTTTACTTTATCTTACCGCATCTAGACCCGATATTATGTTTAGTGTTTGCATGTGTGCTTGTTTTCAAGCTTCACCTAAAGAGGGTCATTTAGTAGCTGTTAAGAGAATTCTAAGATATTTAAAGCATTCCTCAAATATAGGATTATGGTATCCTAAAGGTGCTAAATTTGATTTAATTGGATATTCGGACTCGGATTATACGGGTTGCAAAGTGGATAGAAATATCACCTCCGGGAGTTACCAATTGCTAGGAAGGTCCTTAGTCTCATGGTTCTCTAAGAAATAAAATTCTATAGCTCTATCCACCGCTGAAGCCAAATAATCTCCGCCGGTAGTTGTTGTACCCAATTGTTGTGGATGAGGCAAACTTTAATGGACTATGGAATAGAATTCAAAAATGTGCCTCTTTTCTGTGATAATGAAAGTGCCATTAAAATAGCCAACAACCCAGTCCAACATTCAAGAACTAAGCATATAGATATCCGCCACCATTTCTTAAGAGATCATGTTGGAAAAGGAGATATTGTGATTAGTCACATTAGAACCGAAGATCAATTAGCAAAAATTCTCACCAAACCCTTAGATGAAGCTAGATTTTGCAAATTGAGGAATGAATTAAATGTCATAGATATCTCAAATATTGCTTGATCATGTATGAAATGATTTCTTTTAATTAGACCTTATGTGTTTATTCGAATCACTTGTTGTGTGGCACATTAAGGGAGAGTGCTAAATCATAACCATGTATATTACATCCCTATGTGTGCCCATATTTATATAAGTGCTAATATAAATTTTCAAAATTAAGCCATTTAGCCAAAACTAAAAATTTCTATATCTATTAGTAATATTGTGAAAAACTAGTTGAAAAATGTATACAAATGTTTTCAAAAGGTTTTTCAATAGTTTTGGCTTCACAAAAATCTATTGTACAAAGAAAATGAGTTTTAAGTCCAAAATCTAGTTACTAGTATCTTGTTTTGGATTTAAAACATAATTTTTATAGAATTAAAGTTAAAATGATTTTAAAAGAAATTCCAAAACAAAAATCCTAGAGATGATCATTCTTAATAATTATTGTGTTCAAAATATTTTCAAAAGACCAACCTAGCACTACAAGAATCAGGGAAAAATTCGTGGGCCAAAAACCCACGAATTTAAGCTAAAACCCACGAATTTAACTTAAATTCGTGAGCAAACCGTCGAATTTAGTTTACGAATTTAACTCGACGAAATTAATTAATTAAATTCGTGGGTACCCACGAATTTAAGTTAAATTCGTGGGTTTCTACTAAGCCCACGAATTTAATTGGGTTTCTGAGTTAAATTCGTGGGTTTAATAAACCCACGAATTTAAACAGATTAAATTTGTGGGTTTAATAAACCCACAAATTTAACATTAAATTGCACGGGCGCAAAGGCAGCGGGCAAGCGGGTCGACGCAGGGACGGGCGGTGCAGCGAAAGCGAGCGAGGGCGGGCGGCATGGCGTGGCGGCGCGCGGGCGTGGGGAGGCAAAGCAGGCGGGCGTGGGGAGGGAGGCTGGGCCCGTAGGGTTTTTTCTCTGTTTTAAATTCGTGGGTAAGGTGGGCCCACGAATTTAAAAACTTAAATTCGTGGGTAATTGGTGGCCCACAAATTTAAATTTTTAAATTCGTGGGTAGTTTTTTGGCAAACGAATTTAAATATTTAAATTCGTGGGTTACTTCTGGTCGACGAATTTAAATGATTAAATTCGTGGGTTTCATTTTGGCCCACGAATTTAATTAAAAATGTGGGTTTTATACAAACCGACGAATTTAAATAAATAAATTCGTGGGTTTTTTTTTGGGCCCACGAATTTTTCTCTGTTTCTTGTAGTGTAGCAAAAGTTATTTGATTTTGAAACTCGCCGAAAAACTATACTTGACCCAAAAGGGTCATATTATTGCACTTAGTGAGTTTCTCTTTTTAGACCAGATCTTGTGTAGTATCTTAGTTCAAAATGGTATTTAAGACTCATACACAAAATTCAAATCCCTATATCTTATCCCTTGCTTCATTTGAATTCTTTTGTTGTTGAAATTTGGCTTTGCTTCTCTATTAGTTCTTTAAAAGGACATTTTTAATCAAAAGTCAAAATTCATATTTGAAAGGCCCAAGCTTGTGAAATGCATTGTAAAAGTACTCTATTATGTATTTTAAATGTTTTACAAGCTTCCAAAATGAAAACTATATGTTAAAATCAAATTTTGGCCAAAAGGCCTTCATTTCAACCTAAATAGCCTAATAAAGCATATTGCTTAATCTTGGCATTCAAATTGGATTTCATTCTAAATTTTGGCTAGAAACCATCTTGCTAAATCATTTCTTAGCCATGGAAGTTGAAAATACTTGAAATTCAAATTGAATTGTATCTTGAGGTTTTTTTTCATGAAAATCTATTTTCTTTTATGCCTCAAAGCGCAATTTGTCATATCCTTTGAAAGGAAAATCATTTTAAGAAAATTATTTTTGTATTACCTTCTAAATAATACAAAGTTCAATTCTAAAAAACTCCAAATCATTTGGACTTCATTTTCAGTGTTTTAGCAAATTTTGCATTTTCTTTGCATGTCAAGGCCGGTGTGACCGCAAGGGGTACGGTAGCACCAGTGAATGGTATGACTGGGGGTCATGCGGTCATACCGGTCACGTCAGGAAAGGGCAGTCTCAGCGCATTTTTTGGTGTAACCGACCCATTTCTTCTGGCTTGCCCACACTCTCTCTTATCTTAACTCTCTTTTACTCATCTCATCTTCTCTCTCCTCTCAAGAACCCTTTTTCTCCTCCAAAATCCCCAAAAGGATCTCTCTAAATCCAAGTTTATCAAATCAAATCTCTTGGTCTCTTCTTGATCTTCCAATCCAAGTTATCATTTCCTTTCAATCTTTTCTGAAATTCCTTGCATTCTTTCATGCCCTAGAGCTCTTATTTGAAATTTTTAGGGTTAGATGCATAATGTGACAAAACCATGAAAAATAAATGGAAATCGTTGGGTAAAATGAGTAGATTATTGACTCTTGATGTCTACATGTGCGATTCAATAGACCGATCTACTCAAATTCTCAATTTTTTTCGAATCTGGGGCCAAGTGACCGTATGGCTGGTTATACCGACCCTTCGGGCAGTCGCACCGCCCATGGCCGGTGCTACCGGACTATAAGCGGTATGACCGGGGTGACAGCCCAAAAATGCATATTTTGCAAGTTTTTGTCACGAATGAATTATGATTCATCTCTAGTGCAATTAATCCTTGTTCTCATCTACTCCTTGTTATCTCAGTCATCATGCCAAGAACTAAGAATTTGCCTCCTCCTCCTCGCGACGGCGGAACTATTCGAAAATCAACCCGAGGAAGGGGTATTCATTTAGCGCATGAAAGTGAAAGAAAACTCAAGCTGCCAAGGACAGGGAGATACGTAAGAAAATTCAAGATGAGCTTGGTGGGAGTTCTAAAAAGGGAAAAGGAAAAAGGGTAGTTTCAGAATCCAGTGAAGAGGATGATGAAATGGATGTGAACTTTGATGAAGGAAATGATAGTGAAGATGAGGAGTCCGAAGAAGGAGAAAATTTTGATGATTTCCAGCCAACCATGGATCTAAAGAAGATAAAAGGGGAGAAATATGCTTCGTTTTGTCAAGTTAACCAATATATGCTCCATCGTAGTGCTATTCTGGATAAATTTGGAACTATCTTTCAACAAAAGGTATATCATGAAATCTATCTCAATAAAGATTTTGCAGATCATAAATGGGTTAGTTGGGAGCACATAAGAAATATTCCACTGTTTTTTGGAGTGCCTGAGCTTTTTCATGGAGCAAGTTTGGCATATTTTGTCAGCATGAGATGTGATTATAATGAAGATGTGATCCGTCAATTCTATGCAACTCTCCATATTTCTGATTCATTTGATGAGATCACTTGGATGATGGATACTGCAGTGTACACTGCTTCAAAGGAAGAAATTGAGCGAGCTTTGAACTCCTTTCACAGTGGTCAGCGCAGAATTCACAATGAGTTAGTTCTACCTCTTTCAGATCTATACAATTTTTATGACCCAACTGCTCATGTCAGAAGGCCTAGTAAGATGACTCATCTCCTCCCCACAGCTAGCCTCATAAACAGGATTGTGCGAGTTACCATTCATCCTAAAAGTGGCAATTTTGATGAAATTAGAGGCTATGCATGGAACATTATGAGTAAAATAATGAAGGAAGAAAAATTTGATGTGGTGGATTTTATTCTTCATGAGATGCATTCTTCCGCTTGTGATCGAGCTAAAAGGATATACTTCGCCCCTTATATCATGATGATTATAAAAAGGGTAGTGGGGTTTCGTGGTGGATGTGGAGTTCACAAGCCCGATAAGCCACGTGAGGCAGGTCCACAGGTCTCTAGTCAAAGAGGGCAGCCATCTCATCAGCCACAGCAACAGAGTGTTGGGGAAGAAGAGACTCAGACTCAGTCATCACAGCTCTACTCCGGTGTAGCTCATGAGAATTTTGATATGTTGCATTCTGCTATGATGAGTAGCTTTGCGAGTCTTCGTTCAGACATGATGAGCAATTTTTCTCGTGTTGATGAATATCAAGCTCAAATTCGTCAGGTTGTTGAGGAGGTTCGCGGATGCATGGACTCCATTGACACTTCCATTACCGAGCTTCGCACTTCTTTCGATGAGTACCGCTCCCAGCAGGCTCCTGTCTCCTTCCGTCGCTACGGGACTCGTCGTTCTCCTCCTCCTCCACCACCGCCTTCATCTTGAGATTGCACGGTTGCTTCCTCTTTTTGGTTTTTGATGACAAAGGGGGAGAAGTGGAAATGTGAAGATCAAGAGCTTAAGTTATTATTATTATTACTTTATATGAACCTTATGTTGCTATCTTTTGATTGGTAATAGTTGGACTACTATCCTTATGATGTTTTTGGATGGTTATGGTTATCATGAATGCTAAATAACTATGGTTTCATGTTATTCATATTCTTTTTCTTATATCATATTTATTGTCCATTGTTTGGTTATCCTCGGTTTCAATATTTAAAGGAAAACTCCGTTAAAATTTCTCAAAAAATCTCAAATGTGCAAATAACAAATGCATCATTAATATGCACATATTTAGGGGAAGTTTTCAGTTAAATATTGTTGTTTTGATGATATTTTGCACCTTCCACACTTTTCAACTTTAAAAGCAAATATTGTCAAAACAAAGATCTTGAGTATACAACTTCATATCCAAGTTGCATACTCAAAATTCAAAATCAATTTAATTCTTACATGAGAGTTGTCATCAATTACCAAAAAGGGGGAGATTGAAAGCATCTAGGCCCCTAATTCATTTTGGTTTTGGTAATTAATGACAATTGCGGTAAAAGGACTAACATTGAAAATTTGAGCATTTTGAGAACAAGTTGGTCCGATGTTCGACGAATATGGAAACATGAAATTGGTGAAAAAGGAAAACAATCGTCCAATACAAGAGGGCTAAGGTATAATTTAAGGACTTTCATAATCTTTTGCCGATCTCGGAGTTGGTGTAAAAGATCGGATTGCTAGAATAAATGCCGTACTATTAAGAGGGGTTGCTTTGTCGCACGTTTGAGGTTGACAAAGAGTGATAAGACTCAATTCTTGTGCATTAGACATTTATATGGATTGGATTATTTTTTATAAGAAAAAGAAATGGCAATTAAACACCTTCTTGGAAATGCAATTAAAGTAAAAATCAAAAGATCAAAAATGGTGCTTTTGGGTCTGTGGGGCTGGTATGACCGGGCCCCCTCCGGTCATATCGGTCGTCGGTATGATCGGGCCCAAGGCCGGTCTGTTTTTTCCAGAGAGAGTGCATTTTGCACCGATAGAGAGCAGTATGACCGGAGGCCCTACGGTCATACCGGTGAGTGGTATGACCGGGCCCTCTCTGGTCATACCGGCCATGTGGGTAACGATCACTGACAGTGCATTTATTGCACTGTAGCGACCGTTGCCACTGAGGGGCTATCATACCGGTCCAAGGGCGGTATGACCGGCCCCTCAGGAGGATTTTGGCCAACTTTTGGCTAACGGCCATATTTGGTTGGTGGGGGTTATAAATACCCCCACCTGCATTCTAGAGTCTCCCTTGACCCTTATTGATGATATTTGAGCTCTAGCTTGTCTCCAATACTCTTGTGTGTATTCAACTCACATCTTGAGAGAGTTAGGGGTAAAATGGAGTGGTGCATTTAGTGTTGAGCCTTTAGCATTCAATTCCACCTCGAGCAAGCGTCATCACCTATTACTCTTGGAGGTTGCCGCCTCCTAGATGGCTTGGAGGCGTGTGGGATCGGTGATCTTCTCAAAGAAGCTTGTGAAAAGGCCCGGTCGTTTGTGAAGGCAAGGAGCTCGCCTAACCGGAGTGGTGAAGAGCTACCATGAGTGATCGAGGAAGCCTCAAGTGGGTGGAGCCGGCTTGAAGTGGTTCAAGTCACCTCAACGTGGAGTAGGGGGAGACCAGCAAGTCTCCGAGACCACGGGATAAAAATCTTGTCTCTCATCTCTTGTGATTTGTCTCTTTCATTCTTGTGCTAAATTTCATTACTAGCAAAATTGAGTAGCCTATTTGTGCTTAGAATTGTTTCTACTATATTTGAATTGCTTAAGTGATTTAGGTGATTGCTAGAGATTATAGTTGGGAATTTGCAATTGTTGCTTCCATAACTTAGTGTCTTTCCTAATTGAAAATTAGAATCGAAAAATTTAGAAACCTCCTATTCACCCCCACTCTAGTCGGTTATCCTTGATTCTACAAGTGGTATCAGAGCAAGGACTCTCTTTTGGGGCTCCAACCGCGTAGAGATGAAAACGGATCGGATACAGACGGATAATAACTCTACCATATTTGTTTTTAATTTTTTTCAAGTACAAATATGAATACGAATAATATCGAATATAGATATGGAGCGAATTTGGATCGAAATGGGTACGGTCACGGATATTTATCGGAACATGATTATCCCTTAGATTGTACACACAAAATGAATGAAAAAATGAAACTAGTATGATGAATCCCAACATTTATGAACAACATGTAATGACCCAAGATTTGTATTCTTTGTTGAACTATGTTTAAATAATAAATTATTTATTTTTGAGTTTTTTTTTCATTTTTAGCTACTTATTTAAAATATTTTCCTATTAAGGGCAACAGTTTTGAATTTTTGAGAAAATTTCAAATCCGATAAAATCTTTAAAATAATTTTTTTAAATGAATGATTGTGTTAGGAACTTTCCCAAAAAAGTTTGTAATTTTTGGAGCTAGTTTGGCAATTTTAATAATTGAAACTTGATTTGTGGATTAATTAAATTATAAAATAGTTTTAAATTCTAAAACCTTTTTGGGCCAAAAGAGTAGCCTTGGCCCACCCCACATGCATATACAGATATCTGGCCCATCAATATCTGGATTATCAGAATCCATATCCGTATCCGACGGATAGTCAGCTTTCGAATCCGTATTTATATCCGACAAAAAAAATCTGTATCCGTATCCGATCCGATCCGATATTATCCGATCCTATAGAATCCGTATCCAAAAATTATCCGGATCAGTCGAGAAATATCCGATCCATTTTCATCCCTACAACCACGTAACCCTAGCTTTAGACCGTTGGATCTCTGTGGACGGTCGAGATTGATTCGGGTGCCCTAATGCGCATGGCGCTGTTGGATCATTGATGCATGTACGGCCGAGATTGCATAGTGTCTGAGTTGTCGGTGGCCGCTGATCTTCGACGCATGGATGATCAGGATTGTCTCTTCACAATGTCATCGCTGGAGTTCAAATTTGTCCCGCCGTCGCCTTCGTTCCAACTAGGTTTCTAGATTTTGTGCGTTTTCTGAGGCTATAATGTGGCTGGGTCATCTCCCGAGGTAGTCCATCTCACACTGCATATTTTCCCTGTGTTTCATTGCCCGAAGTGCTTCCGTCGAGGAGTTCGTGCTCGCTGGAGTTATGGAGCACCGCCGGTCGTTCAAGTATGTCGATCTCTATATTTAAGCCTTCTCCGCTGAACCTGTGCACGAATTCGAGATCGCCAAAGCCTCCTCTTCTAGATCCGGCTGAGTCGTGGTCAATCCACCCTAAATTCACGACTCCCGTGTCATCTTCCCTAGCTCCGAGGAGATCCGTCGCCGTCGAGTCACCGGACTTCATCGCTTCGTGTATGCTGCTCGGATCTGACGTGGCCGACTCATCAGCGTTGTGTCACTGTCACATGTGTGCCACCTCATTGTCTCTGTGCTTGCGTTGCAGCCGAATCGGCGCTCGGTCAGCCCGCCACGTCTGTATCTCATGGGCCCGCGTGTTAGTTAGCCATGTGCCATGAACAGAATCCATGGTGGACTTGGGATTTTCGTGGACGCGGTCTATGGACCATGGGGCCCACCTGTCAGTCTCTAAGGGTTTTTTTAGAATTATTTTTATTCGGGTTTTTCAGTAGAAAAATAATTTGGGAAAATACGAATTTCTCTTTTTCTATTTTTTCTTTCTATTCGAATCTTTCGAGAACCTGTTCTTCTTCATATGAGCTCCGATTGAGGCGATTCGAGTTTCTAATTTTTAAAAAAATTGAGATCTATTTAATGGTGAATTTTATTTTATTTTTGGAGTTTGTTTCCTCTTTGGGTTGTATTTATTTGGTGTTTCTGTCTCAATTTATGTAGAAGTTGAAGCGCTAGGATTGTTCGAGGGTGAAGCGTTGATTAAAGATAAAGGTCTAGGGCAAGGGCAAGGGCAAGAGCTAGAGTAGGAGCAGGAGTTTTTCCATGTTAAGTTGTATTTTGATCATGTTGAACATAGTTTTGCAAATGCTATATTGTTTTAAAGTACTACATGTTAGTTTTTGCTTAGAATTGCTTTCAATTAATTTGGGAGATTAGCTATACAACCCAATTGAGTTATATCTACCTTGTCATTTGTATGCCATGATTATTTATCACCCTTGGATGGATCATTATTAGTTGGTTGCTAATATATGCTAACAAGGGTTAGTTAGATCGTGAATAGTGTGCTTAACCATGCAACGGGTTATTAATATCATTTTGAAATATTGAATTCAATTTGACTAATAGAATATGAACCTGTTTATGAAAGGGTGTGTCATGTGTTATCACACAATGATATTGATATTGTTGATAGTATGTGTTGCACGATAATTAATTGGGGTGGTAAATGATTTAGATTGGGGGGCAAGTGTCAAGGGGCTATGAACCATGATGGACCTATGTGGTATTGGGATGACATGATAATATATGAGTGGATGTCAGGTGAATTCTATGAGTGAATTGTTGAAAGTCTTTCCTTGGTCAATTAAAGACTTAACTTTGAAAGCCATTGAACTGGCTAATCATGCAACCACATATCTGGAATGGGATAGACCTAGCTAAGTATGTTACTAAGTTTTAACATTTGATGCCTTAGGAGGATAACCAAATTGGTTGTGCGGTTATGGGAAAGTGTGTGTGCAGTGACCTCACATCTATCTAATGATATGCCCCCTATTCTTCTGCTCTGTGTGAGTGAAGGAATAGCGAGTTCAGACTTATTGGGGGGGGGGTCAGTGTTAAGATGGATCAAGTTTTCGAATGGTTTTGTTATAATTTTCTTAGTTGCACACTTATGGAAGTGTGTTAGACGGATAGTTCAAGATAATCATATCTTGTGGGTAAAGTGTATGACCTTTGCAAAGTGTAAATCTATTCAAATAACCATATCCCTAGTTATGGACAATGCTTAGGAATTTTAGTCAAGGGTTAGATTTTATAAAATGAAAAATTGTAAAGGAAGGTTGTGTGCCAATGGAAGTTTGGAATTTGATTTAGGGCTGTGTGCTAGTCTATCTTGAGAAATACTTAAGATCTTTATTATTGTTACTATTATTTATTTTACTGTCATTCCAATCTATTTATTGTATTCAATTGTAAATGTTGCTTTATTGCAAAATAACCAAGTTAGCCGTTCATTTGGAATAAGCCTTGCATATAGTTATAGTAGACTTGTATTCTATGCACAACTTGTTGAGTGCTTTATATACTCACCATTGCCACAACAAAATCATCAGTTGAAGAAGAGTCTACACCTGCTTTGGAGGAGTACCAGGAGGAGGGAAATTTCTAGGGTGCGAACCTTGTCAGTTGCTTGTAGTATTTTGATGGGTTATTTACTACATTTTTGTTTTGCTGCAGTTTTATCTATTATAGTTTAAGCCCTGTGTGGCATAATTATGTAAAGTCGACCATAAGGTCAATTAAATATCATATAATAAATGAAGTCTATATTTATGTTCTGCTGTGTATGATTGTGATATTCATCTATGTTGCCACTGTGTATACTAGCGTGATCCTAGACTAGTATGATATACATAGAGGGTCCGGATTTGTATATTTGTGTCCTGAAAAAGTAGTGACCTTGCCTTGTCGTTACTAGGCCATAATTTTGTCTAGCCTAGGGGTGGGCATTTGGTTTTTTTTGTTATTTCGATACGGTTTATTCGGTTTTTAGAAACATTCTAACGAAATTCTGGGACCAAAACGAAAAACCGAACCGAATTAACCGAAAAACTTTGGTTCGATTAATTCGGTTTTTTGGTTAACCGAAATATGACATGTCATGCACATGAGTTACTAACTGGACAATGGAGCACTCTTTTACCCTAGTTTTAATCATTTTATATTATCAAAATGAACTATTTGAATATACAGCTGAGTTGTTTAGTAACGTTTATATTTGAGTAAAGTGTCATATTGCTTTACATATTAAATGTCCTGTAGTAGCTTCCAGGCCTAGAAATTGTTATCCATCAGCCATCTTTATATGAGTTCAGGGAATTGAATCAGTGGTTACCTCAGGTAACATACTAAAGGGGCAACCATATAAATATGTATACATGAGTTCATGTTAGGCACAATAGATAAGAATTTAAAACTATAATGTGCAATTCTTCTTAAAGGACCAGAGACTTACTTCTTCACTCTGATTCAACCAAGTATTTTTCAGCATACTTCATAGCCTCCAAAATGACAGACACCATGAGACTTTCTAGAGACAGAAACTCTCCGAAAACATGGCACCAAATTAAATATATGTTTGATTTCATGCAGTGACAATGTACGAAGAACTGTCCAGTATGCTTAACCAACATTCAATATTGCTATTGCTAGAAATTGGCATGCACTTACACTTCATTCACGAACTTTGGTCGCCTCACACGTATGTTGCAACCATCAGGTTTGGGAATCATCGACTCTAGACACCTGCAGAGAAGCCATCAAGCGTTCGTACATGAATCCTTATTGAAGGGACAAAAAAGGATGTCTTTGATGGCAATCGACCAGAGGTGCACCGAAAACATCACACCCACCTCAGTTTCTCGTCGACCAGGGCTTTCTGCCTCCGAACAAGCGACCATAGCTTCTTCGGTTCTTCCCATCCTTTAGGGAGAAGTCCATCAGCACCGTTGGGCCTGGAGCTGTAAAAATCACAAGAAGAGTGGGTAAAGAGCAATGCAACTAAGAGGAAGCAACACGGGGAGGAGGGAGTAAGGAAGCTGGTGGCTGCTCATGGTAGGGGGAGGAGGTTGCGATGGATACCAAGCTGCGAGGCGAATGGAGGGGGTGGCCTTGTGTGTCTGGAAGTCGGAGAGGAGCGGCATCGTGTGCCGATGGCTTGGGACGAGGAGCTGCGCCGACAGCTAGGGTTCGGAGGAGGGAGGACTGGAGGTCGGAGGAGGCTAGGTCACGACTCACGGGAGGATTTGGTCTCAATTCAGAGGAGTTTGCTTGGGCTTGGGCCTTGGAGACTTGGCTTGTTCGTTCGGTGTTCAGTTTTTTCGGTTAACAGATGTTGAAAACCGAACCGAAACTCGTAAACCGAATAGTCCTAAAATACAAACCGAACCAAAAACCGAAATAATCGGTTAATTCGGTTTGGTTTTTCGGTTTCGGTTTATATATGCCCACCCCTAGCGAAGGGCAAGAAAACATAGTATGATACTCTCTTTTACTAATTTGCATGGAGCCATAGTTGATTTTCTACCGATCAGGAATCTGAAATATGATTTTTTTATAGCTTGTTCCGTCGTATTGGAAAAATTCGTACAACGCTCATGTGAACTTCTATGGCTGATTCCATCTCATTAGGAGAATATCACTATGATCGTGTTGGCGTCAAAAACTTGAAGTAGGGTTTCTGACAGCAGCACACCAGACGAACACCGGGTTCAGAGCGTGCCAGTCGATTTGACCTATAACCGACAAGGTAAAAGATATAAAGTTCACTCGGTCGATCGTTGGGATCAATCGCTTAGACTCAATCAGCTTGAAGCCGATCAAGATCAAAGTATCAGAATAGATCTAATTAGCCGATTAAGGCTAATCAGAGGATAAAATTCTCTCAAAGCCGATCGTAACGATCAATCAGCTTAAACTAAATCAGCTTGAAGCCGATCAAGATCAAGGTAACGGGATAAATCTAATTAACCGATTAAGGCTAATCAGAGGATAAAGGCAGATCGATTCTGAAGAAGGCGATGCGCAACAAAATCAGAATAAATCAAACCTGGGGCGTAATTTGAAGAAGATCAACAATCGGCGATGCGCAACTTTATTGATCAAGATCAAATTACAAAGATTAAATTACAAGAACTACTCCTAGTCGACGGAGAAGTAGATGAAAAGTAGACGCGAATTGGTTGGTTGGCTCTGGGCAGCTTTTCTTATCACCTCTAGACCTCTTTTATACCCGTTGGTCGATAGAGTCATAGTACAACACGTTAGGAGTAGAATCCGTATCGGCCTCTATTTGGATGGTGCTTTCCTTAACAACCTGTTCCGTTTCCAAATATCTTCAATCTGTATCCTGGTCGTATCTTGTTGCTCTTGGACTGCCGATTCTGATTCTATCTGCCAAATTTTGGTGCAAACATATGCCCCCCATTTTTGAGAGATAACATGTTATCTTTCAAAAAATTTCATCATCGGCTTAAACATATATTTTCTTATCATAACCAAAATTTTAACTACATCGAGTTAATTTGGCTTTCAGGTCGGTAATCGGCCAACTCGTATATTCATATTTGAGTTCTAGCCAATTAAGATCTAACCAGTACTTTGAACAAACCGATGCACACTACACGATCCAACGATGATCCCTTACCAAATCGGCTATCTCTCAAGCTGACGGGTGGTATGATTTTCAGACTAGATCGGCTTTGTCGAACTAAAATTATCGGCCGGATCCGATTTTTTCTTCCTCCATTCCTTTTTACCTGTTTTTATCGGTCGAAGCTCATTGAAAACTTGGTCTCTCCGCTTCTCACCGCTTCCTGGTTTCGTGTCTTGAGCTCAGAATCGCCCACGCCTGTGACCGATCGAGGCCAAAGCGGACACCATCTCGGCTTAGGCTCAATTGGCTCTCGTATCTTGCCAGCCAAGTCTTTTGCATTCGCGTGGCTGTTCTCTGCCCGATCGTCGACTTGGTTTGGCATAGAAATTCTTTCCTTGACCGACCTTCGATTTGATTGACTAGACCTATCAAGCACTGGCCTAATTAGCTGATCCTTTATCGATCTTTTCGGCCAATCATGTCGGGGGTAATGCTCCATCAGACAAGTGTACGGCGATGGCAATGCTACTCCCCTCTCCCAACAAAACTGTCAAAAAGGGCATCTCTCGTGAGCTCTCTCGATGTTGTCAGTCCGATATAAATTATCCGACCGACACTGAGGATATCGCGGTCGGCTATTCATCCTTTCGCACTTCTCCAAAGAATCGAGAAAATGTCGGCTTGGGCTTAACCGGTAGCCTTCGGGCGGAGATTTCATCTTGTATACCACTTGCCAGCCTGTGGTTCCCCTTTGATCTTGACAGTCCTGGAGTTTTTGCCCTCGCGATCGGCTTCTATCTGCAACGAGCCGATCGTGATTTTCATCGTCTGCTTGTTTCCGGAAGCTGGCTGTGTAATAACATGTTGGGCCAATCCTTCATTATTCATCGGCTCTTTTTCTTTACCCGTATATCCCACCATGTTTATGGGAAAAGGATCAGCGTCCAGCTACATCGTCGGCTCTTCTGAAAATTTTAATTGGTCATCCTCTATAGTCGATTGTATCTTGTCTTTGTAATTCTTGAATTCATCTTTGAAGCAGTTATCATCGGAGAAACGGCTTTCTTGAGCTGATATTCGTTGTAGGAGATGACTTAAATTGGTGAAATCCTGCCCCCTGAATTTTTCTCTTAAAGGAGGAATTAACCCCTGGAAAGCTAAATCGGCTAGTTGATTGTCAGGCAATGTGACATTAAAGCACCGATTTCGACCTCCTAAATCTCTTAACATAATCATTTACCGATTCCCTGACTTGCTGGATGTAACTTAGATCCGAAATCCGAGCTCCAAACCGCCCAAAAGAAGTATTCGTGAAATCGGCTTTCCAAATCGTTCCATAAGTGGACCGAATTTGGGGGTAAGCTGGTAAACCAAGTAAAGGCCGTTCCAGATAATGACAACGGGAACAATCTGATCTTTAACCCATCGGACTGGGCTGCCTCACCACACTGAGCAATAAAGCGTCCGACATGCTCAAGTGTTGTCACCGAATCATCCCCAGAAAACTTTGCAAAATCAGGGACTTTAAAGTTATTTGGGTACGGCATGCGATCTAAATAATCAGGATACGACTTTTTATAGCCGATGGTTTTTCCCTTTGGCTGTATGTCAAACTGATCTCTCAACACAGTAGAAATTTGGTCAGCCCAATTTACACCATCAGGTATATGGGCGACGGGCCTTTGGTAACCGGTCGAATCGCATCCCGCCCCGAGTGCAAACTCGGGTTGCCGACTAGACCGAGCCGATGGATATGGAGCGTTCTGCCCAATCCCATTATTTCTTCCAATCGGCTGATCTGGTAATGGCACGAAAGGTTCTGAATAGCTTACCACCCTATGAAGGGCCGGATTGAAAGAAGCAGACTCACGATACTGAGGGTGCCTATCAGACTCAATCGGCTGCAGAACCGATTGTGGGAAAGCATAAAATGGAGCAGACGACTGTAAACTAGCCGATGCTTCTAACTTTGCCGCATCAGTGTATGCTCGATATCAGCATTCGCCGTCCGGGGTCTCGCGGTAGTATGATGAAGAGGTTGCGCCGCATCATAGTTGGTGGTGGAGCAATAGCCGATGGTTTAGGATCAGCTGTGACGCTCTGCGTATTTTGTGGCATCGAAAAAACAGGATAACTAGGCAGGCTTTGCATTGGGTCAAGCAGGCTTCCAGACGATACCAACTCCTGAGCAATCGATTTCACGCTATTGGCTATCATCGGCTTAAGGGTTGTAATGAGGGCCGATGACTGGTTAATTAGAGCGTGACGAACAGATTGATTTATCATATCTGATAACTCGGCTTGAGCAGGCAGATATCGACTTACCGGTCCATTAGTGGTGCCTTCGTCGATGAGGGTTTTAACCGTCGGTAATGCACTTTTCTGAGTGATGCCGTGTCGGGTTTTCTGGAAACAGTTCAGCATCATCTCCTCGAGAGCAGTTTTCCGATCTTCAATCTCTTTGCGTTGCTCTGGGGTTAAATCATCCATTGTAGGAACAATTATGGCTTCAGGGTTGACGTCAAACGGCGGTATCAACTTGCCAGACGACGACATTGTTGTCCCACCGAGCGTGCCACGAGTGTGTTGGCGTCAAAAACTTGAAGTACGGTTTCTGACAGCAGCACACCAGACGAACACCGGGTTCAGAGCGTGCCAGTCGATTTGACCTATAACCGACAAGGTAAAAGATATAAAGTTCACTCGAAGCCGATCGTTGGGGTCAATCGGCTTAGACTCAATCAGCTTGAAGCCGATCAAGATCAAAGTATTAGAATAGATCTAATTAGCCGATTAAGACTAATCAGAGGATAAAATTCTCTCAAAGCCGATCGTAACGATCAATCAGCTTAAACTAAATCAGCTTGAAGCCGATCAAGATCAAGGTAACGGGATAAATCTAATTAACCGATTAAGGCTAATCAGAGGATAAAGGCAGATCGATTCTGAAGAAGGCGATGCGCAACAAAATCAGAATAAATCAAACCTGAGGCGTAATTTGAAGAAGATCAACAATCGGCGATGCGCAACTTTATTGATCAAGATCGAATTACAAAGACTAAATTACAAGAACTACTCCTAGTCGACGGAAAAGTAGATGAAAAGTAGACGCGAATTGGTTGGTTGGCTCTGGGCAGCTTTTCTTATCACCTCTAGACCTCTTTTATACCCGTTGGCCGATAGAGTCCTAGTACAACACGTTAGGAGTAGAATCCGTATCGGCCTCTATTTGGATGGTGCTTTCCTTAACAACCTGTTCCGTTTCCAAATATCTTCAATCTGTATCCTGGTCGTATCTTGTTGCTCTTGCACTACCGATTCTGATTCTATCTGCCAAATTTTGGTACAAACAGATCATTTTGATCTATAGCCAGTCTCACTTCAACAGGGAATATGTGGCGCATGTTTTAGAAAATTTTATTCTTATCGGACAAGAACTTGTTGCTTACCATCAAACCCAAACGTCGTGAGTATAGCATGTTGACGATGATTGACGGAGTCGACGATCGACGGGAGAAGGCAAAAGAAATTAACAACGTTTGCTGTTTTTTCCTTTGATCTACAACTTGGTGTCGACTAATAGATTGCTTCTCGGGCCTCTTCTCGCTTTGCCTGTGACAAGAGCTTCTCTGTGTATTTTTGTATTGTGCGTGTCTCCAGCAAGGTTTAAAATTTCATTTCCGGTTCTCGAGGTAACCGGAATCTGAAATTCCGTTGAGATCTTAGAATTTCAGACAAATTCTAAATAAAATACAAAAATAAAATTTAAATCCGAATTTTTTTGAACCGATATTTCGGCAAAATTTTCAAAATTGCTAAAATCTCGGAATTTCAACCAAACGAAAAATGGTTAAACCGACGTCATTTTTTTAAAAATCTTGTGGATGGCCATGACACATCACTAATGTTTCCATAAAAACTTCAATGATTTCAAGCTTGAGTAATGTTTAAAAATTATAACAGTGGTACTGTCGTGATAAAAGACTGACCAGCAAATTTAAACCGAATGAAAAATAGAACAAATCACATTACAAAATTTTGAAAAAAAATTGGATGGTCCTGATGCATCATTAATATTTCCATAAAATTTTCAGATGATTATCAAGCTTCATAAATTTTAAACAATTCTGACAGTATTATTGTCCTGATAAAAGCCCTACCGGCAAAATTCAACCGAATGAAAAATGGTTCAAACAAAGATAGAAAATTTTGATTTTTTTTTTGTATGGTCCTAATGAATCATAAATGTTTCTATAAAATTTTGATATGATGATAAAACTTCAAGAATGTTCAAAAATTCTGAAATGCTATGTCTTGATAAAAGCCTGATGATCAATATATAGATTTGCTTTAGCAATCAAAAAGGTTTGGAATTTTTGAAAATTTTACAGAATGGTGATAAGGAAATTATTAAGCTCTCATAAGAATTTTGAATCATGATCACACACCAATGAATTTATAAAATTCTTACAAGGTCACTGTACCATTTATGTTCTTTCTGTTTTTGATTTTTGAAATGTAACAAATGAAGTTCAATGCTTACATAGATTTGACTGATAATTTTTGAAACATTTATAGTATGGTACTCAGGAAATTACTAAGCTCTCTTAAAAATTTTGGATCATGATAACACTTGAGAAAATTTATAAAATTCTGACAAGATTACTGTCTCAGTTATGTTCATTCTATTTTTAATTTTTTAAAGATAACAAATTAAGTTCAATTATTTTTAAAATGTTCCTATATGATCCTACACTACTCTATATAGTACCATAAAATTTTCAGATCATGATCAAGCTTGTACAATTTTATAAAAATCTGACAGTGTTTCTGCCAAAATTATAAAATATCTCAAAAAAATTGGTTTTTCAACAAATTTTCATGAAAGATGACTTTATTAAGGGTTATTGGATCAAATCCGGTCAAAAAGCCAAAAACTAGTTAAAAAACACCAAGATTTCATTGAGATTCGGCGAAATGTCGCTGAAATTTTTGAGATTACCACAGCAATTTAAATGTTTTTCAAAAAAATTACCCGAGAGGTATTTTGGATCCCATCTCCGGCCGAAATCCAAAATCTCTTGCGAGATTTCCAAAATTTATCCGAATTTTGAAACCTTGGTCTCCGGGCGAAGGCTGCGTCTGCATCGGGTGTTTGTGCGGCTATGCGTGTTTCTTCATCAATATGATCTCCAGACTCCAGAAGGTTAATCATCAATATCTACCTGATAAACTATTATATAACTAAGACTAGTCGTGGCAATCTTAGGGCCTGCTTATTTTTGCTGTGGATTCTTCAAAAGCTGATTCTTGATTATGGTTGTAGAGAAGCTGATTCTGGATTCTAGGATGAAATTTGGTGGATAATTACTTGGAACTTTTAGTGGCATCCTCATATTTGTATTCCTCAAAATCCACAGAAGCACATATGAAATGAATTGTGGTTTCTAGTGTATATGGGTGGGCTGGATTATGAGAATCGATTCCTAGAATTAGACTGTTTGTTTTTTATTCAGCTTTTGGGGTAGAATCCACAGCAAAAACAAGCAGACCCTTATGTACTAAACCAAACCTTAGTCTCTTTGTGCCAAAAAATGGTTGTTTACACATACCACTACCTCTAAGAAAACTTTACTCACTATTCCTATAATTATATACCAGGAAAAAAGTAAAATTGTAATATTATGAAATACTTCTAGAAACAAATAAGCCTTCACATAGCTATTGCAGAAACTTATATAGAGAGAGAGACGCGCACACATTCTATAAAAGGGAAGTTTGACTACACATATTTGTACACCGATGGACTAGTCATAAATATTATTTATGTTATCCTTGTTGTAAAGTCTCATCACTACAATTCAAAACCAAAACTAAGCTGCAAAAACGTTGATAAAGAATAGTCAAACTTGGAAATTTAGACTTCTAGATCTTGTGAAGACCGACCAAGTAGTTAAATCTAAACCAGGAGAAACAGTCACCAACTTGGTACACATCACGCAGATCTTTGAAAGCTTAGATAGATATATCTTACTAGATGCGTCTGCGCCGCGTAGACGCATGACGATATGCAAAGGCATTTTTTTAATCGAATAAAAGACCTGTGTGGGCAAAGAAATCCAGAAGCTTGGAGGGTTTGTTCGTAGAAAGATGTGCTTAGACTATTGCGACAAAATAGATGAGCTGCACCAGCGCCTAAGCCAAGCGAAGCGACGTGGCTCAACACGGTGCGAGCCGTACAGACGGCAGACCGGCCAGGGCACAGCGCACGCATCGTGAGGATGCGCGTCCACGTCGCGCCGAAGACGACGTGGACACGGAGAGCGACAGGAAAAACTGAGGTTTAATATAGGTACCATATTAGGATCAGAAAAACGTGATATGCAACAAATGAAATCTGACAACACAATAAACAGTTGATGCAGACACGAACCACAGCTCTAATAACGTAGAATAAGTCATGCTAATAGAAGTAAGCGTGTAACAGTAATGAAATGGATATGGAGATCGTTAACTGGCGCTGAAAACAGTATAATCAGCGTGAATAAACGTAAAGAATATAATTGAGGCAGCAAAGGAAGCTATCTAAAGGCTAACTTTGTGATAGCAAGCATGCTGTTCGAGAGACTCTTTTCAGAGGACATATCTTCTGATGCATCCTGATTTAGCAACTAAGCTAGGACGGGCAATCATAAGGAAACCCAAAGAAACGGGTATAAGAAAAGGAATCTACCAGTGATTTGGTAATACTATAGAAATTGTAACAGGTTAGTATATCCTGGCACACAACCCTTTTTTTTGTCTTGGAACAAACAACATCATCTTCATCTTCAATCGGTGCAAGAAACGAAATCTGACAGCACGATAAGCAATCGACGCAGATACGAATGACAGCTCTAATAATGTAGGATAAGCCACGCTAATAGAAGCAACCGTGTAACAGTGGTGTAATGAATACTGAGACCGTTAACTGGTGCTAAAAATAGTATAACTAGCTCATTGATCTCCTATACATATCAAAATGTAAACGAAACAAATAAACACGAGTTTTTTTAACACCCTGTCATTAGTATGGTCAGGGAGGAAGAAACACTAAACAGAAGCTAGTATATTCTTTCATACTATATCTTTTTTGTCTTAGAAGAAGCATTGCTATCTTCATCTTCAATCAGCTTCAATAACGCAGAATAAACCGTGCTAACAAAAGTAAGCCTGTAACAGTGATGAAATGAATGCTGAGATTGTGAACCAATGCTAAAAACAGTATAATCAGCTCATCGATTTTCTATACATACGAAAATCTAAATGAAACGAATAGACACAAGTTTCTTTAATATCTTGCGATTAGTATGGTTGAAGACGAAGAAATGGTAAACAGAAGGTAGTATATCTTGGTGCACTATATTTCTGTGTCAGAAGAAGGAGCTCTATCTTCATTTTCAATTAGTATTTTTACGCCTGCACACAGCATGATATGTGATGATGCAACAAAAGCCACTCTGTATTAGCAAAAAGCAGAACATCAATGATGTAATAAAAGTGTAAATTTTTAATAATGCAGAATAGGCTGTGTTAACAGAAGCAAAACTTGTACTCCAATATTCATGCCTTCCGATGTGCCTTTTCCAAGCGCATCGGAAATGCCTTGATATGTTTCAGAACGCAGAACATCCTGATTGAAGAAATGAAATGAGAGACGATTTGCCTCAATACATGAATAATAATTAACTTCTATTTGATTAGAAAGACGCCCACAACATGTATAAGGGTTTGGTTCACCCTTTCGATAATGGCACTAGTAACAATAATATTCAAGCATCGACACATGATCCATGGTAGAGGGTGGCATATCATCAATATCCTTATATTTAATACCTAGATGAAAGCCTTTCTCATCATACGGAAATAACAATGGATATTGCAGAGACATTAAAGCGGGATTAAGAGATGAAATCGGCTCTCAACAATGATATCAAATCTACTGCTTTCCTCAGATGTGTCACCCACTAGCAAAGCGGCTAATTTCGGGATAGTCGGCAAAGAATACCGATCACCATGATTTTCAGACAAACCAAAAAGACGAATAGAAATCTCTGGATTTTGCTCAGAGAGCAATCGATCCCGAGCCAATCTGAATTTTTTAACCAGCGGATTGCAAGAGTCTAGCATGGCAATCAACGCATTAACAATATCAGGGGTTGGCTGATGATGGCTAGCATCTTCTGTGGGAAAGACAGATAATCTATTAGACAGTTCATTGAAAGTATCATATATGTAGAGCTGAGCATACATAGGCTTCTTTCTTGGATCGAGAATTAATGAACCAATACGGTGATGGACAACACCATTGATACGGAAAACGTAAGGGCCTGCACCAACGTTAATACTGCTATCAACATCCACACCCAAAGAGGTGAACGCAAACAGAGAGTTATATTGATGAATTAAGCGCATAAATTTGGCCGATCGGCTCCCTTTGTTAAAACCAACGAGCTCTCGTAGCGGCGATGGGAACTCTCTATGAACCGGAAGAGAAACTCTACCACCTCGACAACATGCGTTATAAACAACTCGTGGCTGCCTAGAAGAGCTCCTATACTGGGATCTCTCTTGGAACCAGAAAGCTGCGCTGCATTTGGCACATTCATAGTCTGGCCCACCATAATACGATCGATCTAGGTAGCTGCAACAGCAGGAGATGCAGGACACAACGAAGACATAGGTAAAACAGAAGCACATAACAGATAAGAACAAAGGCAAAATTAAATAGGCAAACCTTTTAAGAATGAAATATACTCTTTATGAACTGGAAGGTCGGGTGCAGCAACCGGAGCAGAAGTAAACACACCCCCGTTCTAGCAGTATGACGCTGCAAATTGGATAACTTCCTCCTCTTCCTATTCTCTGCTGCATCGGCGGCAGTAACCAACGGATAAAAACTATCTCCTGTATCACAAGAAAGGCATAGGGAAAAAAAGAATAGAGTAAGAATATAATCAGGGTGAAAAAAGGATCAAAGCCTAAAACGTGGATAGACAACCACGATGGCGCTTCCACGGAGGGAACGAGCGGGCCTCTAGTAGGGACGCTACAGCGAACAGAAAGAAAAGCACAAGTTAAGACAGATGAGCGATCGATAATAACACTTCATACATCGCAAACCGAAGCGGAACACAGAAGGAGAAGGCTAATATGTAAAAGCGCGTACGACAGTGTGAGGATGTGCGAATGCCTGAAACGATCCTCTTGCACAACCGGTACAGCAAAAAGAAACCAAAGCATGAAAAACAGCAGGAAAGCGTAGTGTAAGAGGAATAAGAAAAAAGATAAAGAAACATAGGCAAAGAGCTCACCAGGGTCGAGGGCACAGGACGAAGAGACAGGCTGCGGATCTGCGGACATGAAGGTAGCAGATCCAAGAGATAAAGGATGCGATGATAACAGTCGAGGAGCAGAATCGAAGGAGGAACAACCTGAAAGCGAAAGCGGCGGCCTCACAGGTAAAAACACACAATAAGAAAAGCATACATATATAACGGACAGCAATCGCAACAACCACAGATAACCCTCACGATCAAATAGGCAAAACACTTGAAGATAGTCGCGGAAAAGGACCGAACGATGGACTAACACGCGAGGGTAACCAGGCTAGAAGCAAACGGTGAGCGCTGCACAACTGGATAACAAAAGCACATCATACACAAAGATCAGCAATAGCAATTAGCGAAGAAACAGACCAAACATCGCGAAGGCGATAACAAGCAAACAATCACAAAACAACGAGGTCGGACAAGTGGTGCCAACGCAAGCAGGAGACCGGGAAGGAAACAGATATAACGCACACCCGAATCAACTCAACGGCGGTGGCGAGGAGCCCGATCAAAGGATCAATCGCCGCTTCGCAAAGATGGCTCGCGACGAGCTCGAGTCGAGGCGGTCAGATCCATGAGCAGACGAGGGCAGGGCAGATAAGGTAAGAAAATACGCGCCACGGACTCTAGGATCTCCCCTCCGCGAAGCTGATAACGCAGCGAGCAAAAACGCACAAAAACGAGGAAGGGACAAGATGGCAAAGCAGGTGACAGCGCCGAGGCACGACTAGCCTCGCGGACTCCGGCACTCCTGCACGAGCAAGCTAACAACGCAGAGAGCAGGACCGAACCAGCCACAGGGAGGTCGTACCGCGGCAGGCCAGCGGAATCCAGTACCTCTCCCCAGCGAAAGAAGGCACGCAACACGAGACGCAAGTCGGTAAAATGACGGAGCATAAGATGCGGGAAGCATAAATCTACCAACAGGAGTAGAGTGGTACCACCGCAAGAAGTGCCAGATGAGGAGGGCCGTGAGCGTCGCTGTCGATGACCGTCGGCGATGGATTCTGGAGAGAGACCAGTGGCCGTCGAAGAGAAAGGGGACCAACGGGAGGTAACCAAACCAGCGTAAAAAGGAACCGGAGAAGAGAAAGGGGATCAGCGAGGTAAGCAAACCGACGGAAAAAAACAAACGGGCGGCGGGAAAAAAAGAAAGCGCACACGCCGTTGGCGCAAAAATTCAACGCCAGGGCCACGCGAGGAGTCGAACGCGGACCGCGGGAATTAGCGCGACCTAGCTGACCATTACGCCATGCTGTCGGACATGTAAACCACCGGTGAAAAATCAGTTCAACCACAGGTGCGGCTGAGCCAAGCTGGAGCCGCAGGAGTGCGTGATGCGGTGCGATGGCGCGCGTCCGCATCGCCCCGACGCCGATGTGGACAACGCGAGAGGCCGCAAAACCTGCAGGATTTAATATATGTAGTATATGTGGATTTTGATCATTGAACAGCTGATGCAGAGCAAGGTTTCATATTCTTTTTTGGACCACATCTCGGGGCAGGTCGAAATCCAAAAACCAAATTTCAAATCCGTTATTTTTGAGGAACCTAAACCAAAATTTCAACCTCCTGTGAAATGGTCTCTCGAGATTAGAAAAAATATGAAAAAATCATACAAGCATTTATCTACATTTCCTATCTGTTTAAATGTAAAATACTAAGTATTTGCACATAAAATCTACTGAACCAAGGAAACTACGAAGAAATGACTCAAAAGATTAGGACACTTCCCTTATGCAAAACAAGACATTCTTGAACAAATGTAAAGTACAGCATGTTGATTCTAGACAACTCATTGCATTCTCCAATTCAAGCAATTCAACACTAACAACCAATTCACAAGTCAATTGGCTAACCTAGAGCCCAAGGTTTGAAAATTCGATTTCGGAATAAATTTCGTCCCTCGTGGGATCGCAAAATTTCGGTGAAATTTAGAAATTTTGGGAATATTTCGGACGAAATTTGAATTTGAAAATTCAAATCCGGTCCATTCAGGAAAACCCCCCCGAAATTTTGGGTTTTTTGCACCGGCTGAAAAGTGGTATAAACTTTAACAAAAAAATTGAAATTGTTTTTGGAGGTTCCTGACACATCGCTAATGTTCTCACAAAAATTTCAGCTAATTATCACATCTCAGGAATTTTTAAAAATTCGGAGAGTGGTACTGTCCTGATAAAACACTGACTTACAAGTTTGATCCGAATGGAAAATGGTATAAATCAAGTTATAAACTGTTGAACTTTTTTTTTCATGGTTATGATCCATAAATAATGTTCTCAAAAAAATTTTAGCTGATTATCACATGTGATGAATTTTAAAAAATTCAGAGAGTGGTACTGTCCTGATA
Source organism: Otatea glauca (assembly GCA_036346275.1). Classification (NCBI taxonomy): domain Eukaryota; kingdom Viridiplantae; phylum Streptophyta; class Magnoliopsida; order Poales; family Poaceae; genus Otatea; species Otatea glauca. The sequence continues at coordinate 15,699,017 of CM070729.1, forward strand.
GAACACTGACCGACAAGTTTGATCCGAATGGAAAATGGTACAAATCAAGTTAGAAACTGTTGAATTTTTTTAATGGTTATGATGTATCTATAATGCTCTCATAAAATTTTTAGATAATGATAAAACTGTATGAAATTTTAAAAATTCGAACAGTACTACTGCCCTGTTAAAAGGCTTACTAGCAAATTTGAACAAAATGAAAAATTATGTAAACCACGTTAAAAACTTTTGAATATTTTTGTGGATGGTTCTGATGTAACATTAATTTTTATTTAAAAATTTAGATGATTATCATTCTCAAATAATGTTTAAAAATTCAGACAGTGCTACGTCCTGATAAAAGTCTGATGATCAATACAGATTTGCTTTAGCAATAAAAAATTTAAAATTTTTGAAAATTTTAAAGAATGGTGATAAGGAAGTTCTTAATATCCCATAAAAATTGTGATGCATTATCACACTCGAGTTAATTTATAAAACTCTTACAAGGCACATTACCATTTATGTTCTTTTCTTTTTTATTTTTGAAATATAATATAACAAACGAAGTTCAATGCTTACATAGATTTGATTGACCAAACAAAAAAAGTTGAATTTTTTTGAACAATTTATATAATGTTACTGAGTCAATTATTAATCTCTCACAAAAATTTTAGATCATAATCACACAAAATAAAATTTATAAAATTCTGACAATATAACTGTCCCAATTATGTTCATTCTGTTTTTGATTTTTTAAAGATAACAAATGAAGTTAAATTACTTTTAGATTTTTTATGTATGATCCTAAGCTAATAAATATAGTATCATAAAATTTTCAGATTATTATGAATCTTGTAAAATTTTATAAAAATCTGACAGTGTTTCTGTCAAAATTTTAAAATGTTTAAAAATCGTTTTTTCAACAAATTTTCATAGGAGATGACTTTCCTAAGGGTTATTGGACCAAATCCGGCCCTAAAAGTTTCAAAACAGGCAAAAAAAACCCGAAATTTCATCGAAAAAACCAAAATTTCGGGTAACTGTAGCAATTTTAAATTTTTTTAATTTTTTTCGGCCGGTACTTTAGATTTCGGGGTGGTCCGAAATCCAAAATTTCGCCGAAATTTGGAACCCTGCTAGAGCCACCAGAGCAATGTTGCAGTCAAGTTATAGTTTAAATGCCACTTGACCATGAAAGAAACCTTCGCAATCCAGTGGTAACATGCTGATCATAAAAACAGAATGCTACAGACCAAACACCTTAAACAACAAAGAGAGATAAGAAGATGCTAACACGACAATCATCAGATATGTAAGGTAACATGACAATTCAGAGCTACCGAAATAAGGTACCTTAGGCTAGAGGCTTGATGGAATTATAGAAAGATAAGTTAGTACTATTCCATCGACGTATCAGAGGTGATCACTGTAAATTCAGATATATAAAGCAAGCATGGATACCGGTTTTGATGATGTTTTCTTATAGTGATCATGGTTAAGGAGTTTAGGTCGTCATGTTTGCTCTATACATATGATGAGACTTCTAAATTGAATTACAGTATTGTGACATTTCGCACGAGGATTTAGGGTTACATAATTTATATATGCATATTTTTTAGAAATTCTACACATATATTCCTAAAAAAAGGCATTACAATTCTCCATAAAAAATTTGGTGCGAAATATGGTCCTAAAAACAAGAAAACCAGTCGAATTTGTGATCATCTTGGTCCAAAAATCCGAAATCTCGTCGAAATTTTCTGAAATCACAGTAGCAACCCTAGATTTTCAATTTTTTTATCCCGCCGGATTTGAAATCTTAGCTTTGGCCGAAAGCCAAAATTTCGACTGAGATTTTCGAAATCTGAACGAGATTTTGAACCTTAAGGTAGATACGGATGATTTGATCTTAGCTGGATGTAACCGGTGCATGTACGCACTAGAGGCCGAGGGTAGTACTCATGAACAGGTTTTACAATGTCGAGATCAAAAAAACTGCTCAAAAATCGAAATTCGAAAAGCGGCAATATCGAGTCCAAAATTGGTAACAAAATCATCAAAAAGCAAAGAGTTCTTAAATCAAATTTTCTGAAGAAAAAAATAAAAATCGATCGGTTTTCACCGAAAATCGACCGACCAATCGATTTTTTTTGGCAACCGATTTTTTTGAGCTATTTTCGTTGATTTTCATCAAAAATCTAGCGGTTTTCATCGATTTTCGACCGATTTATATCGCATAAATTTTTTAAATTTTCTGAATTTTGTTGAATTGAACCAATTAGCCGAACGTTGAGCCGTCTCGATATGGTGGAAAATCGCAATTTTCGAACCACTTTTATCGATTTTTGAAACCTGCGCGTGAATGCATTCATATTATTTGTTTCCATGTGCTGGACGGCTGGTACATGTGCATGCCTGCACGCTACAGGTAGCACTTATTCTGACCGAGATATGTACGTGCGCATGCATGCTGACATAAAAGAGCAGGTTAGTTGATTTTCTTGCTTTGTACATATTGACGATTAACCTTCTGGAGATCATATCTATTAACCTAAGTAATGGATTTGTAATCCGTTTGAATCTCTGTACTCTTTGTGATAAATCCTTTCAAATGAGCCTAATATTGGATACAGTGGTGGCCAAAATGGGCAGCCCAACCCGGCGCGGCACAGCACGGCTCAAATGCGGTATATGACCCGTTTAGGCCTAGCTATTAAACGGGTTGTACCATGCCGGCAGGTATAAATGGACCAAAGGAGGCCTTTTTGACCTCTAATTTTTTTTAGAAAAAAATCTGAATGTTTTAAAAAAACTTTTAGAAAAATTGGAAAATCGTAAAAGTTTGAAAAAATATAGAAAAATTTGAAAAAAATCTAGAATAATTTGAAAAACCGAAAGGAATGTAGAAATTTTTTTAGAAATCTATGTAAATTAGGAAAAGCAAAAAATATGAAATAAAATTCTAAAAAAGATAAATAATTGGAATTAAATAATGAGTTTTATTAATGTTTGCCTGCCTCGTTAAAAACATGAGTTTTATTAATGTTTGGCTGCTTCGTTAAAAACTTTGCCAAGTAAAAACTCAACATTAGAAAACCTTATTAAAGAAAAAATAATAAAGCCTATAGCTCAGTGATAGAGGAAAAAAGTGAAGATTACAATTATTCTTCCTGACTATCTAGATAAACATTTTCAAACGTCACCGTCAGCTCAAGATTTTCTTAAATGTGTTGTGCTCGTTGATTAGCTTGTTCCCAATCTTTCATAGTGAAAAGTATTTCCACCATTTCACTTTCAGATTTGTTCTTCTCTCATATATTATTCTTCCGGATAAACTGAAAGCAGACTCTGAAGAAACCGTGGAGACAGAACTGTTAACATATCCCGTGCTAATATGGAAAGCACTAAATATGTTATCTTATGCTCGTGCTACCACTGTAAAATGCTGAAGTCCTCCTTTTGCTGCTCTTGGTAGTTGACAGTGTCATTGTTGAGATAGACAGCTAGCTCCTCACCAATTGTTTTGTCCGCACTTGACGTTGTTGTACTCGAACTCCTTGAGGTAGAGCCACATGTATCTTATATCTTTTCCCACGTAGTTTTCCCCTACCTGTTATGGGTGCTGGTGAAGGTCGCTGCATACGAACTCCAGCAAACTTCTGATCATACTTAGCATAAACTTGAGACGAGTTAGTACGAACATTTGAAAAATAACTAGAATAATCAGCACCAACCGCATCACTTAGAAGTAAGAGAACATTAGCAAATCCTCGAACTCTAGCTCTAGGATTTAAAAAATAAATGCAAATAATATAACATACGAATTTCTTTCCAATATTTTTAAAAAAGTAGTTTCCATAGTATAAACAGATTCACACAAAATATTATCATTTTCGTGGTTTCTTAAGTGGGTAGTAATTTCTAGAATATGATGCACAATTAAAAGAGAGGTTGAGTAATAAACTCCAGATAAAGCAACAATGGAATCATAAAAAAATTCCAAAAATAACAAGTATTTAGCAACAAACCAATATTACTATGTGAGTAGCGGTCGACCATCCTGGCCTGAGGCGGAACTAGGAGGTGCCGGGTATGCCCCGGCATCCCCAAAATTTTGAGAACGCAAGCTACTCCTAGGAGAGCGGCGTGGGCGTGACAGGCGGGCTAGCGAGCGGCGCGACAGGTGTCACGGCTGCTCAGGGGGCTGCGGCGGCGAGTGGCTCTAGCGAGCGGCAACGCAAGTAGTAACTCGGGGGCAGGGTGAGCGGCTAGGGTGGGCGGCGACGCGATAGACAACTGGGGGGCCGAGCAGCACGGCAGGTGGTGCGGCATGTGGCTCAGGTGGGCGGCAGTGCGACAGGCGGCATGCGGCTCTGGCTAGCTATGGCGCGAACGGCAGCACGGAAAGCGGCAAGTGGCTCGGGTAGGCTACGGCACGGGCGAGCGAGCGATGCGGAGGCAACGCGCGGGCCATGCAAGCTGCGCGGCTCAGGCAAGGAGCAACGCAACACGGGGCCACGGGCACACCCATTAGAAAATTTTTAGTTTGGCCACTGATCCTGGCTATGATATTGTGTGTTATTAAAAATAGAAAATGTGCTCTTATAGGGTATGAGTGACTTAAGCATCAAGTAAGTAGAGTTCTATCTAGCAGGCATATCCAAACCAAACTTATGTGGACGTATCTCCATTGTAATACAATAAGTTTTATATGCTGCTACTCATTGATTAGAATTATTTAAGAAAGATATTGCAGTAGGAAAGTTTCAATGTATTGGTCTAACATCTTCAAACCAGATTTAACTATAAGATTAATAATATGGCAAAGACAACGCTGATGTAACAAGAAAGATTCGATGTACAAATTAAAAATCGGAGTAAGAATGGTCATTGCAAAAGTATTTGCTGCAACATTATCTAATGTTATTGCAAAGATTTTATCTGTGATGCCAAAAACTTTCACAACTTTTACAATACTATTAGCAATATTCTCACCAATGTGTGCTATATTAATTAATTTGAATCCTATATTTTTTTCTCTAGTTGCCAATCATTGTTTACATAATGAGCAATTACACTAAGATAATCCTCTTTAGCCTTAGCACTCTATATGTCTAATGTCAAAGACACATAAAAAAGTACATGTATTAAAGAGCACTTTTAGCTTACTACGATAATTATTATAGTATTTAATCAGATCTCTAGTTGTTGTCTGTCTAAAAACTGTAGAAAATCTAAGATTATTAGCGGTTCTAATATAGTTTTCAAATGCTGGTGACTCACCAAAGTTTAAAGGTAGATCTTGAGAAGCGATTAAACGACAAAGAGATTTACGAGTTATCTCAGGATTTTAGTCCCAGTGACGTATCGTACTGTCGGGGTTGTACTGTAGCTGCAACCACCCTTACTTTTATTACAGCTCTTAGCATGTCTCTTCAAGTGTCCCGATCCACCTGAAGATTTTGTAGTAAATTTATGCTTACAATATTTATAAATAGCATACCTGCTCTGAACACCGTTTGATGTCTCAAAAATCTAGTCGAAATCTTTCCAGACTTTCGATGTACTGTGTCTTGATATTTTCACCCATGTGTTTACCAACGCAGTAGCACTTGTAGAGTCTGAGGATAGTACAGGTACTACAGCTTCTTCAACTTGATATGATGTAAGAAGCTCTTTGGATGAAATCCCAAAATCAGAAGGTGGGAAGGACGTAAAATCTCTGTTCTCCATGAAGAAATTGCAAGAAATAATTACTCTATTATTAATTTCATATCCTTGAAAATAATAAGAACACTAAAAAATTAAAACACCATTTTTACCTTGATTTTTTTTTGAAGATGAAAGCCGAATTTCGGATTTTTGGCAAATTTTAGCAAATTATCACCGAGAGCAAGAGAATTTTCACGAGAGAATTTAGAAAAGAGATTGCAAGTTTGCTGGTGGAGAAATGAGGAGGCTGCTATCCTATTTATAGGAGAAAAAAAAATTAGGATTTTTCGGATTTTTTTTAGGCTCCAATGGCTAGAAATTCGAAAATAAGGAAAACGGGTCGAAAGGGTTCTAATTGGGCCGTACCGTGTCGGGCGGTGTCCGGACCATGCCGTGCCGGCCTGTGGGGCCGAGGTGCCAGCCCAAACACGACCCGGACTATTAAGTCGTACCGCACAGCCCGTTTATAGTTAGACCATACTGTGCCCAAGGCCTACCGTTTGACCACCTCTAATTGGATAGATTACACATATAAAATATTTGATGTGATGTGAGGCCCACATGTTATAGTTTTGCTCTAAGAAATTTTATACACGGTATATCAATGCTTTTCACTTGCATATAGGCAACTACCTCTTTTTTTTTCTTTTTCTTTTATTTAATGAATTTTGCGTACAAAATTTCACCAAACATCAAAATCAGAAGCATCTTTCATGCGTCATCTACACTCTCCTCCCGCAGATCCAGCGGCTACTATCAATCTCGAAAGCCAAACGAAGACCACTACTCCACCTTCTCCCGTTACTACTCTGCGTGCTACTCTTCGCCTCCCACCTCTCGCCATCCTCTCCGCCTCGCAATTGGCACCGCCCTTCTTCGCCACTTCCCAAGCTACGGACGCCGCTGATCCGGAGATCAGATGCCGCCGTCTCGGCGTCTCCGCCCCTCGTCGTAGGGATCCATCGCCCGTCTCTCGCCGAAATGCCTTCTAGCTAACGTCACTGTCGAGGGATCGATTTTATTTCGCTGTCGTGGCAACGGACTAAGCTTCTGGTTGTCTCGATCGTCTGGTTTTTGGTGCCGTAGAGGTAGAAAAAAGAATTGAGGACGTTGATGGGATCGTGGGAGTGACTTGTGTGGAGTGTGGACTGCACGAAATAGGCGAAGCGTCCGATGTGTTTGCTTTGACCCAGACGTTCGTGGCTTATCAATTCTGAATATTATTTCCTTCGTCGCATATACCTACCAGAAGAAAGAAAAGCAGGAGGCTACCTTTTTCTCTTTTGAGTTTGGCAGTTTGCCACTGCTACAGTCAATCGCGGGTATGTCTACATCTTAGCGAGAGGAGAATCCATGGAAGCAAACATGCGGTGCTACCTCCTGTCGATACGTACAAGTCGTGAACTGTAAGCCCAGCCCTCCATTTGTGTGAATCAGCGGCAAGACGACAGCAGACGAGAGCTGAGGCAGAGTTCAGCGAAAGAATTAGTTAGGCTGTTAGTTTGAACTTTGGGCCTTGTTGGCTGGGCTGGGTCCCACTTGTAAGAGATTGATGGGGAGTATATAACCACCGAGAAGTCTCTGAAATGATTGATGAACCATTTTTCTCAATATCTTGCGAAATCTTATCTACTCTCCCTAGTTCTTGCTATATCTGCCCCAAATTCTCCATCTGATCTATATATTTCCGTGACATTTGGTATCAGAGCCAAATCGCTTCTGTGCCGGTGTCGAAGAAGTTATCGCAACTAGAAGAGAAGGTCGTTACTGCCATAGCGACCGTGGAGAATCAACTAGAAGGGATGAACTCGTTGCTGAAATGGATTTTGAACGACATGCATGGCATGAATCCGAGATCAGCGAGGTGCGCTCGACGATGGATGGAGTGGTGGGCCGAGTGGGAACACTAGAGGTGCGACCCGAGATGCCAAGTCCACCGGCTGCACGCTTAGTGCCAACTCGACCAGTTCCTCTGCCGTCTTCCTCACCAACAGGCGTTGAGGATCTTCAGGCCAGTGGCCGCAGTTCTCCAGAGCACAACTGGGGGCAAGTGAGGGGTATCCTTGCATCCCCAGCGCTACCTCTGGCCACGGGTATGTATGATTTCACTGCCGCCATCCAAGTGATTGATGTTTTGCCCAGTGAGGGAAGGGGGTCACAACAAAATTTGGTTCCTCTTCATCGCCAATCTATGCCCAAATTAGAGTTTCCCAAATTTGATGGAGAGAATCCAAGGTTATGGAGAGAGAGGTGTGAAATTTATTTTGAGGTTTTTGGAATTCATTCAGGAATATGCACTAGAATTGCAGCCTTGTATTTCACTGACAATGCTGCCTTGTGGTTGCAAAATGCTGAAGCCAAGGGAAGGTTTGAGAATTGGGAAGCCTTGTGTGTAGAGGGCTGTAAACAAGCCGAGCTTGAGCGAGCCTGACCTTCCAGGCTCGAGCTCGGTAGAAGCTCGAGCCGAGCTCGAACGAGCTCGAGGTGGAGTTCGAGCTCAGTGTTGGGCTCGAGCTCGACTTGGCACAAGCTCGGCTCGATTAGGCTCGACAGCAAGTAAACACAGACAAGCTCGGGAGAAGCTCGAATAGGCTCGATTAAGCACGATAACAATTAAATTACAGACATCAAGCATGCGCAAATAGCAAGTAATATTTAACCATTCAGCAAGTAATATTTAACCATTAAAAAAACTAAGTATGAGAAATATTTAACCATGAGACAATTAAACATACAAGTATCAAGTATGCATTAATGCATGCCTCTCCAGTCTCCACTTCTCCAATCTCCAGAAACATGTTATCAAGTATGCATTAATGCATGCCTCTCCACTTCTCCAATCTCCAGGAACAAATATGACTGTCTTAATAGGAGCACATATAACAAATTTGTAAAAGTTACGATAGTCTTACAAACTAATTGCTACCCACTGTTGAGATGGTTGTAGCAGCCTCGATTAATGACAAAGGAATGGAAAGAGCATCATCATCCTATGCAAGAAGTAAATATATATTAGATGCGCAACTCAATTATGTGGTAAAAAACAACACCCATTAACTTATTATTGGTCGTATTGAAGATGCAAATGCAAATATTACTTTCTGGGATTTGGGAGGTCATGTTAATATTGCTAATGCAGAATTTTGGACCAAAATTCCTTATTAAAGTCAAATAGTCAGAGTTTGGGAATAGCTCTATCTATTGTGGTTGATTATCTCTTTAGTAGGTTGTCAAGCTGATTGGAGTTGCCATCTGCATGCTATTTTGAATTAATGCTATCCACATGTTATTTTGAATTAGTATGTGAGGAATATATAACTTAAAAGTTAAAACTGGAGGACTATGATCTGGTAGCTTTAATTGGTCTCCCAGCATATGTGGTATTCCTGGAGAACCATGCTATAATATATTATCATTTCATTTTGAACTATTACTGTATTGTTGTTGTTAGATGCATTGCCTATTCTGGTAAATAAGGAAAAATAATAATTGAAGAGAACCTAACATAAAATTCTTACTTCAGAAAAGGTTCATGGCCAGGATGAGGCTGTATTGTTGAGGATGTTGTATCCGACCGAGAGGCAGGTGTTGACGGAGAGGATGCAGCAGTCCGCACCGACGATGGCCATGCAGGTCCTGCACCGGGGATGGGAGTCGCACAACAAGATTCATCAGTTAGGTTTTGGGAATGGGGAATGAGGTTGGGAATAGTGAATAAATCATACTCGGTCGACGATGGAACTTGAGGTGGATGTGTCAAGCTGACAGCCGATGAGGAGAAGGGTGTCGCCGCGTCGATGCTTGCCTACTTGGTAACAAAGAAGGAGAGGCGTCACCGGCTCGCCGCGTCGGCTTACCCCATCAGCCACAGTGGAGCCTGCTTGCCTGAGCGGTGAGGAGTCGGGGAGGCGAGGATGGCAGGGAGTCGGGGTGGCGGGGAGTCGAGGAGGCGGGAATGGGGGACGGCGAATCGAGGTCGGGCCCGACAGGGACAGTCGAAATCGGATGGGGACTGGAGACTGGGGAGTGGGGATGGAGTCAATTTAGGGTTTGGGAAAGGGAGATTGGGAGGAGTCGGGTGTCGGGGACTCGAGGAGTCGGGGTCGACCGGTCGGGTTAGTCATGGACTCGTGGTCGTGGGACGTGGGCTCGTGGCCTCGCGGCCCAAGGGCTGTGTCTGGTGGACTGAGGAAGACACTAGTAAGCTCTGCTGCTCTAGGCTTTGGGGTCGATTGGATGGTGCGAGCCTACACGAAGTTCGAGTTCGGCTCGTCCAGGCTAGCGAGCTTGAGGGCAGGCTCGAGCTCAGTTCATTTGAGGCTCGAGCTGAGCTCAAATCGAGTCTGGAACAAGCCGAGCTCGAGCAGTTCGCGAGCCTCAAGCTTTTTTTACAGCCCTATGTAGAAGTGGATAAACATTTTGGTCGAAACTTGTACAGACGCCAAATGAATCAATTGATCAATCTGAGACAGAATGACTCGGTAGCTGAGTATGTAGAAAGGTTTGAAAAGCTACAGCACCATATTTTGCTTTACAACCCATCTCAGGACAATATTATCTTTGTCACTCACTTTTTGGGGGGATTACGTGAGGAGATTTGCCCTACAATTGAATTGCATAATCCTGAAGATATAGATACTACTGGGCTCTTGCGCTGTTATAGGAAGAAGTGGAGAACTAAAAAAAGCACAAGTCTAACAACAAGGAATTTACTCGAGGATGCAATAAGTACTCTGATCAATCAAGGTTTTAGGCAAACTGGAGGAGAACAAAAAAGTTGAAGATCACAAGAGGACAACTAACGGACGTTGGGACAAGACACTGGAAGCATTACGTGTTTACTGCAAGGCAAATGGACTATGCTTCAAATGTGGAGAGAAATGGGGAAAGAATCACAATTGTCCTGACAGGGTTCCCTTACATGTAATTGAAGAATTGCTAGAAGTGCTACAAGTGCAACCAGCATCTGAATCAGAAGATAATGGAATTGAAGCAAATTCAGAAGAAGAGCTTATGGCAGTGACAACCCAACCAGGATAACCCAAGTGCAAGCTGAAAGATCGAAAAGGCGACTAGAGGGGGGTGAATAGGAGCCAAATAAAATTTTCGAATAAATTCTCCCCCTAGAAATCAATCCACCAAAAGACCAGAAAGAGAGAACTGAACCATCGATCGTGCAATTTCAAAACAGAGGCTCGACCGCTTAAGATAGGGTGAACAAGAAAATCGCGACCGGTCGGGTAGCTCGTCTGATGAACAAGATCGCGAATCGGTCGTTAGTATCGGTCGGATGAACAAGACTCCCGACCAAGTGGTCGGATGAACAAGACTTCCCGACCGAAGTGGTCGGTGAATGTAACTCCCGACCGAAAGTGGTCGGATGAACAAATGTTCGGTGAACAAGACTCGACCGGATGAACAAGACTCCGATCATCGCGGAGGTCGGTTAAACAAAGACTCGACTCGCAGAGGTCGGATGAACAAGACTCGGGTGAATAGTGTTGGAAGAACAAGATTCTCGACCGATGAACAAGACGCCCGACCTACAGAGGTCTGATGAAGCAAGACTCGGGTGAATAGTATTCGGATGAATAAGATTCCGACCGATGAATAAGACGCCCGACCTACATAGGTCGGATGAACAGTACTTGGGTGAATAGTGTTCCCGGCCGATGAACAGTACGCCCGACCTACAGAGGTCGGATGAACAGTACTCGGGTGAACAGTGTTCGGATGAATAGTGCTCCCGACCAATGAACAGTACGCCCGACCTACAGAGGTCGGATGAACAGTACCGGGGTCGGATGAGCAGTAAAATCAGCACGATCTTAAAAACAGAAATCGATGTAACTTTTGATCGGCTGATCCAAAAACAGTGAAAATTGGTGTGCACCTCCCTAAGGATGTCAGGAACCTATTTCAATCATCAATCGAAGGAATTGATACCAAGGTTCCGTCCCTTTCGCTTAAACAAATGCAACACCAAAAACAGAGTCACAAACACAGACTTCACCCCTAACTTGCTGGTGGGAGTTGATGGTCAGAATATCCTTGGATAACTCTCCACAAATCACAGCAAGTAAGTACACGAAGAAACAACCCTTCAAACAAATAGAAACACTATCTCAAAACTAGTCACGTAAATTGGTTTCTTGCAAACCGAATAGAAGAGGTTGTAGATTGCCTAGATGATTGGGATATGATCTATAGAAGATTCATCCAAAGAATCTTTCATCCTTGGCAACAAGAACCGTAAGCCAATCAGACTAAAGAACTTCAAGTCACACGCTTACGCACTTCAAGAACACACAGATTTACAAACTTGCAACAAGAACGCAAGGATTGCCTAGATGATTGAAAGCACCAATCTAGAGAAGAGTTCATCAATCATGAATTTCAACAAAGACTCGAAGCATGTAGAAGGAGATGAGGCAAATCCAAATTACGAAAGAAAATTGCAAGTAAGTAAATGCGAATTTAGATAATGTAATTTAAGTGCGTAATGTAAATACATAAGAGAAATGAAACAAGAATATAAGTGAAGAACATTTCATTTCGGAAGGGAGGTTTACAAAGCCTCACAACAAAGTGGGCAAAGCTCAAATGAGCAAAGAAAACCTCAGAACCTTCGAGAGAGGAAGGCTGCCCCTACCCTCTATTTATAGTGACAGGATCAATTCCCACCCTTGGATATCTTGCTTCAATCCTAAGCCAACATCCAAGAGCCGGATTTGATCCTTACATCGCCACTCTCAACAACTCTCAACTACTCACGAGACTTTCCTCACCGCCACCACGCCCCTGTGGAGACACCCTCTCCCTGCCTAGTAGCAGCTAGAACACCTACCACCCTTGGATGAGCCTCTAAACCCTAGAGCACTCCATCAAGGGCTGAGATTTTACCCACTCACACAGCTATGCATGGGTGACCAAACCCAACAACACAACGGGTTTTGCACGCTGCTCAAAGCATACCAACTTGACCCGCTACTCTCTCTTCCCGATCGCGATCCAACGGTCCTCCTCGATCGAGCAGCTCCAAGTTAGCATCTCATCCATTCCTTTGTCTTCTTGGCTTGCGGCTACTCCCGGCCTCGCCATCTTTGGCGACACTCGATCATCCGGACCTCGGCTCCCAAATTTAGTCCCGATCCCTTCGCCTCACCATGACCTAGCTCCAAAGTCCCGCAACCATCATAGACAAGGAAACCACATCACATAGCAATGTCCAACAACACATATCCATCTCAACAGAAAGATATACACTTCATCGCCAAGAAACCTCGACCACACATGGTCCGACCACCGGTCTCCATCCCGACCACGGACGACCACCGGTCTCCATCCCGACCACTCGAGGTCCGACCACCGGTCTTCGCCCCGACCACTCGGGTCCGACCATCGGTCTTCTTCCCGACCACTCGAGGTCCGACCACCGGTCTTCGCCCCGACCACTGGGTCCGACCATCGGTCTTCGCCCCGACCACTCTGGTCTCGACCATCGGTCTCCGCCCCGACCACTGGGTCGGACGATCGTTTCCAACCACCACACTCGCACCACTGGGTCGGATGACTGGTCTCCAACCACCAAAGCTCGCACCACTGGGTCGGATGACTGGTCTCCAACCACCAAAGCTCGGACCACTCGGGTCGGATAACCGGTCTCCGACCAACCAAAGACCGACCACTGGTCGTACAATTGGTCTCCGACCAACCAAAGACTCGACCACTGGTCGTATAACCGGTCTCCGACCAACCAAAGACTGACCACTGGTCGGACAACGGTCTCCGACCAACCAAAGACGACCACTCGGATCAAACTCAAATTCAAGCACAACAAAGTTAAACCACACCAATTACTCATCACCATCGTGATAGACCTCCACATGGTCTTTCAATCTCTCCTTGATGAGTATATTGACAAACACTAAAAGGCATAAATTTGAGTTTGTAAAGCAATTTGATTGCAAAACCAAACTTGGTCCAGAGAGAAAGATATAAAATCATGACCAAGTTGGCAGAAGATTTTAGAGCAAGATCATGAAAAGAGCAAGTTTTCTACAAAAGCTCTAAAATCAATCATAAGTGCCAAATGTGATATGATCCATAAGAGATAGCAAAGATTTACAAAGATCATAAGAGATAGCAAGCTTTCACATTTTTATCTCCCTTTTCTACATTTTAAATGATGCCTTTTCTACATTTTCTCCCCTTTGGCAATATAGGCATCAAAATGGAATTTTTCTCTCTTTTTTGTTTGTTTTCTCCTTTATATATGTATGCATGAAATGCATCCTAAGTGAGCTTTGAGAATTATCCAAGTGATCACAATGACAAGATATGACACCAAGCTAGTCAATTTAGAAAATGACTGAACTAGGATGTCTGCAAGAACAAATTCATTTGGCTCACAAGCTTGGTTTACAAGATTTTATTTTAGCAAGATTTGAACAAGTGCAAAACTTAGCAAAAGTTTCAAAGCTAGAAGCCAGCACCACTCATAGGATCAAATGGAAAACCTAGAGTTCAACCTACTCAACACTTTGGGGAATCTTGAAGTACATATAGAGTCCTTCGAGTTCATTTTTCAATTCATGCAAATTCTTCTTCTTTGATATTTTGAAAGACATAGCGGGTGCAAATGTTTGACATTATTTGCATTCTTTACCCACTTATGTTTTTGTTATTTGCATTTCTTAATGGTTGACTCAAGCCATGTTCGATCACCCCAAGAGTAACTCTTAAGAGAATGATCTTGGTCATACACTATATATTCCAAGTTCATCCCAAGTGCAATGGGAGGCGCCTCTAGAATATATAGTGTTGAGTTCAATTTTGCACAAAAAGGGTCAAGTTTTTCTTATTTTAGAATATATGAGCAATTTTGAAGGACTAAAATATGGATCAAGCAAGTTTCACCCAAGTTGCTATAGGGACTCTAGAGAACTCCATAAATTCACAATTCATGGTAAAACCTCTAGAGAAGAAACTTTAACAAGAAAAAGCAACATGTTTTCATTTAAGATTTTCAATTTTCAGATTTTAAATGCTTAGTATCATAGATGAACTTGGATAGACCTAAGCTAGTGATTTTCTTCAAAGATGTAGCAAGGTGCATTACATGAAGATTGAATCAATTGCATAATAGACAAAGCTCATAAAGCAGAAAAATGCAATCTAAATGCAATGCATGAACAGATTCCCAAACTCCCCTCAACAGCTTGAATCAATTTTAGGCTCAAATCTGGTTAAAGTTGAGTTATTATCAAGATTAGGCATAAAGAAGACCTAAATGAACTCAATAAAACCAGAAAAAAATGTAATAGGAGAAGAAGTCGAGAAACCGCAAGACCGGATGGCTATTGAGCATAGATAAGATAGAAGAGACTCACTATCGCTCAGATCGGCTCTTATCTTCCCTAGAGACTAACATAGGAAGTCGACTCTAGATCCCAACTAAGGAGTGCACATGCACTGCCTACCCAGAGGCCCAAAACCCGCTAGACTTATAAGACTGTGAGAGAACTCAACCTAGAGAGAAGAGAGAATGACTAATCACGCATGATAGCAACCTAAAGCATAAGATAAGAGGTCCATGGAAGACATGCTAAGTGAGTGAACTCAACTTAAGAAAACAAGCCCAAAGTCACCTGTAAGAAGAAAGGAAAAGTGAAAGAAAAATATAGTACATAATATACAAACCAGCTCCCCTCAAGATAAGCCATATGAGCTCATAAACCCAAGCTCAAATCCCTCAACACACTCTACTTCCCTTGAGGCACACTCTAAAACTCTCACCTCACAAGAGATCGGTAGAAAGCTAGAGGAAAAGAGATAAGATCTAAAACCACATGGTCTCTAAGGAGCAAAACGGCTCAAGGTAAGAAGCAATCCTAGCTATGCTAGAAGACCAACCAAAAGACTCTAGACAAACAGGACACAAGCTCTACCTACAAAAGAACCACAACCTCCTAAGAGACACATCACTATCATCAACAATTTCAGAGGTACTTACCTACTGCAGAGTAGAGCAAGTAGTGGCAAATGACCTGAAGAGGATCCAAAAAGCAGAGGAAGAAGACTTAGAGATATTCCTAGGATGATGGTCTCCTCACCAGAAAGCCTACACACATGCATCCAACAAATCTATGCTTTCGAAACTAGGGTTAGGCAGATCCAGTTCCTAGGCACGAATGGACAAGATACAGGAAAAGAGTGGCAAACGATCATCTAGAGCATGAACATGATGCAGAAGGTAATGTAAGATCATGTATCACAACCAAGTCAAGATAGCATCAAGATCCATATATCCATAGACAACAAAGGAAAACATATCCACATGATAAACAACAAAGAAGGTGCATCATAGCACCGCTATGTCGCGTAAGAAGCTAAGCAAGGTGCATCGCAAAGAACAAAATGCTAGTAGGATCATGTGCAAGCCTAGAAATACATGGATCAAGATACTACCCTAAACATGGCAATGACCATGTAAATGAAGAAATACCATAATGAAGCACAACAACATGCTACTAGATATAACATGAGCAAGATAAATAAAGACAACCAAAGAGGATCATGCATAAAACAAACCAATTAGCAACATCAAGATCCATTTATCCATAGTCTCAATAACAATATTTACATGCCACTAAAAGGCCCGCCAAAAGGAGACCAAACAAAAGGTCATGAGGACACAAAGATGAAAGTAAATGGTGACCATGGACACAAAGATGAGAAGCTACTTATGGCAACACTCTATGCATGATGATGAATACATGCCATGAATGAAGAACACAAGCTCATGCAAAATAGGTATGAAGCATATAAGCATGAAGGACAATAAAAGGTGATCATGAACAATATAAGTCATACAAATGGCAGCTAGATCATATAACCCTAATCTCATGAAAGGCACTCACATGTAGCAAAGTCCGACAAACAAAGTCTAAACAAAGCTAATCATGGATGTAATAGAGAATCGTGGTCATATTACCTAGATACTACTCATGACAAAATAAAGTAAATGATACATAGCACGTGCCCATAGTTAATACAAATTCTCATACCAAATGAACACTATCATGGACAAGATAAAAAACAAGAAAATCACATGCTGGGAAAGAGCTCATGAATCTAGGATATAATACATGAAGCACAAAGATGGTTGGGGAAAACATGCTATGGCACAAAACAAGACAGACAAAAACTAACAAGACCTAGCAAAGTACATATAATACACATGGGAGCAAGAGCAATCACAACATGTCATGAAAATGATGATCGCAAGTATAACCGACATGAGGGTATGAGATAGCTCACCATGGAAGTGGAAGTCCCCAATGTTGTTATCATGAAGCTCAACACTTGTGGAGCGAAACACAAGGCAAACAAAATTGAAAGTACATGCAGTTAGCATGATGCTCATGATGGTCATGCAGAAGATCCAATCCTCTAGAGACAAGCCGCAAAGACCAACTCGGAATTCACATCGAGTGCTAACATTGAAAAGCGACAAAACGATCCTAGATGAGACTAGTAAGGATCATCATGACCAACATACTTACTCGCAACTCTTGCCGTGAGTGGGTACCTTGAGGAAAACGAGGTCCACTACTTATGTACGGCAAAGATGATGCCTCGTGACAACTCATGGACTAAGAATCGAACTAAGAAAGGATAAGTCCACAAGATGATCCAAATCCACTCCACTAGGCGGTGATCACATCCTCAAGCTAGCCTCAAGCGACTCATGCCATCAAAAAGGCAAAAGGCACTTAAAAGCATCATTGCATAGACATGACAAAAGGAATTTACACAAGAGGGAAAGATGACTCAAGATCGAGATAGAGTGAAGACTTGGGGACCCAATATCAACCACACGACGCCTCGAGTACCACCACGTATGCATCGACTCGAGTGTCTCTCTGCCGCTTAACTATCACACGATCGTAAGCGCCCGTAGATGATCTAGAGTCAAATCGGGTTGGCTCGCCGTGGTGCAAAAGCCGAACCACCCCAAGAAGGTCGCTCAATCTCCTACTAGAAAACACCTCACGCTACCGATATCTACCTCGATGGGAAGAACGAGGAATATCAAGAGGACGGCGGAAAGACCGACTACGAACAGCTCCAAGACTAAAATTCAAGAACCAAAGATGAAAACCAAGTCCGGACGCCCAAAAACAAAGCGACTCTCTAACTCGTCTAGAAGTGTGTGTCTTAGGAGCACTCAAAGTCCGGGATGACCTCGAATACCCCTAAGAGCAGCAACACGATCACGCCGAGTGATCTTGGCGCGCCTAAAGCGTAAATCTACTAGGTGACCATCCTTCTTACTGAAGGTGCATGTATACTCGCCTTGCTAGAGGCGTAGCAATAGGAGAAGCATCCTTCGTCAAGTCCCATGGACCACACCAACAGACTCAACACAGTGGTGCTCACCCCGAGCTACCACAATCTCACCACTCTTGGATGCACGCACAATGGTAGGAGGATGTGCCTAGCGTGCTCCAAGTAGTCAAATCCTAGACCCCGATTAAATCACGATCTTAGATTGGTCTAGAATGAGATTGCTTCTTCTTGCCTCCAACAAACTTCTCGAGAGTGCTCATAAGATACCGCAATCTCGGAAGAAAGAAGCACAAGAAGAGCAGGGGAAGAAGAAGAAGAACCGTAAAGATGAGCTCTCTCAAGACGTGCATTTTTCTCCTCAAAGACGGCTGCCTCAATCTTGAGGGCCTCACAAGAAACGCAAGACGATTTCTAATTCTATGGGCTTGGTCTTCTAATTTCTTCCTAAGCTCGACATGGATTTTATCCAAGTCCCCACAATCTCAAGACATCGCAAGCAATATTTTTGTGACTTATCTAGTAAGTCCTTAGCAAGTTTAGCACACTTGACATCTGTGGTTTCATTGTCAAGTTTTAATTGCTTACACCCTCACATGAGCCGACCGGATCCTAAGAAGCATGTGATTCAAGTTCATTGTTTCTAGCGTAAAGCTTTCTAAGGTGTTCGCCATGGCATCAATTTCGTAAAGCAATTTAGGCAATTAGCACAAGAGGGAGTAGAGTGAGCGTTAAGAAAACTAGCTTCTACAGTAAATATCATCAATAGAACTAGTGCTAGCATTCTTCATCCTAAGACCATCAAGTTCAAGAAGCACACTATCATGTATGGTCCTTAGGTTCTCCAACTCCACAAGAACAAAGATCACAGAGAACACGGTCATCGGTGACTCGGGAGGAGAAGATCTAAGTGAAGCTAACTCCCGAGTCAAGGTACCTACTTCCTTCTCTAACTCGTAACACCTCGACCTAGCCTTAGCATGAAACTTGCCTAATTTACGTATAAGATTTAACTCGTCGAGGTGGGTACCTCATCCGTCGTCAGACAAATGGAGTCGCTACTTCAATGGCGCCGCCATGAAGCACATGCCGAGAAGTCATCGCTGTTCTTCACCTTCTCTTGCGGATCGCCCTCGCTTGCATCGCTCCAGCCTCCGTGTCGAGAGCTCGATGTCGCCCAAAGGCGGCGAGGACCCGTGAAAGAGCTTCTTGTTCTTGGCAAAGTTGCGGTACTTCTTCTTCGCCGGCCACGAGTGGGCCTTCTTGTTGCGGTTCTTGTCGGTGTAGTCGTTCTTGCCCGAACCGCCTTTGTTCGCTTTTGCCCTTCTCCACCTTGGGATGCTTTGCTCGAATGTGGTTGGGGCCACCACACTAAACAGTGATCATCCCACCTCTCTTCCTCTCTCTCACTCTCTTGTATGCATATGAAAATTTATGAGCAAGAAGAGCAAGCTCATTTTTCGAAATTTTTCCAGCTTGGTCATCGCTAGCTCACAAAGGGCGAGAGAGAGAAACCAATGTAAGAATCGTAAAGAGAGGATCCAATGGGATCGGTGACCAAAGCCATCGACCGAGACTTCGTCTTCCGCGAGACGACGCCGATCTCATGAGTCTTGAGGCGGAATAAAGCCCGCCAAGAGTTAAAGTCGATAAGTCGGTGGTGTCCTTGATGGTGGTCACCTTCATCTCCTGCACTCAAGGTCGAGTGCGGTCAAGAAATGCCGAGCATTGTCCGAGTCGTATATGCAACCGATCGCCGAGGTCGCCGTAATCTTTGTAAACCGACCAAAGCACTCGTCAAGATTCTCACCGCGTGTTGTTCAAACTTGTTGAACTCACGCTTGAATTGGTCCTGTCGAACCGCCTTGATTTGGGTAGTGCCTCATGGTAAGCATCAAGGGTCACCCAAATCTCATGAGCGTAACGAAGGTGAGAAATCCTATCGCACTCATCGCGACTAAGGCCCTGTATGAGGATGTTCCTTGCCTTAGCATTTGCCTCAACGTCAGCCATATTGCCAGCCGTGACGTTCTCATCGGCAGGAACCTCATACGGGAGCTTCACCTTCTGCCATATCAGGAAGCCCTGGGCAGTGATGTACGACTCCATCCGAGATTTCCAAAAAGGAAAATCAACTCCAGA
This sequence comes from Otatea glauca, assembly GCA_036346275.1. Classification (NCBI taxonomy): domain Eukaryota; kingdom Viridiplantae; phylum Streptophyta; class Magnoliopsida; order Poales; family Poaceae; genus Otatea; species Otatea glauca. The sequence continues at coordinate 15,719,204 of CM070729.1, forward strand.
GAAAATAGGAGGCTTGGTGGAATACTTGTCCATCGCCATGGCTCTTGAGACCGGTCAAGATCTAGAAAGAGCAGAACCGGCTCTGATACCAATTGAAAGATCGAAAAGGCGACTAGAGGGGGGTGAATAGGAGCCAAATAAAATTTTCGAATAAATTCTCCCCCTAGAAATCAATCCACCAAAAGACCAGAAAGAGAGAACTGAACCATCGATCAGGCAATTTCAAAACAGAGGCTCACCGCTTAAGATAGGGTGAACAAAGAAAATCGCGACCGGTCGGGTAGCTCGTCGGATGAACAAGATCGCGAATCGGTCGTTAGTATCGGTCTGATGAACAGAGACTCCGACCAAGTGGTCGGATGAAGCAGACTCGACCGGAAGTGGTCGGGTGAATGTAACTCCCGACCGAAAGTGGTCGGATGAACGATGTTCGGGTGAACAAGACTCCACCAGATGAACAAGACTCCGATCGCGGAGGTCGGTTAAACAAGACTCGATCGCAGAGGTCGGATGAACAAGACTCGGTGAATAGTGTTCGAAGAACAAGATTCTCGACCGATGAACAAGACGCCCGACCTACGTAAGTCTGATGAACAAGACTCGGTGAATAGTATTCGGATGAACAAGACTCGACCGATGAACAAGACGCCCGACCTACATAGGTCGGATGAACAAGACTCGGGTGAATAGTGTTCCCGACCGATGAACGAAGACGCCCGACCTACGAGGTCGGATGAACAAAGACTCGGGTGAACAAGTGTTCGATGAATAGTGCTCCCGACCAATGAATAAGACGCCCGACCTACGAGGTCGGATGAACAAGACGGGTCGGATGAGCAGAAAATCAGCACGATCTTAAAAAGTAAATCGATGTAACTTTTGATCTACCGATCCAAAAACAGTGAAAATTGGTGTGCACCTCCTAAGGATGCCAGAACCTATTTCAATCATCAATCAAGGAATTGATACCAAGGTTCCGCCCTTTTCGCTTAAACAAATGCAACACCAAAACAGAGTCACAAACACAGATTTCACCCCTAACTTGTCGGTGGGAGTTGATGGTCGTAATATCCTTGGATAACTCTCCACAAATCACAGCAAGTAAGTACACGAAGAAACAACCTTCAAACAAATAGAAACACTATCTCAAAACTAGTCACGTAAATTGGTTTCTTGCAAACCGAATAGAAGAGGTTGTAGATTGCCTAGATGATTGGGATATGATCTATAGAAGATTCATCCAAAGAATCTTTCATCCTTGGCAACAAGAACCGTAAGCCAATCAGACTAAAGAACTGCAAGTCACACGCTTACGCACTTCAAGAACACACAGATTTACAAACTTGCAACAAGAACGCAAGGATTGCCTAGATGATTGAAAGCACCGAATCTAGAGAAGAGTTCATCAATCATGAATTTCAACAAAGACTCGAAGCATGTAGAAGGAGATGAGGCAAATCCAAATTACGTAAAGAAAATTGCAAGTAAGTAAATGCGAATTTAGATAATGTAATTTAAGTGCGAATGTAAATACATAAGAGAAATGAAACAAGAATATAAGTGAAGAACATTTCATTTTCGGAAGGGAGGTTTACAAAGCCTCACAACAAAGTGGGCAAAGCTCAAATGAGCAAAGAAAACCTCGTAACCTTCAGAGAGGGAAGGCTGCCCCTACCCTCTATTTATAGTGACTCGATCAATTCCCACCCTTGGATATCTTGCTTCAATCCTAAGCCAACATCCAAGAGCCAAGATTTGATCCTTACATCGTCACTCTCAACAACTCTCAACTACTCACGAGACTTTCCTCACCGCCACCACGCCCCTGGGAGACACCCCTCTCCCTGCCTAGTAGCAAAGCTAGGAACACCTACCACCCTTGGATGAGCCTCTAAACCCTAGAGCACTCCATCAAGGGTGAGATTTTACCCACTCACACAGCTATGCATGGGCTGACCCAAACCCAACAACACAACGGGTTTTGCACGCTGCTCAAAGCATACCAACTTGACCCGCTACTCTCTCTTCCCGATCGCGATCCAACGGTCCTCCTCGATCGAGCAGCTCCAAGTTAGCATCTCATCCATTCCTTTGTCTTCTTGGCTTGCGGCTACTCCCGGCCTCACCATCTTTGGCGACACCCGATCATCCGGACCTCGGCTCTCCGGCCTAGTCCCGATCCCTTCGCCACCATGACCTAGCTCCAAAGTCCCGCAACCATCATAGACAAGGAAACCACATCACATAGCAATGTCCAACAACACATATCCATCTCAACAGAAAGATATACACTTCATCGCCAAAGAAACCCCGACCACACATGGTCCGACCACCGGTCTCCATCCCGACCACGGACGACCATCGGTCTCCATCCCGACCACTCGAGGTCCGACCACCGGTCTTCGCCCCGACCACTCGGGTCCGACCATCGGTCTTCTTCCCGACCACTCGAGGTCCGACCATCGGTCTTCGCCCCGACCACTCGGGTCCGACCATCGGTCTTCGCCCCGACCACTCGGGTCGACCATCGGTCTCCGCCCCGACCACTGGGTCGGACGATCGTTTCCAACCAGCCACACCGCACCACTGGTCGGATGATCGGTCTCCAACCACCAAAGCTCGCACCACTGGGTCGGATGACCGGTCTCCAACCACCAAAGCTCGACCACTCTGGTCGTATAACCGGTCTCCGATCAACCAAAGACGACCACTGGTCGGATAATTGGTCTCCGACCAACCAAAGACCGACCACTGGTCGCATAACCGGTCTCCGACCAACCAAAGACTGACCACTGGGTCGGACAACGGTCTCCGACCAACCAAAGACCTGACCACTCGGATCAAACTCAAATTCAAGCACAACAGGCTAAACCACAGTCAATTACTCATCACCATCAGGGATAGACCTGCACATGGTCTTTCACAAGCATAAGACATTATGATTGCAAGGTTTAATTGGAAGTAGGAGGTACTCATACTGGTGGATTCAGGCAGCACATATTCTTTCATTAGTGGACAAATTGCAATGTGGAACAAATGAGGTGTCACCGGCCAAATTGGTAATAGCTGATGGTAGCTCTATGATATGCAACAAAATTGTGCACTCATTAGAATGGTGGATACAAGGGCATTCCTTCCAATAGGAAATAAAGGTGATGGCCTTGGGCAGTTATGATATGATTTTGGGGGGTGGGTGGATTGGTTGGAAAAACATAGTCCCATGTGGGTACATTGGGGTAAGAAATGCATCAAATGTACCCACAAAGGCTGTCGCACTGAACTGCAAGGAATTAGAGAGGACAAGTACACTGGTCAATGCATCAGTGCACATGGGCTGAAAGGGCTGATGAGGATAGGAGCATATACTCATATGGTTCAACTTAATAGACTATCTGAAATTGAGTCAACTCAAGCTGCCGAGGACAGTGGGAATCAAGTTCCTTCGGCTATGACAAAAGTGTTGCAAAGTTTCGACCATTTGTTCAAAGAACCAGTGCAACTACCACCAAGACATAGTTTAGATCATGTCATTCCCCTCATATCCAGTGCTCAATCAGTTAATGTTAGACCTTACTGTTACTCTCCTCAACAAAAAGATGAGATAGAAAGGCAGATTTCAGAAATGCTGACAAAAGGAATGATTAGACACAGTACAAGCCCTTTTGTGTCCCCTATGTTATTGGTGAAGAAAAAAGATAGCTCATAGAGATTCTTTGTTGATTATCGCAAATTGGATACAATCACAATAAAACAAACAAACATCCGCTACCAATCCTTAATGAGTTGCTTGATGAGTTAGAAGGGGCTTATTGGTTCACTAAGCTAGATTTGCATTCAGGGTATCACCAAATTAGAGTGGCTGAGGGTGAGGAACACAAAACAGCTTTTTGCACTCATCAAGGGCTTTATGAATTCCTTGTGATGCATTTTGGACTCACAAATGCTCCGGCCACATTTCAAAGTGTCATGATCCAGATTTTTGCCTCTTTGCTTCGCCGACATGTGTTGGTTTTTGTAGATGACATTTTGATCTATAGCAGGACATTGGAATAGCATGTAAATCATCTCAAGGAGGTATTGCAAATTTTGGAACAGCATGACCTCTATATTAAAAGGTCTAAGTGTTCCTTTGGCCAACAAAAACTGGAATACTTAGGGCACATCATCACTGTAGCTGGGGTGTCCACTGATCCAACAAAGATTCAGATAGCGTTAGATTGGCCTGTGCCCAAAAATATGAAGGAATTAAGAGGATTCTTGGGGCTAACTGGATATTATAGAAAGTTTATTCAACACTATGGAATCCTATGCAAACCACTCACTGCATTGTTAAAAAAGGGAGCTCAATTTCATTGGACACCTATAACTGAGGAAGCCTTCAGAACATTACAGCAAGCATTGGTTCAAGCTCCTATCCTAGCAATGCCAAACTTCTCAAAGCAATTCATATTGGAAATAGATGCAAGTAACGAAGGCATTGGAGCTATTTTTATGCAAGATAGTCACTCCCATTGCTTTCCTTAACAAGCCACTAAGCAAGAAGAAACAGGCATTGTTGGCGTAAGAAAAAGAATGTTTGTCAATATTTATGGCGGTCACATTGCAGCATAGAGAATTTGTCAATCGAATAGACCAAAAAACTTTAGTGCATCTACAGGATCAGCCACCAACCACAGGAATTCAACATAAAGCGTTTGTAAAGTTATTGGGGCTGCAATTCCAGATACAATACAAGAAAGGGGCTCAAAATACTGCAGCGGATGCCCTGTCAAGATGACCAGAGATGATGGAAATGCATGCAATTTCAGTCAGCACACCATCATGGATTGAGAATTTGATTGCTGGTTATCAAGAGGATGAAGAAACTAAACAGTTACTAGCTAAATTGAGCATTAATGATTCGAATAAAAAGGTTATACACTAAAGGATGGAGTTATTCGCTTTAAAGGCCGCATTTGGGTTGGCAATAATCCATTGGCACAACAACACATCCTTCAAGCTTTACACCAACGTGGTATTGGGGGTCATTTAGGTATTCATGCAACCTATCACAGAGTTAATGCTTTATTTTGCATGGCCTAAGTTGAAAGAAACAGTGCAGCAATTTGTTAAAGGCTGTGAAGTATGTCAATAGTCCAAAGTTGAGCATGTCAAGTTGCCAGGGCTACTACAACCTCTTCCTGTGCCAACCCAAGCTTGGAGCATCATTAGCATGGACTTCATTGAGGGCTTGCCTCCTTCACATAAATACACAACAATTTTGGTGGTGGTCGACAAGTTCTCGAAATATGCTCATGTTTTGCCATTGGCTCACCCGTTCACTGCATTCCAAGTTGCACATATCTTTTGCAATGAGGTATATAAACTTCATGGGCTATGACATACTATAATATCCGACAGGGACAATGTCTTTATGAGCACCTTTTGGCAAGAGTTGTTTTGTTTGTCAGATACTCAATTGAACATGAGCTTTGCTTATCACCCACAAACCGATGGTCAGACCGAGCGCTTGAATAAGTGTTTGGAAACTTATTAAGGTGTTTTGTTCATGCTTGCCCAAAAAAATGGTATGAATGGCTAGCCTTGGCTGAGTATTGGTACAATACTTTATACCAAACAACAATAGGCAAGACCCTATTTGAAGTGTTATATGGACACCCACCTCGACATTTTGGCATTTCTAATCTCAATACATGCACTGTCTCCAATGTGCAAGAATGGCTGACCCAAAGGGAATTCATGGCCAAGTTATTGAGGCAACAGTTGGAACGAACTTGTGCATGGATGGAATCACAAGCGGACAAGCATAGATTAGAAAGAGTGTTCAAGGTAGGGGACATGGTATATTTGAAGCTTCAACCATATGTGCAAACCTCTATAGCCACTCGCAGCAATTAGAAGCTATGTTTTCGTTTCTATGGACCTTATTGCATATTGGAACGCATTAATGCAGTCGCATACAAATTGGCCTTACCAGAGGGCAGTCAAATTCACTCGGTGGTTCATGTTTCATAGCTCAAGCAACATATACCACCATCAAGCCCAGTAAGTGATGAATTATCTATGCTTTGTTCTTACTTAACTAAAACTTTGTGCCTGAAGCTAGCCTCAGTTGATCAAACAAGGAGACCATGTGGTGCCCTATATCTTTGCACAATGGATTGGATTCTCTCCATCCTTAGCTACCTGGGAGAATGCAGCAACGTTGCAAGGCAGTTTCCCTATAGCACCGACTTGGGGTCAAGCCGTGTCTCACGGGAGAGGGGATGTCATGGGCAGGAAGACGATGAGAGTCCGTGGCAAGAAGACAGCAAAAGAGAGCTAAGGCAGAGTCCGATGATAGAATTAGTTGGGCTGTTAGTTTGAACTTGGTCCTTATTGATTGGGATGAGTCCTACTTGTAAAAGATTGATGGCCGGAGTATATAATCGTCCACAAGTCTCTGAAACGATTGATGAACCATTTTTTATAATGTCTTGCGAAATCGTACCTGCCCCGTTGTTACTATCTCGGCCCCCAAATTCTCGTTCTAATCTAGATGTTCCCGTGACACCCACGTCTCGTCAGTTGCCCGTCGATCTCGCCTTGTCTGCAACTCTCACTAGTAAACGCAGACGCGCTCGCGCGGCGCAGCATGTCCTTTGCTCTCCTTGCTATGCTTCCCGTTCCGTCGATGCACCACCGCGCCCTGCTCCTCAGTCTCCGCTCGCCGCCGCCGGTGGCGGGACGACACCGCCGCCGGATCGGGATGGCGCCCACTGCGTCGGTGTCTTCGGCGGGCGCGATGCGCGCGGGGGCGTCGAAGGAGCGCAGGAGGGACGCGGTGGCGCGCATGCCGCCGCTGGCGCATCGGGAGGTGATGCTGGCGCTGGCGGGCGAGGCGGAGGGGCGGCTGGGCGCCGCGCTGCTGCCGTCGGAGGTGCCCGCCGACGTCGCCGCGTTCCGCAACGCCTCTGGGGACGCCCTCGGCTCCGTCAACGTGCGCCGCGGCGCGCCCGGCTCGTCGGTACGTACCTCTCGATCGGTCGCTTCCTTCCGTGCGGTCCGATGATAAGGTCACCCAGCTGGAGTCCTCACCTGTGGGCGTCCACTGCTTGCTGCCGTCTTTAATTTGGTCGAACGCAGTGCGGCGACTCGGGCGGCAGCGACGATTCACCGGAGTTCACTGCCACCTTTGATGTATTGGAGGTAGTAGCGTCGTGCTGACACTCAATGCCAGCATGGTTTCGAATTTCACCGAAATTCGGTTTTTAGTGAATTTTGAAATACACTTTTCCAGTTACGTTTCGGTGGATCCATTTGAATTTTATCTAAAAGTTCAAATTTCAATCAAATTTTATCCAAGACTTTAAATTTCTGTCCAACCATTTCGTCCAAAAATTACACTGAAATTTTCAAAATATTTCGGTGGTTAATAAAAAAATTAAAACGAAATTCAAAACCTTGATGCTGTGATGTCAGTGGTGACCATCAAGGTTCACAAAACCGTGGTAAATCGTTCGGTTTTCATGATTTTCGATCATACCGCTCCGATTCGAGATTAAAAACCGCTCGGTAAATCGATCTAATTAAAAAAATTCAAAAAAATGAAAAAATTTATGCGTTGAAAACCGTTTTTTCAGGAACATTCAATTGGTTGGCTGGTTTATCGTGAAAACCGAGCGGCTTCTCATGAAAAACCGCGGTTTTCAAATTTTTTATTTCTTAACCCTTCGTTTTTTGACGGTTTTCGCGGTTGTAGTTTTTACGATTTTTCACGGTTTCGATTTTGTAAACCTGGTGACCATCCTTTGTGGGAGATAGGGGTTAGGATTCTAGCAACCACGTGTTTTCATGTAGGTCAAATGCTATAAATGATTCATGAAATTGCTACAACCTCATTTTGGATTCGAATAATCGGGCATGGAATTCTTGAATCATAATTGGTTGCCACATAAATTGGAACCAGGAATTCAGCACTAATTCGAATTAAAGAATTATCTGGAATATTTTGAGTCTGAAATATGTGTTTCGTGTGATCTGAATGTTAAATTTTACATTTGATATATCAGGTATTTGTATTTGCAATTTTTTGAGCTACAAAATTTGAACCTGAAAAGTCATAAATTAATTGCAGCATCCTTTTTCCAAATTCAGTAAAAATTGGGATTCATATGGTCCATGCTAGGTATTTCAGATGTCGAAGCAACAAATTGGAATAACGTTCTTTCATCAATTTATATGCCCATTAAAGGAATTTGAGAGGTTTTAATTTCCTTCGTTTTTCATATTTCCAAAAGCATGATCTGCACAGATAGATCGAACCGGTCTATATCAACTGGCCACTGGGACAACTTAATTTACCAAGAATTGAAGACAGCAATGTATTAACCAGAATGTTTTTTTTTTGTTATTTTGGTCAGTAAAAAGAACATCAGCATCTCAGTAATTCTGCTTAAATTACTAGCCATTTACCGTGCTAAATAATTTCTAGTTAGAACAGACAAGTTTTTCCCTGAAGTTGCACAAGCAAGCAAGAAATTAACCATGACAGACGAAGCTGAGTTGCATTTCTATCTTTGTGGGTGCGCTGCAGATCGACTTCATGCTGGAGGCCTGGTTCCACCGAGAGCTCCCGAACGGCGGCCGCGCCATCGACATCACCTCCCTGATCGCCTTCCTGAACGGCGCCACTGACGCGCCGCACTTCCTCATGGAGCTCATCCAGGCCGGCCCGACCTCGCTCGTCGTCCTGCTCGACCTCTTCCCGCGCAGGGACCTCCCGCTCCACCCGGGCTACATCGACAAGTACTACGCCGCCACCGGCGTTGAAGCGCACCGCCGGAGCATCGAGCGGCTGCCGCAGGTTCGGCCGTACGTCTCGCCATCGCTGCTCGTGCGGAGCCTGTGGTCGCCGACGGCGGTGGTCGCCGACGTGCAGTGCGGGGAGGGAGGGGAGGCGGTGCTCGAGGAGATCGTGCGCGGGCAGCTCGCGAGCTCCGCCGCGGAGGTTCTCGGCGTCTGGCTGGAGCACTGCGCGGCAGGCGGCGGCGCGAAGGTGGAGATGGAGGAGGCGGAGAGGGAGAGCTTGGTGGCGAGGGACAAGATGATCTCGACGACGTCGGTGGAGCTCAACCTGTCCGCGAACCTGCCCAGGATGTTCGACGCCGACGTCTCCGACAGGGTCGTCGCTGAGATCGGCAAGGCGTTCCTAGGGGACTAGACGTCGCTATTCATGGCTATCTCTGCTCCAAAATATTCAAGGAACACCATAGCTATCTACCTGTACGTACGGCGAATTCTAATGTTGTTCGGCAACAATCTTGGTCAGATGCTTGTACCCTGGCAGTTTGATCTGAGTACTGCGACAATGCTTGTTGTCTGCAGTGGTGTACGTATTTGCAATCGCGAGCTACAGCGGTGCCATATATTTCGTGTTCAAAGTCCAAATGACATGCCTTATGGCTTTGTTGGTGCTACAAAATGATTCTTGCTGAATATGCTTGTGATATAGGATATATATGTGTTTCGCTTTTCTAAGGCTTATTAGGGACTAATCGGATTCCAGTCGTCCTTGAACCAAGTAGAGATTTCATATTATTTAAAGGAATTATGGTTATAGTTGAAACTTTTAATACTGGCCCTAAACATCATGCCTGTTTTTTCGTTTTCTTTTTTTCATTTGTAACGCATGCTAGTTCCTCCTCCTCTTCTTCTTTTTTGTAAATATTTTCATGGTTGTGGTATAACAGTTATCTACAATTGGCACTACGTTTTGCTTGAACAGCAGCTCGATATACTTACGTTGTAGTAGCAATGTAGCATGGACGAGATGTTGTGTCAATTACGAAAGGGAAAATGGCTACGTGCTTTCCAAAAGAGAGTTCATGTGGTAGTTTTGAATTACTGAAACAACCCAGAAGATTATCAAATGCAAGAATAATATTAAACCAAGTAATGACACTTATAATTAAAACATGTAACAAAGGTAATCACTATTTTATTAATTCACCGATGTCATACAGAATTGATACATCGGAAATCAAATACAATAATAATTATAACAATTGGAAATACATAAAAAGACTACAATGACCTATAAACTAAATCTTCAGAAACTCTTCAACTTCAATCATCTGAAACAAAAGCAACCAAACAAATATATATATATATATATATATATATATATATATATATATATATATATATATATATATATATATATATATATATATATATATATATAAGCAGATAAAGAGTTAGAAATTAAAGAGACGTCAGACCCGTATGAGATTGGCATCGCTCATCGAGATACCAGACATTTTGGGGCCAGTTGCCACCTCTCGCTAGATAGGCTTACATCATTCGGCAAAAAAAACAAACCTGTAATCATCGGGTAACTATAGCCATGCCTAAATAATCCCCAAAAATATCATATGTTAAAAAGTAAACACCCACATAATAAAAAGGTAATATCACCTCAGTAAAAGGGGAAGGCAAAGCCTCCCTCAGGCAATCCATGCCCAAAAGCAAACCCCTAAACCCTCGTAACCTTAGGCACACCCAAAGCCAACCAGAGCCTTCCACAGTCCATTCCATCCAAAGCCAACCCAAGCACCACCAAGCCAGAAAGCCACCGAAGGCCACCACTACCAAGCTAAGCAAAGAAAGGGCAGGGAGCAAAGAAGCTAGGGAGCCCGAAGCAGAAGACCAGGGAGGAGGCCAAACACAAGGTCACCTCACCAACAACTTCACCATCAACCTCATCATCCCACACCCTCCCATTCTCTACATTTCAACAACACAGGTAACATTCATCCATTGACCATCAATATTGATATAGGATAATCACAGTAGAAAACCAGAGTAGATAGTAGAAACTACTAGTGGTTTCAGTGGGTATGGAGCCGTAGGGGTGGCACCGTGCGTGCCTGTGAACCCCTGCATACTCCCCAGTGCACGGGAGGCCACGGGTGTCGTCACCGCACCACCAAACCCAAGCATCAACCCATATTCATCGTCAACCCAATCACATCCCCCGTATAAAATCACATAACCAACAACAATATGAAATCAGTAGATAGTAAAAGAAAAGTGGATGGCAACCATGGGGCAAGGAGGAGGCAAGCAATCACGATCAGCGGCGCCTAGGGCACGGCTAGAGACCGAGCGGCCGGGTAGTCGGTGAGGAGGTTGGAGATCGAGCGGCCCAAGCAGGTGGAGGTAGCCGAGAGAGGGGGAAGGCCAGGCGGAGGTGTAGCAGCCCTAGGTAGTTGGCCTGGGTGTAGACGCAGAGGCCCGAGGGAGCAGGCCCTTAGGGAAGGGGCTCTGGCAGGGAGCCCGGGGTCGGCCGGGGCGACGTGGCACGGAGGCGGCCCGGGAGGGGCGAGATGGGCCTGCGTGTGCGCGCGCGTAAGAGAAGGCCAAGGTGCGGGAGAGGCCGTGTGAGGGGAGGGGTCGGAGGCCAGTAGGGAGAAGTCGAAGGCCGATGGGGAGACGGGCGGTGTGAGCCAGGAGAAGTGGAGAAGGAGTAGAGAAGAAAGAAGAGCCAGGGGAAGAGATAAGACTAGGTGAAGAAGAAAAAGGAAAAGGAAAAAAAGAAAAAGAAAAAACAAAATAATAATAATAATAATAAGATTGTAATTAAATACTAAATTAAAACAAAGTGCTAGTGACATTTTCAATAATTAAAATATGAAAGACATATTTAGGTCAAGGAGTAATCCAAATTAAAATACATCAAAATAAAAATATGTCAAATCAAAAATAGCCCCAATTCAAAATAAACGAGGTTAAAATATACCAAACAAATATACCCCAAGTTAAATCAAGCATTATGTAATTATCCAACTAACAAGAATCAGGGTAAGGTTGGATGCTATAAAAACACGTAATAACTTGATAGCCATATGAAATATACTATTCTATATTTTCAGGTAGCAAATCAAATTCAACCGGTGATCATCTCCTTCGGCAACCATGTGAGGATGCCTATTTTCACTCAATTTCAGGCAAGCAATCTCTCGATCATATTTAAATAATTTTAATCAAACATATTTTCTTATATGTAGTATCACCAATGCATGGGAAAATATTTTTAAGAAAACCATAATCGGATCACTACTATAGAAAACGTCATCACAAATGGTTCAAAAAGATCATCACCGACGCATGTGTTAGTGATAATATGGTCCATCATAGACGGTTTTTGAATCGTCTGTGATAGACCGTATCACAGACTTGTTTTTGATAGACGGTTTTTGATAGACTGTTCCTATCTAGAACCATCTGTGATACTTGTCTATCACGGATGATTCCTATCTAGAACCGTCTGTGATACACTTTTTTCCTTACCTCTTTTGGCAGAACTTCTATGATTAACATCTATTGTTCAAAATTTTCTTCTCCTTAGATATTTCTGCAATAACATTTACGAGGCACAACCAGTTATAGATTTAGTAATTGAATATCTAAACATCTTAGATGCTTCGAGTCACAGCTTGTTTGGCCGGGATCATCTTAAAGTATGAACATTTGTAGCACTTTCATCTACTTTCTTATTCTAGTGTGGACGGATTTCAAGGCAAAATCCAATTCCATCCACAGTTCATCTTGAAAGTTATTATGCTCTAATTTATCTTCCACTTCATCATCATACTAGAATGAGAATACCATAGACAGCCTATTTTCACTATGGTCTTGGCCATGAACATGAGCAGAGTGATCCTATTCCTACACAAGGCCAGAGTCAAAATTTGTTGCCTATGGTATTCTCATTCGAGGATGAGAATGAAGTGAAAGTGATAAATCAGAGTATGAAAACTTTCAGGACGAACTATGGATGGAATTGGATTTTGCCTTAGAATCCATCAACATTACAATAAGAAAGTAGACGAAAGTGCTATAAATATTCATACTTCAAGATGATCCCGACCAGACAAGTTGTGCCTCGATGCATCTAGGATGTTTAGATATTCAATTACGAAATTTATAACTGGTTGTGCCTTGTAAATGTCGTTGCAGAAATATCTAAAGAGAAGAAAATTTCAAACAACAGATACTATTCATGAAAGTTCTACCAAGAGAGGAAGGAAAACTTATGGTTCCAACAAGCAAGACACTTTGCAGTCATTGGGTTCGAGATGAGCAAATATTAAGGATAATTTCAGGTAACAATACAAGATATGATACCAAAAATATCAACAAACATATATACATTGAGAAACAACATTAATTATTTAATAAACCAAGACAAGAAGACGTTAGAGCTTTTCTATATCTGCCATTATATGTGCCATAGCTTCTACAATAGAGGCTTTTCGGTTCTCCCTAAAGTTTCACAGCTTCTACATAGTGCCCATTTGTTTGACACCAATAACTGATTGACTTCCAGTCATATCTCTTAATCCCTACAAAAGCGATCATGTTGCTGTGGATATCTTGGTATATTATCAGTAACCACGTTAAATTAAATACTAAAAACCTTTATATTGCCTCTATAAACTTAGCTTTGGCTTCTTCCAGCTCTGCATTCGCCCTGCACTTCTTAATGATGAGTGTGTTATTAAGAGAATCAATATCTTGTAATTTGTCATTTATGTCTTTCAGTTTTTATTTCATCTCATAAATCTTTTTTGTTAACTCAGACTTTCCCTTCAATTGTTCTAACTCCACCTCAAGTTTTTGTTTAGCGTCCAACAGCTTTTCCATGTCATCTATCTTGTTTATAGGCCCCATTTTATATATGTGTGCAATTTACAGTCACTTGGACATATAATGTATATATGATGAACCACGAAAGAAGTTAAATATCTAGATGTTTTTGGAATATAATGTGCACAATTCAAAACTTGCATAAACGACATAATCGAAATGATAAAGCAATTTATAATTATTATATCAACTTGATATTGAATCATGTCTACTTAATAGATTAATGAGTAATTGTATGATAGAGTGCTCTTAGGTGTTGGGCTACTAAAGGTTAGACCTTTAACCTCCACGACACAATGGTGTAGTGCTACTAGAGATTAATCTTTTACCTCCATTACATCAAGGTCATATAATCAAAATTGAACTAGATAATTAAGTAAGCAAATAAGGTATTGAACTCTTACCTTCCTAAAGTATGCACCATAAAGTATTTAAAGTCAATTTCACTATTTTTGACATGATCATAAAAATATAAAGGTAGTTAATGGTCAAATAGATCATATAAAACAAAATATTACATGATCATAGAAAGATTAGAAGTTCTAAGAACAGACCATCTGCTTACTTTCTACCATGACATGATCAAGCTCAAAGACAGTAAAATAAAAATAATACTTTCTACCATTAACAGGAAGCAACTCTATAGTTCAAGGCCACATTCGCTATTTTAATTGTTTTTATTCATCAATAGATCCATAGCATCATTGGGCAGCAATATGTACATCTAGGGAAGAAATATCCATGTGGCACAAGGGCTCGAGGGGGAGAGCAACGATGCTACATTGGATTCTGTAGCGAGAGATTTTAACATAGCTATAATAAGCTATCAAGATAGTGTATGCCATCCAAAGATCAACATAGCCATGGTGTATGCCATCTAAAGATCAACATCAAGATCACTATGCACCGAAGAACTAGTAAAGACAAATTACTATATGAGACTACTAACCATTACCACATGAACCATATATATGTAAAAAGTAAAAAGAGCTATTGAACCATATATATGCGTACTCTCATATTGATGTCTCCAACAAAGGATGTATATGTATATATGATTAGGAAATTAAGAGCAGCCAGCTAGTAGCAAATTAATATTTAACACATGCCATCTGAATATGGCTATGGTGTATGCCATCCAAAGATCAATATGCATCAAGATAGTGTGTGCCATCCGAATATGGTCATGGTGTATGCCATCCAAAGATCAACATCAAGATGGTGGCCCTAAGCAATGGATTGAATATTTGCACTCTTCAGATACCTTAGGGCTCGGGGATGAGGCGGCTGATGATGGGCTCAAGGATGAGGCGACGGGCTCGGGGATGAGATGGCCGGTGACGGGCTAGGGGACGAGACTGATCGTCGTCTGTAAGATTTCATTTGGGTGAACAATACGATGCGCACAAACCCTAGTACGGTATATATAATATGAAAATGTTATCACAGACAGTTCTTAGCATGTATTGTAACTTTGACGGTAATGCTAGTAAAACCGTCTATGATTAGCTTTAGCATAGATGATTATTTAAAATCGTCTGTGATGAGGAGTCTTATATAGGCCTTTTTGTACTAGTGGATGCTGTTGGAAAGATGGTTTGATGATGAACTACTGTGTTGAAATGGCTCGTCCAACGAATGGAGCTGATGTCGTATATATATATATATATATATATATATATATATATATATATATATATATGTGTGTGTGTGTGTGTGTGTGTATATATATGTGTGTATGTATATATATATATACACTCGGGCAATGAGCAGTATAATTTCGTATCAACCATAGTGTGTGGAAACGTCTAGAAAAGGTTGTCCTATGAAGGTGTATGATCTCCACAATAGGTATGTATAGATAACTAGGTTAGTAAGACCGGTATGAACCTGGTGAGGCATACTGGTAAGACCAGACTTTTAAGATCGTTAAGGCTTATGGGGCAAGACCGGTAAGACCAGGGATGCTAGCAAGAGCAGTAAGGCCCATGGGGCAAAACTGTTAAGGCTAGGGGTGGTATATTTAAACGCCATGACATGAATATCGTCGATGTGCATTGAAGTCGGGATACAATTGGTACGCTACGAGTAGGTGGGGAACAATCGAGGACACCACGACTCATCAGCTAATAGGGTTGGAGATCTAATACCTGAGTAGTGATAAACGTTCTGGGTTCTCAATTGATTTTGGGTTCACTATGAGTAAAATGGTACAAAATTGTGTAGAGTTAAATCATGAATTCATGTAGGATTGAAGGCTACGGAAGCTAAGTCTGCTCATATAGGAGGGATAGTAGCAATTTCAGAAATTAAAACATGAACCAAATGTTTTCATAATAAAACCCTATTTTTCTAAAAGTGAATTTGAAAGAGAGGTATATGAATTGGGTAATAGAAAAATTTATATGATGCATTTTGTTGATAATACTTGCTGAGTGCTTTTGTACTCACTCTTGCTTAACTCTCCCTTTACTTAGAAAATTGCACCAGTGTCCAGGTGTCTGGCTGGGACACAAATCTCCATGGATATGCCTACGAGGCGTGGGGTGATGATTAATTGCAGGGTCACGATTATGAGGAGGACTACCAGCAGGACTGGATGGAGTAGTAGACCATACGGTAGTTCCCGTGGATCCATGGGGTATTTTAGCATATATTTATATTAATTATTGTTGTAACTGAGGTTTATGTATCGTCGCTGTGTACTGGACTTGTAGCCCTGCGTGGCAATGGATTGTAATAAGTTTCCATTTCAGTCTCTAATTATTGTTCTGCTGCAACACTCTGAACACGGTGTATTAACTGATAAAGTGTTATGTGTGCCCGATATTTTGGTAGCTAATATGCCAAAATCAGTATAATTACCTCAGAGTAATAACGGTATTACTGTTGTTACCTTCAGCTAATTATGCAGATCATCACTGTTACTCCATGCTGGTTACACTTATTATTTATGTGTGCTGTATGATACGCCATTTCCATAGTGCAACTTATCGTTTTTTTTGTAGTAATAACTCTATATATTATTATCGTAATTTTATTCATTTGCACCACTAACTTTTTTTTTTCTAAGGACCATTTGTAATGGATGTGTTTTAGGAATTTTGAAGAGATTATTACGATTTTCTGCAATGGTGTTCCAAACAGGTCTTGCCACCTTAGTTAACATCTCTTGATTTCTCTGTAAAATGGTGACAATATTTTATTATTTTCCCTTTATTAGAAATCCGATTTTATCGTTTTACTGAAGTATAAATAAGTAAGAGTGAGCTTGTACAAATTTACAGCATCGCATTTTCACACCTCTCGCATCCCATTCATCCACGCATCAAGAGCCCGTGTGCAGCATGCTCCGGCTCCGGCCAGAGCACCACCTCCGCTCGCCGCCAGCAACTGGACCCGCTCTAGCCTCTGTATCCATCGCAACCCTCACTGCACTCTCCCGCCGCAGAAGACCGCCGTGGCGAGTGTGCCGACGCTGGCGCACCGGGAGGTGTCTCAGGCACTCGCGGCTGAGTTGGAGGCCTGGCTGAGCGTGCGGTTGATGACCCTTAATTTTATTTAAATTTTGATAATTAATAACAATCAAGATTAGAAGACTACTATATTCTTTTGAGTATATGAGAAAAGGTTGGTCATTGCCATTGCGCATGGAAAAGGTGAAATTGTGAACAATCAGGTCTGACAATGATTCAAGGTCGAACTATTAAGATGGGTCATTGGCTAGTAGCTTAATATGCTTAAAAATCATAGCTCAAAACATGCTCATAGTTGGTCGTGTATATGCATTGAAAATTCCTTTGAAAAATCATGTTGACT
The DNA here is from genome assembly GCA_036346275.1 of Otatea glauca. Classification (NCBI taxonomy): domain Eukaryota; kingdom Viridiplantae; phylum Streptophyta; class Magnoliopsida; order Poales; family Poaceae; genus Otatea; species Otatea glauca. The sequence goes on from CM070729.1 coordinate 15,736,715, forward strand.
TCCTAGAATTGGCACTACAAGCAACTAGAGGCCGGTACTACCGGCCCGGCGGTAGTACCGCTCTTTAGGGTGCGATAGTTACATTCTAGAAAGCTTGTTTTTGAGCTTTTGGCTTAATCTGCACTACCATCAACTAGAGGTCGGTACTACCACTGGATCGATAGTACCATCCTCATGGTATGGTAGTTATATTCTAGAGAAGCTATTTTTTTGCTGATGGCCAAATCGACACTACCACAGCTCAAGGCCATTACCCTTGTTGATGGTAGTTATTTGACAGAGAGACCTTTTTGTGCGTTTTTGAGGATCGGCACTACCGCTATTATTGGCCGGTACTGCCGCAAGTTCGGTAGTACCACCCAATAGTTGGCGTTACATATTTTCCAGAGAAGGTCTCTTTGGGGTATTTCCTGAGGTATAAAAATCGGCACTACCGAGTTTAGTTGGCAATAGCAACAGGGGTACTGTAGCAACGGCTAGTACTCATGCATTAAATAAACTAATTCGATCGTTAACCCTGGAATCGGCACTACCATCCCATACACGCCGGTAGTACAGATTGGTAGGGATTTCAGAATTCGAGGTGTAATGGCTAATTAAGTGGTTAGGGGATATAAATACTCCCTCTCCTACAGCAAGGGAACTTCTTGGAATCCTATTAAATACTTGCAAAGCCCATGCACTCATCTCTTCATTCTTGAGCATTAAATTCTCATTTTAGAGGTTATTGAGAGCATTCAAGTGTGGGCATTGATCTTGTGCCATTAGAAACACTTGATCATCTTCAAGCAAGCGTCACTTGGTCTATCACTCTTCGAGTTTGCCGACTCCTATACGGCTTAGAGGAAAAACCGATGATCCTTTCAAAGAAGCTTGTGAATGGATCTGGTATTGTTGTAAAGGTTGGAGCTCGCCTACCCGGAGCGGGAAAAGAGCTACCCCTAGTGATCGAGGAATACTCAATTACGCAAGGAGCCAGCTTGATTCGTTCAAGCTACCTCAACGTGGATTAGGGAAGACCGGCAAATCTCCGAGACCATGGGAAAAAGTTCTTATGGGAAAAAGTTCTTATGTTCATCTTGTAGTTTGCAATCTCGGTGTTTCTCTTGTGTAATTCTACATTCCTAATGACCATTGTGATTGATCATCTATCTAGGATTGCTATTCTTACTTAGATTTAGGTTGTTGGAGCTTTTAGTGAAATCTAGACTATTTATATTTTGATTGTTAAATTCCCGGCTTGATTTTGAGGTTGTTTAACCCCGACGTGTCAAGCTCGGTCATAGCTGAAATCCGGAAGGCATTTGGGGTTCAAGAGGGCTAGCATTCAGAAATTTGTCCATGATTAGAAACGAATGCATAAGTGAATTATTTAGAAGCAATGTTGTCAGTTTGTACTTGGGCCGGAGGTGGGCATATGGGCCGTGCGGGGCCCGAGGCGGAGCGTTGCGTGGGGGCGGGGCCCCAGGCGCACTGGGCGGACGAACCGAGGCTAGAGGGGCAGGAAGGTGGGACCGCGGGAAAACTCGGGACACGCTGCTGGCCTTATCCTGTGTAGATATTGTTAAGAAACCCTAATAGCCCATTGGAAGGCCCATGTGGTCCCTTAGCCAAAACCCTAGAGAGCACTATAAAAGGAGGAGGGGGGTTCCCCCCTATGTACAGAATTCATTAGCAATAAAGAATTTCCGCTTTCGCTCTCCCTAAACACGTGTCTCTCTCTCTTCTGTTCTCCAATTCAGATCTGTTCGGGAACCCCGGACTATTCGATAGCGAGGTTCCTCAACACGTTATCAGCACGAATTGCTCTACGGAGATCAGTTTTGAAAAGGTGAGAAAAGGTGGGATAGCGTTTGAATCTAATCGATACTTTTCTATGCATGCATCTATCTTACGTGGCACGAAGCTAAAAGGCGATCGCTCGAAGCTAGCCGACATGAAGCTACAGTACATGGTTTACTGTTCATCAAAGAAAAAAAAGGAAATTGACGCACTGCCTCGGTCTTCGCTCACGTAGCGCGTCGCCGACGGCCGCTGTCGCCGCCTCGGCCAAGCCGCCTCGTACCACGATCGCGTCGCGCATCAGCGCCGCAAGCGGCGGCCTCGGCGCCGCGCCGCCGCGCTCGCCATCCCGCCCGCGCCGCCGTGGGAGCTCCGGCGCCGCGCCGTCGCTTCGCCTTTCCGACCGCAGACCTCCCGTGGGAGCTCCGGCGCCGCGCCTCGCCGCGCCAAGCGCCGCGACCGAGCCGGCCGCCGCGCCGCCGAGCTCCGCTGAGCGGCCGCCGCCGCGTCTCCGCCCGAGCCGGCCGCCGCGCTCCGCTCCGCGCCAAGCGCCGCGCCGAGCGGCCGCCGCCGCCGCCGCCACGTGATGCGCGCCGCATGAGTTAGAAGGCAAGGCGGCTAGAAAGTGGAACCCTAGCCGCCGTGTTTTAAGCGTTTCGCCAGGTGGGCCGGCGGGCCAAGAAGGCCAGGTGGGCCAAGAAGGCCAGGCGGGCGCCCGGCAGCCTAAAAAAAAAAGAAGAAAATAAAAAGAAAGAAAAGAGAAAAATTGCAGAAAATTTTGAAAAATTGCCAGAAAATCAAGAAGATTTTTTTGGCTCTGTTTTTAATTTTTCTTGCTTTATTTCTTTGTTTTTCGAATTTTCTTTATGAATTTTGAATCCGTTGCTTTATTTTAAATAATGCAATGCATATGATTTTATTTTTTCTGCACCTTATGCTTTTTGCAACCATTTTTCTATTAGATTACACGCAGTAATCTAAATCAGAATTTTGAAATCATGCGGATATGTCGGCATTGTGAATCGTGAGTTTGAAGAAGCGGCCCCTTGCGGTCGAACTACCTCACTTGGGCATCGGACGTGAAGATCGTTCTTGGGGGCAAGAAGCTCCGCTCCGCGATTGGTCTAGGGTCCTCGCAGGACGCAAAACCTACCGCTGAGCAGAACGATCAAGCTCTGCATTTTCTCAGGCACCACCTCTCAGCCACTCTAAAGAATGAATATATGGCTGAGGAGAGTGCACTTGAGCTTTGTACTGCACTTCAGAAGCGGTTCGAAAAGCTCAAGTACACCATCTTGCCCCAAGCACAGCAAGATTGGGTTCGCCTGAGGTTTGCAGACTTCAGAACAGTGGCCGAGTACAATTCTGCCTTGCATAGAATTTGTACCAATCTCTCTCTATGTGGCAAGAAGATCACTGATGAAGAGAAGATTGAGAAAACTCTCTCTACCTTCCACCCTAATGCTATCCAGTGTACGCGGCTATCGTCGGGGCGCATACAAGGAGTATAAGCGAAGCGATTGATGTAATGCAAGTTGCGGAATCGCAAGACGATGTTCTACGCAAGAACTATGTCTCGCAGACCACTGGACGAGGCACCGCATCAAGTCAATGCCAATAGCTACAAGGTGAGAAAGCCCACTCATAGAAAGAAGGGCAAGCGAGGGTGGAAAAGAGAGACCCGTGCCAAAGGAAAGTCAAAGCCCCGTGAAGAGGGATGACAAAGAAAAGACGCACGCCAAGCCGTTTGGACAGCGAACCAGACGTGCTTCAAGTGTGGCACTTGGGGACATTGGTCGAAGATATGTCGAGAATCCAAGGAAGCGATCAACGATATCGGGCTAAGAAGAAGGCAAAGGAAAACGCCCATGAGAGCGCCGCCAACATCGGTGAAGATGATGTCATGGATGTAGACACCCCACTTGCCTCATCCTCACGAGAATAGCACGGACATCGATCTGCGACCATGATTATGGCAAATGAAGAGAAAACTTCGCAGATGATATAGAAGGTAAATTAATGCATATTTCTGATTCATTTAATGCATTTTTTAGATTATGGTTGTTAATATTTCTTTGAATAATGAATTGTAAGCTCTAGAAGAGCATACTTCTTTCATGAATAAATACGCAATTTATTCTTTATTCCAGTATTCTTCATTTTGCAAGTAATATTTGGACTGTTTTGCCTCTATCTGATTAGAATTATATTTCTTTTATCTAGAAATCGTGTAGCGCCCAAATGGAAGAGATATGCATTGTTGATAGTGGCACAACAAATACCATCTTAAGAGAGTCTAAGTATTTCGGTCGATCACGAAGAACATTTGGAAAGATTACTACGATCGCGAAGCGACTCATATGTAATCGGCTCAGGAAGAGCCACAATTATTTTGCCTATGGGTACAACTTTGGTAATTGAAGAAGCCCTTTTGTACCCTGAATCAACACCTACTCTCTTAAGCTTTAAAGACATCCGCGCCAATGGTTTTCACGTAGAAACCAATGAAGAAAATGGCAAAGAATACTTGTGCATTGTGAAGCACGCGGTATGTGGAAAAATGGTATTAGAAAAATGTCCCTCATATGAATCAGGTTGTACTACACGAATATTCATGCACCCGAAGTGTATACTTCCTTGAAGACTGTTTTTAGAAGCTCTGAGTTATTTTCTTTATGGCATGGTAGATTAGGTCATCCTGGTCTTAGAATGATGAGAAATATAGTAAACAACTCACAAGGTCATGGCATTAATGTTAAAAATTTTCCGAATCATGAAGATTTTGTGTGCCCTGCATGTGCCACCGGGAAATTAATAACTAGACCCTCTGTCATGAAAGTGCAAAGTGAAATCCCTGCATTCCTGGAACGCATCCAGGGGGATATTTGCGGTCCGATTCAGCCCCTGTCAGGGCCGTTTCGATACTTTATGGTGCTCATCGATGCTTCCTCGAAATGGTCGCATGTATGCTTGTTGTCAACAAGGAACCACGCTTTTGCAAAGCTGATCTCGCAGATCATAAGAATTAAGAATGCTTTCACTGATCATCGCGTGAAGTCCATTAGAATGGACAATGCCGGAGAATTTACTTCAAAGGCATTTGATGATTATTGCACAAACAACGAGGATAGCAGTTGAGCACTCATACCGCACGCGTTCATACGCGAAGCGGACTAGCGAAGCACTAATAAAGAGGATTAAGTTCATTGCCGGACCGCTTTTGCGAGTTGTAACTTGCCCAACACTTGTTGGGGACACGCAGTCCTGCACGCAGCAGCTCTTATCAATTTTAGACCGTCGGCCTACAACATCCATTCCCCTATGCAGCTTGTGCACGGGATCATCCCGAAGATCTCCCATCTTAGAAAGTTTGGGTGTATGGTATATGTACCTATACCACCCCCTCATCGGACAGCAATGGGCCCTCTCCGCAAGTCTGGGATATCGTTGGTTATGAGTGCATCCATAATCAGTACTTGGAACCCATGATTGGAGACTTGCATCTGACCGGTTCGATTGCATCTTTAGCGAGGATCGTTTCCCGTCATTAGGGGGAAGAAATCAACCTTTGGATGAAAAATGCCGGGAAATCATATGGCATTCCACTGGGATCCCCGCACATGACCCCCGAACTAATGAAGCAAATCAAGAAGTCTAGAAGATAATTGATTTGCGAATTTAGCAAATGAATCTGCTGATCATTTTGTGATCGAAGGGCGTGGTTAAGTCGCATGTACCCGCAAGGAATGCACGAGAGGGTGGAAATACCAAAGAAAATAGAAGGTATCCCTCAACTGTTTGAGGCCTCAAAGAAAAAGAGCAGCAATCGGCTCCTCAAACCCAAAGTACCGGAGGCGTCTCGAGAAAAGCGGGCGAGAGGATTTACCACAACCAATCACGAAAATGCCCCAAGGAAAGAAGGGAGCCAGTTGAGACTGCACCTGGAAAGAAGCCAATGGGAAAGGCAATTCCAGACTTGAATCTTCCACTGCAGGAAGCCGCCGGAAATAATGTGTGCGCACACATAGGCGATGAAAAGCTAAAGGAACTTGCTCCTGCGATAGGGAAAAGCAGCGAAGAGCAAGTAGAAGTGCATGAAGCACCCCATGAAGAAATGGCCATAAACTTTGTAATAACAGGAGAATCCCTGAATAGAGCAACAGCCAACGTTGATGCATACTTCGCAAAGAAGATTGCCTCGATCATTGATCATGATCCCGAGCCTGCATCTCTCGCAGAGTGCAAGAAAAGGCTAGATTGGGAAGAATGGAAAAAGGCAATCACGACAGAGTTAGTCTCTCTGAACAAGAGAGAGGTGTTTGGGCCCGTATGCCGCACACCTCCCCATATAAACCCCGTAGGTCACAAATGGGTCTTTGTTCGGAAGAGAAATGAAAACAACGAAGTTGTAAGGTACAAAGCTAGGCTTGTAGCTCAAGGTTTCACTCAACGTCCTGGAGTTGATTATGAAGAAACCTATTCTCCGGTCATGGGAGGAATTACCTTTAGATATTTGATCTCAATGGCAGTCAACTTGAAGTTGAGAATGAAGCTAATGGATGTTGTCACAGCATACCTATATGGAAACTTGGATTCGAAGATATACATGAAAGTCTGGAAGGAATTCCTATCCGAACCAAGATGGAGCAAATAGAAACACATGCGAGTGTGAAATTGGAGAAATCTTTGTATGGACTAAAGCGATCGGGAAGAATGTGGTACAATCGCTGAGTGACTTTCTGCGCAAGAAAGGCTACACAAGCAATGAAGATTGTCCATGTGTGTTTATCAATGATCCCGAATGGATTCTGTATAATCTCCGTCTATGTAGATGACTTGAACATCATTGGGACGGATGAAGAAATTGAAGAGGCATGCTCATACTTGAAGTCGAGTTTGAAATGAAAGATTTGGGTAAAACCAAGTTTTGTTTAGGCTTGCGGCTTGAACATGTCCAAGGAGGAATCTTGGTACATCAATCAACCTACACACGTAAAGTGTTGGAAAGGTTTGGATTTGAAAAAGCATATCTGCGAAGACTCCAATGGTGGAAGGTCACTCCAAGCGGACCTAGACCCATCTGGACCTAGAGAAGAGGGGAGGAAGTCACGGGAGCAGAATTCCCATATCTGAGTGCAATTGGGCGCTCATGTACCTTGCGAATAGCACTAGACCGGACATTGCGTTCGCTGTGAATTTGCTAGCTTCGATGCGGTGCTGAGAACCCACCAAAAGGCATTGGAAAGGGATCAAGGACATCTTAGTTACCTCCAAGGAAGCAAAGACCTTGGTCATTTTTGAAGAAATAATGAATTGAATTTGGTTGGCTATGCGATCTTTGGGTATTTATCGGACCCGCATCTTGGCAAGTCCCAAACCGGCTATGTTTTCCTATGTGGAGGAACAGCAATTTCTTGGAAGTCGTCTAAGCGGACTCTTGTCTCGGCGTCGACAAACCACTCGAAATCATCGCTTTGTATGAAGCATCTTGTGAATGTGCATGGCTCGGAAGAATGGTTCACCACATCCGAAGTCATGTGGTTTGAACATTGAGCAAACTCCACAATAATTTATGAAGATAATGCGGCTTGTGTTGCCCAAGCACGGATGGATTATGTGAAGAGCAATCTCACGAAGCATATCAACCCCAAGTTCTTCTATGCTCATGAATTGCATAAGATGAGCGAGATCAAGATATTGCATACTAAGTCATGTGAAAATCTTGCATTTGTTCACTAAATCACTCCGGCATCTACCTTTGAAAGGTGCGTGAAAGGAATTGGGATGATGAGACTTAGAAGTGCAGATTTCGAGGGAGATATTTCACATACTCCCACATGAATCTCGAGCATGAATTATGAATACCCAACATGAATCTCGAAGATTAGCATTTGAAGTTGGGAGAATTGTACTCTTTTTCCTTAGCAAGTTTTTCATGAAGTTTTCTTGCATAAGGTTTTAACGAGGCAATTCGTGCAACATAGTAAGCGTATGCTATGTACTCTTTCTCCAAGTATTTTTCCCACTGGGTTTTTCTGGAGTTTTAATGAGGCATATGCATCTCGCGGCAAAGGGCCCAAGGGGGAGTGTTAAGAAACCCTAATAGCCCATTGGAAGGCCCATGTGGTCCCTTAGCCAAAACCCTAGAGAGCGCTATAAAAGGAGGAGGGGTCCCCTATATGCAAATTCATTAGCAATAAAGAATTTCGCTTCGCTCTCCCTAAACACGTGTCTCTCTCTCTTCTGTTCTCCAATTCAGATCTGTTCGGGAACCCCGGACTATTCGATAGCGAGGTTCCTCAACAGATATATGCATGTCCTGGACACGAGAGGGAGAGGCTATGTGAATTCAACTTCTCCCCATCTGAATGTCACGCTTGTGAGAAAAAAGAGATTTGAAATGACCTAAAGCATTGAAAGACATAAAGCATTCAACGTCCGAATTTTCGTCATGCATGAGCACGGTCGCACCTCATTTGAATTTGCAACGACAACGGAACAACAATGTGACGCGTGACATGATATAAAGTTGCTTTGTCATATTCGTCCTGTACTCCCGTGTGTCATTTGAATTTACAACGACAGCAGAACAACGGTTATTTCACTAAACACACTATAAAGACAGGGGATGACTTGCATTTGTTCTGCACAACTTTGTCGCTCTCTCCCTTCTTGTCCATTTTTGCTCAGGCGCTCAGCACAATCTGCACATCTCTCTATTTGCTTTCTTTTTTTTCTCGTTGTGAAATAAAATATTTCGCAAGAGTAAGAACAGGAGAGCACGTCCGCGCTATCCTAGTCCCCCTCGTTAGGATCAAGAGATCGACCCACGCCAACTCTCCCCTAGCATGGGAGACTACAACATGGATGACCGTCATCTGGACAGCACACACGGCATCGAGGATACCTCATACGCTCCGGATGCACCGAGCTCGGATGCCGCTACCTCGGTGCATCCGGGACGGGCGTCAGTATCCACACCGAACACGCAGCCTGACATATTGACACGACCAAAGACGGCGCCCATAGCCGGCAGTCGACGACGTGGTGTTGGCAACATATGGACAAAACAATCGAAATTGTGGACGGACGTGAGGTAGTGTATGCTGTTTGCATGTACTGTCAAGCTAAACTATCTATACGTGCATGTGGTGGAACAGGTCATCTGAAGAGACACCCGGAGAATTGCTTGAGGAAGATATCGGCCGGACAGAGGCCGGGTGAGGGCGTGCAAACACAGCTCAACTTCAACACTGACGGTTTGGTAAGCACATGGGTATACAACGCCGACGTAGCTAGAGACGAAATTGCACGTTACATAGTTACGGAGGATCTTCCGCTTAGAATGGGTGAGAGCTCTAATTTTGAGAGAATAGTGCAACGTGGTTTTTGCCCGCAATATCAACATGTTAGTAGAAGAACAACTACACGTGATATTTGTAAAATATTTACAAATAAACTAGAAATGTTAAAATAAATATTCATGACACTTAGTTTTTCCTTTGCATTAACATCAGATATATAGACTTCCTCTCACCAAAGAGCAGCATATATTAGTGTTGTTATGCATTACCTAGACAACGAGTACGTACTAAACAAAAGGTTTATAGGGTTTAGGCTAATCTCGGAGTCACACACCGGAGATGCTATCCTACCCGTATAGTTGAGGTTGTTAATGATTTTAAAATAGAAAGTAGAATTATTTCCATTACTCTTGACAATGCATCAGCTAACACAACGGTTATGGAGCATCTCTCACCGCACGTGAAGACTTATATTGGAGGTTTTGTACTCCACCAGAGGTGCATATGCTATATTATTAATCTCATTGTACAGGCAGGTTTGCATGTAATGAAACCTAGTTTGGAGGGCATACGTAGTGCTATCGATTTTATTACTAATTCACCTATAAAGTTTGCCCAGTTCTCAGAGTACTGCAAGGCCAACAATAAGAAACCAAGAAGATTCAACCTTGATATGAAGGTTAGATGGAACTCAACTTATACTATGCTGCATCGGTGCGAAGACCACCAGCACATTATCACTGTCTTCGTCAACTGCAATAATGGTGAGGTATTGGTTACTCATGCGGATTGGATAATTGCTAGTCATTTTCGTATTTTTTAAAAATTTACGATGCAACTAAACAATTATTCGGTGTATACTATCCAACTTCTTGCTTAGTCATCGAGTGGTTTTGGCTTATTGTTAACGCTTTTAAAGAAAATAGAGGTAATTATATTTTACGTCCCATTATAGAACCAATGGAGCAAAACATTTTAAAATATTTTCAAGCTATTCCACATCTGTGCTGTTTTGCTATCATTTTGGATCCTTGAGAAAATTTTCTGACTTGCAGGGCGCCTTTGAGAGAATAGGTGAGGCATTCGATCTTGATTTCTCTGAGGCCTATACTCATGTTTATAACGAGTTTTTCAGAGTTTTTGACAAATATTACGAGAAGTTTGGCACCAGAAGTGAAGCACGAAGATCTACCTCAACAACACAACAAGCACAAGGCAATTCGATCGCTTCAAACATGTGGAAGAAGCCGAAGGCAAGTCGTCTAGTTCGTCTTCTGAAACGCCGAGCAGGCCGCAATGGAATCCACGGGTAGAGATCAACCACTACCTTGACGCGCCTTTCGTGTAGTCCGAACATGACATGGACGAGGAAAATCAACTTAACTTGCTTTTGTGGTGGAAGAATAACCAACGTATTTACCCGTGCTATCCCATTTCGCACGGGATGTACTTACGGTTCCGGTATCCACTGTCTCGTCGAAATCCACTTTCAGTTTGGTGAGGAGGATACTTGAGGCGAGGAGGTCGTCTCTCACACTTGAGATGGTTGAGGCAATTACATGCCTCAAAGACTGAGAGCGTGCAGATGAGAGGACACAACATCAGCCAGAGGATCAGGAGATCACGGACGCGGTAGCCAACTTTGACAATCTCAGCCTCGGCTAGTCTATATATATAAACGTAGTTATTGTACTCTTTTCCTTACCGGGGGTACCCCACACCGGGGTATAAGGTTTTTAACGAAGCAGTGACTCTGTACATATTCAAGATTTAATAAAATTTACTTCTTTTTCCCCAATATTTGTGTCCATTGCTAGCAATACTGATATCCACACAGGATGCTCTTTCGCATGCTTTCATTTAGTCCTTACTTTGCGTGCACATTTCTTCTCATCATTTATTTACTTACTTTGCTAATTTGTCCAGAGATACACAAGAGAACGAATGCGTGTTCACTATTAATGATTTAATTAATTGGTATAATGCATGACCCCACTTTATTTTGGATGATCTAAGCGAATGCGTGTTGCTCGATTGTAGATTTACATATTTCTTTGATCAAGGTGGCTATACATTCGCTTCACCATAGCATCGCGTACGCATGCTACTACAAACAAATTTTGGTCATTTCCTCTTGTCGCAATAGTGTAAATGGACCGGACTTGGACCAGCATGGCACGAAGTAGGCACGAAGCGTAAATGGGCCATGCTTGGGTTCGCCGAAGGCGAGCTGGCCGGCATGGCCCGCAGTTCCGCCCGGCACGATGGGCTCGCGTGCGGCCGGCCGGCACAAAGACGACGCCCACCTCTAGTTTGTAGTCTCTCTTGTCTGAACAATTGTATGGAAATGTTGTGATGATAGGGGTGTACCGACCAGGGGGTCAGGGGGGCTAGGGTACCCCCTACCCCTGACCGCATCATGGGTACCCTCCGTAGCATCGCCACGTTGTCGCCGTAGAAACTGACCAAAAGATTAAAACTTGATGGCTGATTTAGCACACCTAAATTTTTATCCTAGATCCACCACTGTGCGATGATAATTGCCAATGCCATCTATTGCCACCCTCTTTTTGTGTGCATGCATGATCAAATTGAGGCTCTATGGTTTCTTGTTTCTTGTCCTGTCACTCTTGACTCTTGAGTGCATCTTGGTGGCCCAACCATTGCCACGAATCAGAAGCCTGTTCCTTGTCAAAGTCGTAAGTAGTGAGTGGGTGTAATCGGCAGACATAGCTGAGCAGACGATTCATGCTATCGTCTTCTGCCGCAGAAAGCGACTCTTGAACCTTCAGATGTGGTGATTTGCAATTTTGCATGGCACACAAGTTAGGCAAGACTTGTTGGAGCCCATTGCATGGCACAAATGTTAGGCAAGACTCGTTGGAGCCCATGTTCCAGCGAAATTTCGGAAATCTCAGCCGAGATTTTGGATTTCGATCGGGGACGAGATTTTAAATCTCGGTGAAATAATAATTTTTTTGAAAATTTTAAAAAATTCCATGAGGTATTTTGACTGGAATTTAAGTTTTTTGGGCCAAGATTTCGGTGTTTCTCGCCGATATCTCGGCAATTTTTACTGAGATCTTGGAAATCCCGATCCAAAAAACGCCGAATTTGAAATTTACTTTTTGATTTCGTTCAAAATTTTGAGATCTTGTTGGGATTTCGGTCACCTCCGAGATACGAATCAAAACCGAAACTTAAAATGAGCCATACGTCCCTTTCTTATTCTCACCTTGCTTTCCTTATCTTTTTTCTCTACGTGTCGATTGTGACTGGTGAGAGGCTTTCAGACTTTTCTCTTCCATTTTATTCAAGAATTAAAAGTCTGAAAAAAAAGAATCAAGTCATTGAATTGCAGTTGCACATTAGAAAAGGGTGATTGTGTCACTCTAGATCAAAGAGGCACAAAGCAGTTGATCCTTGTTTGGAAGCAAAAAATCCAAGCCTAACCTGGACGAACTGCAATGTTTCCTGTGAATTTCCCGCGTTCCATTGAAATCCTTGCTTGCAAAATAGGACCAGGATGTTTTCACGAATTTCATATGAACTTTTGTTGGAACTCCTCCGTAGTGAACATTCGTATGAAAAGGGTACGCATCAAGGAAGTAAGGTGCCGCTGAAGTAAGGAGCAACAGAGGTGCACAGAGACTTTGCAAATGTTCCTTTACATTCAAGTTAAATGCTTTTGGTTGCACCTGAGTCTGAGAATTGTAGAGCCTGCAACTATTCTGAACTTCCGATGCTCCGACATGTAGCACCTGGTGGATTCTAGATTGGAAAGGAATCGAGTCATGGAGTTGCAGTTGCACACTTGTTCCATTATTTTTTCATGTTAATTTGGGATAGGGAAGCCTCAAAAATAAGATAATGATACTCACTTTGATTCCAAATATAAGTCGTTTATGATATCTATACGATCTCTAAGGTGACATTTTGATAATCAATTTTTATGAAAATACGTTATTAAAAATAAAAATAATTATACATTATAAAAATGCATTTTACGATGGATCATCTACTAATACCAAAATCATGTTGTCAATCTTGACAACTCTTTATTTATTGATGGTCAAACTACGAAATATTTGATCGGCACAGATTTTAACATTGAGTTACTCTTGAAATCGGAGGGAGTAACTAGCAACCTTTGCTGTTGGATTGCCAAGATGGCTCACATCAAACACCGAAATCCAACACCTATCAAACACGTTAATAATTCCACTTCGCACTAGTACCTAGGGATAAAACGGAAACAGAATTTTCGATTATTTTGGAGAAAACGGAAACGAAATTTCCGACCATTTTAGAGAAAAATAGAAGCCTTTATTCGAAAAAGGAAACAGAAAATTTCGGTACGGAAATAGAAACGGAAATTTTTTGTCGGAAACAGAAACGAGAGAGTCATTTTTGTCGGAAACGGAAATTCCGTATAAATGAAACCGAAATTCCGTCGGAAACTTGGCCTACTTGGCTCAAAAAGGAGAATAAAGAATTTACATTTATTTTCAAATTAAAATAATTTCAAAAATACAAATGGCTTTATTGAAAATATCAAATAGAGATAAAAAATTCGGAAAAATCTAAAAAAATACTTTGGAACATTTTGAACCTACAAAAATTATTTCTACCATAATTTTGGTTTTATTTTTCATGAATAAATTAATTTTATAAATCTAAAAATAGTAAAATGGCATTTATAAACTCCAGAAAATCCAGCATAAATCTTAAAAAATCATAAATGAACATTGAACAATAATATGCAAATTTTAGGGCGTTACACCTTTATAGTCGGAGGAGGAAGAGGATGTCGATGATAATGATATGGAGGAGGACATGATGGTTTGATCTAGGGGATAAATAGCTAGTCTTTAGCTGACAAGTTTGAGAAAAACTTCTTAGTGATACCGATGAACATAACATTGTTTTTGTGTCCGCCTTATAGGTGAAATGAGTTACATTGTTTTTGCGATCATGTATATCGTGCTCATGTACTATGTTTTTGTGGAATGTCCACTTTCGTTTCCGTATCCGCTCGTTCCGTTCCGCATCTGTTTCCGTCACTATCCGTTTCCGTGGTTTCCGATTTCGTTTCTGTTACCGGTAAAAAATGTGGAAACAGAAATGGAGCGATCATTTACCGACCGTTTTCATTCTGTTTTCATCCCTACTCATTCCCTCCCACGGGGTGGCTGAGATTTAAGTTTGCGTTGACCTATCTTAAGCTTAGTTCCTACCTGATAAGCTCTCTTGTTGTCAAACCGAGCAAGTTTAATGTTTTTTTTTTAAAAAAAAATTGGCTAGGGTCTCTAGTATTTCATTAAAATAGAACAACGATCGAGCTACAAACACATATCTACATACACCCCCTCACACACATGCACACCCATGCGCTCGCACTCGGCTCCGTGAGGCGCCCGCTTCGAGCTACACTCAAACACGGGCGGGCAGCTCGTGCCGAAGCGCCTTCGCCAACCGAGCAAGGCTCGGCTCGCAGTTTAATGTTTTTTTTTCACCAAAATGATATCCTCTTTTCTTGATGCATCCACATATTTGAAAGCCTCCGATGCTGCATGCTTTTGCGCAAGAAGAATCAGATGCGCTGAAGAACAAGCGCATTGGTCGAACTGAAATTGGTGGCCACCAAATGATACCATCGGTTATTTGGTACTCAACTGAACAAAAGAATCGAATCCTTAAGGGAAAGTTAGGGCCTTGCATCCAAATTTGTGATGTGAGATGTGCCTCGAGCGAAATTAATCTGAGTCCATTAGATCTGCATATAACCGACAAATGAATCGCTCATGCATGTAACACCAAAAGATGAAGAGAGAAACACATATGACACACAAACGCCAAGATTCTGAGACTGTAGAAACTGACAGCTGCAGCCGAGAACTGAAAAAAGAAATTATGGATGCATGCCTCAGATGAATTGCGTAAGGGAGAGAGATCACCAGAGCCGCACACTTTGCGTGCGCAAGCACATTCATCCAGAATTCACCGGAGCTTTTTCCATCATCATGGGCACGCCAGAATTGGACAGAACAAATTCACATACGAAAGCCAAACCGTGCAATAAAACAAACAAACAAACAATCCATGAGATCCAAATCGAGTTCGATGGAGACAGGACAGCAGGGGACGCATCAAACTATGAAGAAGGTGCCTAAATTCTGAAATCTCATCGGCAAATCAAGACGGAGCAACTGTCAAGAAGGCTCCCAAACGGGAGAGGAGATATTTGCTTTCTTTTTTTTTTGACAAAAAGATATTTGCTTTATTGGAAAGCAGGCATGTATATCTCTTGGCATCTAAAGTAGTTTGTTAAGGTAGACACATCACCTTTCTTTCTCCATGATACAATTGTCAGCTACTTTATTCCAACCATTAGCACTAAACATTTTTTTTTTCTGATTTAGCACCTGCTTCTTAGGTTTATTTGGGTGCCATACAATTTAGGCTTAGCACCCAATTCCTCATCCATTAGCGTCGGCGCTAAGAAATTTCTCACCCATATGATATTGTCTTTTCGCCTAGAGATATATACATGCTCTAACAAATCTAGTGGAGTGGCCCCGGGTTGGACGGACGGCCATTATTGTTTCTGCTATTTTGGAACAGCGAACATTGCCGTTTTGGTAATGCAATTTGTTCTATATGAATCCAAACGTAACTCTGAGACTGTATACAAAACCCAACTAAATTATACTATTTGTAAAGCTACTGCTTTTCTAAACAAATATACGCAAATCATCAGACTTAGTGGATCGGTCTTGAAACATAATTTCCGAGGCCGGGTAACTGCAACTCGATCTGCAAGCACACAGCATAACACGCAAACGCAAGATTTCTGAGAGAAAACTAACAGGAAATTATGTCTGACAGGAATACAATACCTAAAAAAAATGATGCATGCGTGCGTGCCTCAGATGAATCGCGTACAGGATATCACTAAGCTGCACACAGGCAGTGCGCAAGCACATTCATCCAGAATTCACCGTAGATAGCTCTATAATCGTCATTGACACGCCAAAAATTAAACAAAAAAATTCCCACATTCGGCAAACAATCAAACAGAGAACATCAAGAAGACAAAGATGCTCCTGAAAATCTGAAGATCTCATCGATCAATCTGCATGAACGCAGATGCAAGTACCGAACTATTCAGTACTGCGTATCGGTCGATCACCGGCGGCGCGCGATGAAATTAAAGGACGGCGAAAACGTAACCAAGCGTGCAGATAGGAAATTTTTTACATACACATGGGCAAACTCTTTATATACGCCCACTTTTGAGAAGCTGGATAAAGTGCTAACGAGCACAGATTGGAACAAAAGTCTCCACTTGTCACAATTAATACCCTTAATAGATCCCTTTCGGATCATACACCCATTTTGCTCAATGCTGGTGCAAGCTTCCACATAGGGAATCGCTTATTGTTCAAATTTGAACTTGGATGGTTCTCTAGGGATCACTTTTTTATATGGTAGCTAAATGTTGGCATGAGGAGCATAGGGGGAATACTTCTGTGGCTCAATGGCAATGTAAAATCAGAAGTCTCAAACAAAATTTACGTGGCTGGGCTAAGCACACTAGTGGCACTTACAAAAAAGAAAAGAAAGAATTGCTCCATATTATTGATGAGCTTGATAAACAATCAGAACATACTAGGTTGTCGAATGAGGACATTAGTCTTAAATAGCGTTCTGCTAAGAGATTAGCCTAGTTATTATGTGAGGAGAAAATTAAATGGTACCAAAGAGCAAAAGTGAAACATACCCTTGAGGAGGATAATAATACTAAATACTTTCATTTGGTTGTAAAATGGTAAGTATAGGAAACAACAAATATTCCAACTTGAGCGAGAAGAGGGAGTAATAGTTGGGGAAGTACAACCTAAATAATACGTAACCAAATATTATATTATAAAGGTCTTTTTAGGCCACTGGATAACAATCAATTTTCAATGATTAAATCTAGCCGAGATGACATCTCTCAAGTCTCTGCAATAGAGAATGACCTCCTCACATAGCCATTCTCTGAAAAAGAGGTGAGGGAGGCAGTTTTTCAAATGGAACATAACAAAGAACCTGAACTGGACATATTTCCGACTGAAATTTACCAAGTGTTTTGGGAGGTCATTAACAATGATTTATTGGCAATGTTCTACGATTTACATAATGGGTTCTTGCCTCTATACAGTGTGAATTTTGGGATTATCATGTTTTTACCAAAGAATAAAGATGCTAAGCAAATACAACATTACCGATCAATTTGTCTTTTAAATGTTAGCTTTAAAATTTTTACTAAAGTTGTCACTAACAGGATCACAAGTGTTGTTGAAAATGTTGTACGTCCGACGCAGACAACTTTTATGCCAGGTAGGAACATAATGGATAGCATGATTATTTTTCATGAAGCTATCCATGAGATGCACAAGAAAAAATTGGATAGGGTACTTTTTAAAGTGGACTTTGAAAAGGTCTATGATAAGGTCAATTGTCCTTTCTTCAACAAACTTTAAGAATGAAAAGATTTTCACCACGGTGGTGTTCGTGGGTTGAGAACTTTGTTACTGGGGAAAGTGTTGGTATCAAGATCAATGATGATATTGGTCCATATTTTTAGATCTGAAAAGGACTCCACCAAGGTGATCCATTATCCCCTATATTAATTATTTAACATCATTGTGGATATGTTGGCTGTTATTTTATAACATGCCAAAAAGGCCAGAATGATAAGTGGAGTGGTATCTCATCTAGTGGATGATGGGTTATCTATTATATAGTATACAGATGATACCATCTTATTTATGGAACATGATTTGGAACAAGCCAAAAATATGAAGTTATTGTTATGTGCATTTGAACAACTTTCTGGTCTCAAGATCAATTTTCACTAAAGTGAACTACTTTGTTTTGGTACAGCTAAGGATTTTGAGGCTCAATATACTCAGCTATTTAGTTGTGGGTTGAGCAGTTTTCCCTTTAGATATCTTGGCAAACCAATTCATTATAGAAAGTTGTGGATCAGTGAGTGGCAGGGGGTAGAATTAAGATTTGAAAAGAGATTTGGCAGCTGGAAAGATTAGCATTTGTCTACTGGAGGTCGATTAGTACTTCTAAATTTCATGCTTAGCAGCTTACCCATGTTTATGCTATCCTTTATTGAGATACCACGTGGGGTGCTTAAAAGGTTGGACCATTTTAGATCCAGAATTTTTTTGGCAAAGTGACAACCTTAAAAAAAAGTACAGGTTAGCTAAGTGAATATATTTTGTCGACCCAAGGATCAAGTTGGCATGGGCATTCAGGATCTTGGTGTCAAAAATATCTTCTTAATTAGCAAATGGCTTTTCAAATTTCTTAATACGATGGTGTCTGGCAAACTCTCCTCAGAAGAAAGTATCTAGGGAGTAAAACTGTTTCTCAAGTAGAAAGGAAGCTAGGAGACTCTCATTTTTGGGTTGTTCTAATGAAAGTTAAATATTATTTCTTTAGATTTGGGTCTTTTCAACTTCGTGATGGATCTCAAATAAGATTTTGGCAAGATTTATGGCTTGGAAACAACCCTCTCAGTGCACAATAACCTCAACTTTTTAATATTGTTCAGAAAAAACATGTCACGGTGACTGATGTAATGTGCTCTATCCCACTCACTATGTCCTTTCATAGGGCCCTTACAGGACATAATTTATTGGCCTAGCATGAAATTGTTGCAAAGCTTGCTGATTTGCACTTATCTCTAGAATGAGATACTTTTCAATGGAGCCTCCATTAGAATGGACAATTTTTTGTTCAATCGATGTATATAGTTTTGATGCATTAAGGTATCCCAGTTACAAACCGACAATTGTGGAAACTTAAGATGCCATTAAAAATAAAAAATTTCCTTGGTACTTACAGCGTAAGGTAGTTTTCACAAAAGATAATCTATCTAAAAGAAATTGGAATGGTAGCAAACATTGTTCTTTTTGTAACAACGAGGAAACTATACAACATCTCTTTTTTGACTACCATTTTGCTCGTTTTGCATGACGTGATATACATGCGGCTTCTAATTTATAACCTCCTAGTAGAATCATCAATATGTTTGGAAATTGGTTATTGGGGTTAGGAAAAGATTTAAGAGCTCACATTTTTGTCGAGGCAGCTGCTTTGTGTTGGTCAATCTGGCTATGTCGAAATGATGTGATCTTTAATAGGAAAAAAAATCTCTAATCCGTTGCAGATCATCTATATGTGTACCAACTGATTGCGATCGTGGTCTGTGCTGCAGCATCAGGAGGACCAGGAGGTGGTGTTATCGGCATGCATATCGCTGGAGATTGTAGTTAGGGATCTCTTCATTGGCCATGGATGGCGATTCAATGATAGGCTAGCTGTGTGTGGATTGATGTTTGCCTTGGCTTGTTGCACTTGCAACTTCTATGTTAGAGATCTCTTTTTAATTTTTTAAAGCTTTTATGTTTGGCTGTGTGCATCTAATGATGCAAAGGTCGGGAGATATAATCTTTTATTATCTAAAAAAGGAATTTTTTTAAAGAAGAACAAAAATAGAGGGGTGATTAATGAGGCAAAAACACTTGACCATCCAATGGTTAAACCCAGGGGTAGAAATTGAGCTAAGTCTTTATTTTTTTCGAGTTTTTTTTTTCGAAATTGGCACGGTTTGATTTAATATCATTTTATTTATAGTTTGAAAGTATTTTTATAATCGAGCTAACGAGCCGAGTCAAAGCAAAATCCAATTTTATTCGAAATCGACTCATTTCAATGTTTAACCTATGAACGAGTGTAATTAGAGCAATTTTGAATCGAGCCAACGGCCCCACAACGAGCTTTTTTAACTTAAACCACGTAGCGGAGAAACCTAATTAAATCATCCCTTGACTAGGTAATCCCAGGAAAACAGAATCACGCAACAAAAAAAGAATCTCCAAGAAAAAGAAGTAATAATTACTAAATAATCTTGGAAAACAGAATCGCTCAACAAGCTAACAACACTAGCTAGCCATGCGTCGTGCAACCGAGGGAGCGTAGGGTTAGGATCAATAAATAGCAAGCAGTGAGGCGGCCTTCTATGGAACGGACGTACGGCTCCGATTCGGTGGGTCACCGAACGGACGGACGGCCTGACCTCTGTGTGTGTCTGCGAGGAGGAGCCAAACCCGGAGGCCGCCGGAGCCGTTTTGCTGCTCTCCTCCCTGTACCGGCCGCCACCCTAACGTGGAAAAGATTTTTGTTACTTTCTTTCCCGGGGAGAGGTCTGTGAGAGACCTTCCATCACCGTGTTTGTTTAGGCTTAGATTTTTTGTTAATAGATTAAAAGTCAGTCTTTTGGTTTGGGTGCTTGTTTGTTTGAGTATTTCACTACTATAGAACTGGGCATCACAACCAGCCTATTAGAAGCGGTTTGGTGTGAACCCGTTGTGATGTTCGCACCAGAAACGGTTCGTTGACAACGGTCCGGAGAGGGATTTCAGAAGCGGTTTGAGACACGAACCGCTTCTGAATGTTGCGTTCTAGAAGCGGTTCTTGTCTCAAACCGCTTCTGATTTTCAGAAGCGGTTTGAGAAAAGAACCGCTTCTAGAACGCAACATTCAGAAGCGGTTCGTGTCTCAAACCGCTTCTGGAAGCCCTCCCACGCAGCGCATTTAAACCCTTCTTCCTCCATGAGCCAGCAGAGGTACGATTGAACAGAGAAGGCCGGCCCAGCGCTGTTCTTGGGGAGGTGCTGTCCAAATTTTTAATTGGAGGTGATTAGCTCCAAATGAAGTGTTTCAAGGTTAGTAACATCATGTGAACATCCTTCTCACCTAGATATTGCTATTTTTTTCAATGGATGTGAAGAAATCTTGAACTTTTTAAGCATGATCAAAAATTTGTTTTCTATGCTTGTTTTTGTTGTTGTATGAAGATGTAGGGTGGAGATCTAGTTTAAAATATGACATTACAAGGTAAAGGTGATTGGAAGCTTTAGATCTAGGTGGTTGTTAGCTTTAGAATCTTAAATATCACAATAAGTTGGGGGAGATCTAGGTACAATATTGCAAGGAAGTAATTATTGGTGTATGAAATAAAATAGAAAAACATGTAGAAGGATAAAAAATAATTACAAAGGTAGGAAGGGATACAAAATAATTAGAAAGGTAGGTCTTTAATTGGATGACGGTGTAGGTGGAGCTTTTTTTTGTTGGGTTTAAATGTAACAAAATTTAAGTTAGGTTATAATTTTGGTAACAAAATTTGTTATAATTTTTAATGAAATTATAACTTCGTGTAGATGAATCGGCAATGGATGTACAACGCGGACCGTCGCTCGACAGAGTTCATTGATGGCGTCACGTGCTTTTCTCGATGCACAATTGTTGCAATCTTGCCTCTAGGCAGCTTCATATGTTGTCCGTGTGTAGATTGCAAGAACGAGAAGGAGCACTCCCAGCGATGGCAAGTTATGAACCACTTGATCATGAGAGGTTTCATGTCAAACTATACCTGTTGGACCAACCATGACGAAGTTGAGGTGATTAGCCAGGAAGACGATGAAGAAGGCGAGGAAGAGGAAGATGGATTCAACAGTATCCCGGACGGCACGCAATACTGTTCCGTGGAAGAAACACTTGGTGACTTTGGTGATGATGAGCTAGACCAGATGCTGCGTGACGGAGAGGAAGACTACACAGATGAAAGACAGTTCGAGAAGTTCCAGCGCATGTTAGAGGACCACATAACTCCTTTGTACCCAAACTGTGGGCAGGGCCAAAAAAAGCTGCGTACCACACTGGAACTCATGCAATGGAAGGCTAGAAATGGTGTGTCAGATAAAGGATTCGATGAGTTGTTATCACTCGTAAAGAAGTTGCTTCCAGTAGATAACACTCTGCCCGAATCTACATATGAAGCCAAACAAGTTGTCTGTCCTTTGGGATTGGAAGTACAGAAGATACACGTATGTCCTAATGATTGTATCCTGTATCGTAATGAGTATGCCGATTTGGATGTTTGTCCAGTGTGCAGAGAATCATGGTATAAGGTGAAGCGTGACGATCCAGGTGAAATAGACGGGGAGCGTAAGATGAAGAGACCTCCAGCTAAAGTGTTGTGATATTTCCCTATGATCCCCTGATTGAAACGTATGTTTGCTAACAAAGCGCATGCCCAGATGATGCGTTGGCACAAGGAAGAGCGTAAGGACGACGGGATGCTTAGACACCCTGCAGATGGCTCACAGTGGAGGAAAGTCGACCGGACGTACCCGGACTTCGCAGATGAGGTGAGAAACATAAGGTTTGGGTTGAGTACCGATGAGATGAATCCTTTCGGAGAATTGAGCAGCAGCCATAGCACCTGGCCTGTTAGACTATGTATCTACAACATTCCTCCATGGCTGTGTATGAAGCAAAAGTACATCATGATGCCGTTGTTGATCCAAGGCCCCAAGCAACCTGGAAATGGCATCGATGTCTACCTGAAACCATTGGTTGAAGATCTTGTGACGTTGTGGGACGATGGTGCAAGGGTATGGGATGAGTACAAAAGGGAGTATTTCACCCTACGTGCATTGTTATTTGTAACAATCAACGATCGGCTCGCTTCTCGGTAACTCTGTCCGCCTAACTATCAAAGGATATAGAGCTCGCATCCAAAGGCTTAGATGAAACGGACGGCATGTACCTGAAAAACTCTCGGAAGGTTGTGTACATGGGTCACCGTATGTTTCTTCTTACGAGTCACCCGTTGCGGAAGGAAGGCAGGAAATTTAACGGGCAACCAGACCTTCATGCAAGGCCTCAGTATCGTAGTGGGCTACGTGTGTTTGCTATGGTAAAGGATTTGAAAGTAGTATTTGGAAAGGGTCCTGGAAACAAACATGTGCAGAATAAGGATGGTCATGCACCCATGTGGAAGAAGAAGTCAATATTTTGGGACTTGCCTTATTGGGAAGTCATGGAGGTTCGTCACTCACTTGACTTCATGCACATCACGAAGAATGTTTGCTTGAACCTGCTAGGCTACATAGATATGTACGGAAAATCGAAAGATACACTGCAAGCTCGGAAGGACCTTAAACTCTTGGAACTGAGGAACGACCTACATCCCGAAAAGAGAGGGAAAGGACAACATTACCTACATCCTGCGAGCTACACTCTAAGCAAAGAAGAGAAAAAAGCGTGATAGAGTTCCTGAACAGTGTGAAGGTCCCTTCCGGATACTCCTCGAATGTAAAGAGACTCATAAACACGAAAGAGAATAAAATCGTACACATGAAATCCCATGACTGTCTTGTGTTAATGACACAGTTATTCCCAGTGGCTGTGAGAGGCATACTGCCCGAGTGGGTACGGGGGACAATCACAAAGCTGTGTTCTTTTTTCAACGCGGTTTCACAGAAGGTCATCGACCCAGATAAACTAAGTAAGCTGCAGGATGACGTGGTACAAAGTGTGGTTAGTCTTGAGATGATCTTTCCTCTTGCATTCTTTGATATTATGGTTCATCTCACTGTTCACCTTGTCAAAGAGATAGGTATTCTTGGACCCGTGTATCTACACAACATGTTCCCTTTCGAGAGGTACATGAGTGTGCTAAAGAAGTATGTTCAGAATCGTTCTCGTCTCGGAAGGATGCATTCTTTGAGGTTATGGGACAGAGGAGGTGATTGAGTTTTGTGTGGATTACATTAATGATCTAAACCCGATCGGCGTCCCTATATCACGCCATGAGGGGGGGCTACGGGGAAAAGGGACACTAGGAAGGAAAGCAATTGCATGCACTGATTTTCTTACATTTAAGCAAGCACATTTCACGGTTTTGAAACAATCAACCGTAGTGGCCCCGTATGTCCTTGAGCACAAGAGTATTCTACGCCACGATTTCCCAGGGAGGTCTGAGGATTGGATAACACTGAAGCACATGGATTCTTTCGGCGCTTGGTTACAAAAGTACATCCTTTTGAAAGGGTCAGACAATGAAGAGTTGCAACGCTTGGCTTGGGGACCATCTAGTGAAATCGTGACATTCAAGGGGTACGAGATAAATGGTTACACATTCTACACAAGATCCCATGATAACAAGAGCACCAACCAAAATAGCGGTGTCCGTATAGACGCCGAAGACAACAAAGGCAAGGTGGATACATATTATGGTTTCATAGAAGAGATATGGGAGCTTGACTATGGACCTTTGAAGGTCCCTCTATTTAAGTGCGAATGGGTCAAACTGACCTCAAGCGGCGTGAAGGTCGACAAATACGGTATGACAATCGTGGACCTCACGCAAGTCGGCTATAGGCGCGAACCGTTCGTCCTCGCGAACGATGTGAGACAAGTCTTCTACGTATTGGACATGTCAAGCAAACCTAAGAAACAGAAAGATTGTAGTACTAAGCCAAAGCGACACGTGGTTCTCCAAGGCAAACGAAGGATTGTTGGAGTTGAGGACGTCATAGACGACGAGGAGTATAGTCAGTTCGACGAGATCCCTTCTTTTGCTGTGGATGTCGACATAAGCCTCCTCAATGACACAGATGTGGATACTCCTTTCATACGTCGCGATCATAATGAAGGAACATTTGTAAAGACAAAGTACGTTACTACTTAAGATGTACCCCTACTGTATGAAGTGTTTATTTGGAATGAATGTAAAGTGCCAAAATTCTAGAATGAAACTAAAGTGCTGAAAGCTTTTTTTTTTAAATTATGGAATGAAAGTAAAGTTCTAAAAGCTTTTTAAAAAATTATGAAATGAAACTGAAGTGCTAAAAGCTTTTTAAAAAATTCTGGAATGAAAGTAAAGTGCTAAAAGCTTTTTTAAAAATTATAGAATGAAACTAAATTGCTAAAAGCATTTTTTAAAAATTATGAAATAAAACTGAAGTGCTAAAAGCTTTTTTTAAAATTATGAAATTAAACTGAAGCGGTTTGAGAAAAGAATCACTTCTAGAACGCAACATTCAGAAGCGGTTAGTAATATCAATCGCTTGTAGAAGTCCTCCCTCTACAAGCGGTTGGTTCTAAAACCGTTTGTAGAGATATTTTACAAGCGGTTGGTTCTAAGAACCGCTTGTAGAAGTCCTCCCTCTACAAGCGGTTGGTTATAAAACCGCTTGTAGAGATATTTTACAAGCGGTTGGTTCTAAGAACCGCTTGTAGAAGTGCTCCCTGTATGAAGTTTACACGCTCCGCCCTTTTCTCAGACCCCAAATTTTCTAAGTCCCCGCTCGAGACCCCGCGCGCGTCGCTGCCTCCTGTGTCTCTCCGACCGCCGCCGCCGTCGCCTCCGTCGAGACCCTGCGCCGCCATCCTCGTCGATGCCGTTGCCCTCCTCCGCCACCCAACCATCTCGGCGCCCCTCCACCCCTGCGCCAGTCGACCCCGCGCTGGTGCCCTCGTTGCCACCGCCACTCCACCCCGCCGGCGCCTCCTCCGCCACCTCACCGACGCCTCCTCCGCCACCAAACCACCGCCACACCGCCATTCCACCCAGAAGGACCGAGGTACAGCTGTGGATGCGTCGTCCTCCCTCTCTAATTCGGCTGCCCACAAGGTGTTCGGTGAAATGCCCACAAGGTGTTCGGCACTTTGGAGCCAACGAGTGGACACGGAAATTTTTTTTCTTCAGAAGAAGAAAAACAACTATGCAATAAAGACACATTTTACACATTTTTAATCATGGTTGATTGGATTGTTGTGTATTGAAATTGTTCCATCAAATCTCAAACATCATTTTCATATCTAAATTTTTAAAATTCAAATATGAAATGCAATGGAACGCTGATTATAGTAGTTCATCGTACAAGTTCAACACAAATTAGAATTGAATTGTAATAAAATAAATAAATTTAAAAAGGTAATATTTGAAATTAAAGTATATTATGGATATAGAAAATTTTAATGAATAATAAATTCTTCTAAATAAGGATATAGAAGTTTGGAATAAAAATTAAATTCCATAATAAAGTAAAACTTAGTTTGAATCTGAATTGATTTAGAAATAAATGCCAATTTTGGAATATACAATTTCGAAACTGGAACTTAATATTACAATATAATATGAAATATATAAATTCAGAAGAAATATTAAGATCTGAATTAAAACTATGGTTAAGAATTAAATTAAATTCAGAAACATGGTAAATAAAAGCTAAATTAAGTTTGGAAATTTTTTAATTTTAAAATGGAACTAAAATTAAATGTCAAATACAAAAGTTCAATCTCGGAAATCTAAATTGACAAATCGATTGGGACTGTTAATACATACATACATATATACTGGTCCACACCACGTATAGCAGTATGTAGTGGTATCTGTAATTTGGTTGTTTCAAAGTAATATGATGTTTATGTCAATATTTTTTTGGGATTAGGATAGATGGCGCAACCAGGACGTGGTGACCCTACTTTCGATGAGGGAGAACAGTTCTTGCTGGACTCCATCGCGCTGGGTAGCATCGAAGGTGATGCTAACGCTGCTGCCGCTGAGGCTAATGTTGGATCCGGTGAGGCCGTTGAGGCTGCAGCTGATGAAGCCATTGACGCTGGAGCCGCTGAGTCCGGTAACACTGGTTCCGGCCAGGATGAGGTATAGCCAGAAGAATATAATCCCCATAGACATGTTAATTAATCTCAATTCATTAATATAATACACTCTGACATGTTTATACATATGTTTATGTATTTCAATCCCCGTACATCGAGCAACCAATCCAAGTATCGGGGACCTAACAAGAAGCCATCCACAAAGCACGTGTTTACCGACGTTAACAACGAAGGGATGCCGGTTGCCCCTATTTTAGTAGTTGGGCCGTACAACAACGCTTGTGGTTACCACGTGAGGGATCACGTCCCAATTAGCATCAGAAAATGGGCCGAAGTTCCTCAAGCTACCAAGGACCTGCTCTGGCAAGATATTAAGGAAAATTTCACATTTCCTCAAGGGTCCGAAGACAAGGCCAAGAAATTTACTTTGAAGAAGATGGCAACAATGTTTCAGGGCTTGAAGACGTCTCTCACCGTAAGTACGCAGCGTAGGGAGAAAGACCCGACTTCAACCAATTTCCTAAGTTGGCGGATCACTGGGAAGCATTCGAGGAGTTCAAACTGTCAGCTGAGGGCCAGGCCGCGAGTCAGAAGAACAAGGCCAATTCACAGATGAAGAAATACCACCACCATCTTGGCACCGGTGGTTACATCAAGGCTGTACCAAAATGGGAGAAGCGGGAAGAAGAATTAATGGCGAAGGACGCCACACCGCTACCGCTCGGGAACAGCGCTGCGCAATTGGTTCATGGGTCATGGGGAGCCTTTCAGATGACGGCAGTTTGGTGATGGCACCAGGAGTACAAGAGGCTGGCCAAAGGATTGTACAAGCTGTTGAGCAGTCTCAGGCAGGTACATTGGTGCCAGACAGGGAGAATGGCGAGCTAACACATGCCCTTGAAAACCCTGAGCACCTGTGACGGACACGAGGTATGGGCAAGCTGATGCCGTGGAAGTATGGTTTCGCTAAGGCGCACATACGTCATGTGAGCCGGCATAGAAGCAAATCAAGAGAATCATGTAAAGTGTACCAATTGGAACAAGAGCTCGAGCAACCTGTGCTAGCATCGCGACATAGTTGCGCAACAAGTACAAATTGCCCTCGAGAAGCTTCAAGGACTAGGTCCGAGCAATCACCGACGCCGTGATCGACCCCTCCGGCGGCGAAGTAGTCGCTGGCCCACCGTGGCCCCTGAAGCGGACACCTTGCTATCCCGTTATCCTGTGGATGACATAAGGGTTCGCCGCCAGTGTGAGCTGCACGTTGATGCGCGTAACCTCTCCATCAAGGTGGCTTACGGCATGGCATATCCGGTGGAGCTGGGCCAGATGTTCCACTGCAACGAGATACCCCCGGGTTACTCAAAGGTCGCGGTGGAGGAGGTGCTGAGCGGATTTGAAGAACTTCACCTCGATATTGCTGGAGGCGACGACGTGACCAAGCTTGGACAGGCCCTCCACAATATCATCCTTTGGCGCAAACGGTACATCATATTTCCAGATGGTGTGGACGCGTCATCTCCACCACGGCAACCCACGCCTCCAACGTCACCTCCACGCAATGCCTCGCCGGTAAAACAGAGCACGCCTCCTCCACCACCCGCTCCACGCAGAAGCCCTACTCCACCACCAGCATCTCAAACAAAAAAGAACCCCCAGGAAAACCACGCGTCCACCATCTCCTCCGAGGAAGAAGCTCGATAGCAGCATTAAGGCTCCTCCACCTGCTCCCAAGAAGGCGGAGTCCAGCCGATTGACAAAGATAAAGGAACCTCCAAAGAGGGCATATGATATGAATAAGGAGGAGAGTGACGCGGTCACTAAAGTAGAATTGGCTTCACTCTTCACAAAAAAGAAGGTAGAGCCAAAGGTACCAATTGATCCAAAAGCGGCGGAACACTTCGCGACATGCCGTGCAAAACCGCTGCCTGTGCCGTCCAACTATGAACGGACAATAATAAAGGCTACACAGAAGAATAAACGTGGTCAGGTGGCGGCGGCAAAGAAGAAGAAGAGAGACCAAAATTAGGAGAACCTCGAGAGGTTTATGAAGGAGGCAGGACTCAGTTCCACAGCTGCAGCTCTTGGATTAATAGATGATATCCCAATGGCAACAAAGGTCAGATGGCAATTTCAGTTGGGCCGGGAGTTGATTGACCCAAATGAGATAAAGGATCTGCCAACCAAGATGCGGCAATTTCACGAATGGTACATGATAGAGTCCGCTCAAGGAAGAACGGTGTTCCTCCGTATCAAAGAAGATGATTTTTATCATGGGACAACACCATATGGCTCAAATTTGACGACTTATACCATATTTACCATGCCGACGCCATCAACGTGTCTCTCATGAGCTGCTGGTGCCTGTAAGTGTCAAGCTCATACCTTTACCGTGTGCTTCCTCATACAATAAAATTGCAACTCTTAAACTTATACCTTTCTATGTAGAATGGAGATACAACGATGTAGAAAAGAGAATATCTTCAACGTGGGCTTCATCGACCCAGAGATTGTTAACGAGTTCGTCTTTGGATACAATCGAAAGGTGTTGAAGATTACATTCTCGATGCATTCTTAGGACAAAGACTACAAACCGTACATACTTTTGCCCTTCAACTTCGAGTACGTATATATACAACCTCTCGTTCTTATATTTTCCAAGGCATTTATAATACTACTAGCTAGTTACATATATGTTGCAATACATGAATAGGTTTCACTTTGGATCCTTCTTGTCATCAAGCTTGATAGCGACCAAATCGTTGTTCAAGACTCAAAAGGACTCGTGAAAAATATCAATTTATCATTGACACCCTAAACAGTATATAGCACATATATATACGATAGTTTTCCTTATTATATATATTGAAATACCTTACTAATTCCAACTCTGATAATTACTATTCATACTAACGCATCACACAGGGCATTCGCAAGGTTTTGAAAGAAGCAACAAGGAGATTTCGAGAACAAATTTGATGTACAAATAAGCACTCGAGTACGTATTAAAGAATATTAATATGCCATAACAGTTTTTCATCCCCATAATCGTTTTCTTTTCAAATTTTATCGCAGGTTCTACAACAGATGTGTGGAAACAACTTATGTGGCTATTATGTGTGCCACTATATGCAAAGTATTACCCACGGTGATGTGCCGACAACCAACGCTGAGGTAGTGTGCACATGTCAATTTCTTAGTACTTACACTTTAATTACATGTCCAGAGATTTATTTACTTCCTGCTTTGTCAGCCCAACATCGATGTGCAAGGCGTGATCCCGCCGCACCAGGTTGCATCAATCCAAGAACAACTCATCGGCTTTATTGTCGACGAGATTGTATCCACCAAAGGCGAGTTCCACGCAAATGGTTGGAGAGATTGTCCTGAAATAAGGACAGGTGAACCGACATCGACGTCGACCAAGGGCACAAAGAGCGACGCACGCAAGAAATGAGCTCAAGATTCGCCCTTTTATTCTTTTAAACTTGTAAAAGTGGCTTATTATTTCATGTGTTCATCAACTTGTTCATTTTTTAGTCTATTAAGTTTGTATTTTTCTGTAAATGAACCTGTAAATATCTGAATGAGTACGCATGAATAATATATATTTAATTGTGTAAAAAAACTCATGTAGTTCTATTTATTTTAATTGTCAAAATCTATATCAAAAACCCCTCTGAAAACATATTCTATATTGAATATAATCAAAACGCTATGCTGTCAGACTCTTCACAAGCGGTTGGTAACTCCAACCGCTTGTGGAAAGAGCATCTCTACAAGCGGTTCGTAAGACCAACCGCTTTTGGAGAGAACCTCTCCACAAGCGGTTGGTAACACCAACCGCTTGTGGAAGTGTCGAACCACAAGCGGTTAGGGGAACCGCTTGTGATACCCGACGGGGTATCACTCGCGGTTGCTTACAAGCGGTTCTAAAATCGCTTCTGAAAGCGGTTTTGAACCGCTTGTGCATGCCCTATCCGCAGTAGTGTTTTTATCAGATTAAAAACCAAAAGACTAAAGTATAAACAAATTGATGGTATTTTAACTGAGTTTTTTTAAAGTCATAAGCTTCCATGTAACTAAAAGCCAAAAGCCATTGAAGAATTATTTTTTTGGCTTATTGTTCTACTAAAATTAGGGTAAAATTACTTACCTTTACCATATATAAAAGCAGACTGCTTTTAGGCCCTATTTGGTATAGCTTTTTTGAGAAGTAGCTTTTTGCTAGGCTGCATGGCTGAAGGGCTACACAGCTGAACGGTGGGGCTAGAGGTTTGGTGTTTGGCATCATGCTTTTAGGTGTGAGAGTGCGATCTGAAATGGGGTGAGAGAGGTGGGGTTTGGGATATTATACTTGGTAGAAAGGGTGTGTAATTTTTTCAACTCTAGTACCAAAGTCAGAACTCCAACCCATCGAAGTTGTGAGAAGTTAC
Source organism: Otatea glauca (assembly GCA_036346275.1). NCBI lineage: Eukaryota > Viridiplantae > Streptophyta > Magnoliopsida > Poales > Poaceae > Otatea > Otatea glauca. The sequence goes on from CM070729.1 coordinate 15,767,781, forward strand.
CCTAGGCCAACTTTCGGCTTTTAGCTACTAGCATTTTGGCTTTAGGCTGTGAAGAAGCCAACAGTTTGAGACACCTTACAGCTTTCGGTTGGAAGAAGTTGAAGCTAAAGCTGTCCCAAACAAGGTTTTAAGTTGCTTAAGCAAAAAAGCTAGCTTTAATCTACAGGTCTAAATAAACAGGGCCTAAGTAGCTTAGAAGCAGTTTACTTTTAGTTATATAAAGGCATATGTCTTTTAAAAAAACTAGTTAAAAAGCCACCGCTTTGTTCAGACCCTGTTTGCTTAGGTTTAGATTTTCTTTATTTATAGCTTAAAGTTAGCCTTTTAGCTTAAACAATTTAAAGCAGTCTACTTTTAAACCAAGCTAAAGTGTTTGGTAATCTGGTTTTTTCTTGAATTAGCTTATTGTCTTAATGACAAAATGTCCGATATACCCTTAGGCAAACAAGCTAAGAATAGTTTTTCATATTGTTTATGAACTGATTTGTTAATGCGCTGACTAAGGATTGACGTGAATAACCAATCTTTCGGATCAAGCACACCACAATTTTCCATACAAATTGAAAATTGTATAACTACATAAATAGAAAATAATGCGCAAACATGCATGCGTACCAAGGCTTAACAATCCAATGTATGCAGCCAAACCGATGGAATTCTAATCCCCAGGAATTAACACATAATTTAATAGGTCCCAAATAGCTTTGAAAATACCACCTATTCCATATTACAAGCTCAATGTATATACAAATTTATTTTTTCTTCTTTACGAATGACACGGAGAGTTGCTGAAAAAGACCAAAAACTACAGATTGCAGGTTTTGCTATACAATAATCAATTAAAAAAGAACTGAGGGAATTAGCCTAGTACATCAAAGAGGAAAGCTTGCCTGTCTAGCTATTTCAATGCATATTAACTCCATGAAGCATGGCCTTGTTGCTCCATGCTTGCTGCTCTAGCATGATCTCGCAGATCCTGAAACATGCAACTTTACGTACACCAATTAGACATTTGCTCAGTTCCTACATGAAGCATATATACCAATTTCATATGAGTTACTAAGCTCCTGCATGTATTGATTTCATAAAAAAGAATATACCGGATCTCATTTCATAAAAAGAACATTATGGGATGCTATTATTCTATGTATCAGGTCATTTTGAAAAATACTAGCATTTTCACAAAGATATTAAATCTGAGATTTCAAAGAGATATTTTGATCAGAATGAACTACATAAACTTAGAGAATAATAGAAAGGAGGGAGCAATTACACAGTTATGTTTGAATGAGCAACTACATATTTCATTTGACCATGAATTTCTAGAAGAAAATGAAGTCTACCATCAATATCCACTACTACAGAACAGCACATCCTTGCTGGCACATCACTGCCGGTTAGGACAGAGCCGGCAGTGAGAACATATCACTGCCGGTTCGAAAGTTGAGCCGGCGGGGTGAACTTATCACTGCCGGTTCGTAGAAACAACCGGCAGTGATAAACTCATATCACTGCCGGTTTATATATAAAATCGGTAGTGATATATCACTGCTGGTTCTTGTTTTAACCGGCAGTGATATTGGGATTTTCACTGCCGGTTTTAAAACAGAACCGGCAGTGATATTTGTTTTCCAGCCTAATTTTATTTTTCCGCGCAATGCGAGCCCTATCACTGCCGGTTCTGGGCAGGACTGGCAGTGATAAGTCCTTTATATGCCTGCCATCCCTTCCCCCCAACCAATCGAGCGTAATAGAGAGGAGTCTCTGCTCCATTATTGTGTCCACTTGCTGCCGAAAATTGTACTAAAATTCATATCTACTTGTTTTTAAGGTTAGTAATTTTAATAACATTATATTTGTAGTTGGATTTTACTTTGTAGATTGTTTTAGATTTAGATCATTACAATTCTTATTCATTTCAGTGATTTAGTGGATTTTTGAATGGTGAAAATGGCTAGGTGAATTTTGCAATAATGAAAATTGCAAGATACATTTGTAAATCGATATATTACCAAATATATCTTGTATTTTCATTTATATGCTTACTCTCAATAATTAAAGTCATTAAAAAATTGCAACATTGATATTATCAATTATGAAAGTAATTTAAAAATTGCTACCTAGATATTTTTAATATAATAAAAATATGTCCTAATTATTCACAACTATTTTCTATTTTGCAAATAAATAAATTTGCCAGATGGATATTTAATAGTGAAAAAAGGTTGATGTATGCTGAAATTTTGCAAAAAAAATGCTACATGGATATTTACATAATGAAAAAAGGTTGATGTATTTTAATATAGTCAAAATGTATCCTAACTATTTAAAATTATGTATTATTTTTAAATATTTAAAATTGGAAGATGGATATTTACATAATGAAAAAGATTGATGTATTTTGATATAGTAAAATATATCCTAAGTATTTACAATTATTTTCATTTTATAAAATAATAAAAAAATGTTACATTGATATTTACATAATGAAAAAGGTTGATGTATTTGAACATAGTCAAAATATATCGTAACTATTTACAATTATTTATTATTTTATAAATATTTAAAAATTTGAAGATGGATATTTACATAATGAAAAAAGATTGATGTATTTTGATATAATAAAAATATATCCTAAGTATTTTTTCATTTTATAAAATAATAAAAAATTGCTAGATGGAAATTTACATAATGAAAAAAGGTTTATGTATTTTAACATATTCAAAATTGCTACATGGATATTTAAATCTTATCATTTACAATTATATTGTTATTTGCAATTATATGCTTATGTGATGTTTGTTTTAATTAATTATAGATGGACCGAAGGTGGATGTATGACACGGACCGTTGTGCGCAGAGTTCTTTAATGGTGTGACATGTTTTGTAAACGCATTGCGCACAAGTCGAAGAATCTGTCGAACTATATGTGTTGTCCATGCGTTGATTGCAAAAACGAGAAGTTGTTTTCTACCATAGAGTCGATACGTGCACACTTACTTTGAAGGGGTTTCAAGGCTGGCTATACCTGTTGGACCGAGCATGGTGAAGATGAGATTGTGCATGAAGGGCAACATATTGGTGAAGATGACGAAGACAACGATATGACGGCGGTCGAAGATACGTTTGTCGATAGCCATGACGACGACCTGGATCAAATGTTGCGTGATGGGGAGGGGGACTTCACGAGTGAACGAGAGTTTCAAAAGTTCCAGCGTATGGTAGAGGACTCCACAACACCATTGTACCCTGGCTGCAAAGAGGAGCAAAAAAAACTGCATACCGTGCTTACACTACTACAGTTGAAGGCAAGCAATGGTTGGTCCGATAAGAGCTTCACTGAGCTCTTATGTGTCTTGGGGGACTTGCTTCCAGAGGGTAACGTGTTGCCTACAACTACTACCAGGCCAAGCGGGTTGTCTGCCCGTTGGGACTGGAAGTACAAAAAATACACGCATGTCCAAACGATTGCATGTTGTATCGCAATGAGTTTGCACACTTGGATGCCTGTGCTGTTTGCAAAGCAAAGCGGTATAAGGGCAACGATGATATCCATAACGACGATATCGAGGTGGAGCATAAGAAGAAGAGATCCCCCCGTAAGGTGGTGTGGTATTTTCCTATAATCCCCCGTCTGAAGCGATTGTTTGCGAACAAAAGGCATGCCCAATTGCTACGATGGCACGCCGAAGAGCGTAAGAAGGATGGAATGCTTAGGCACCCTGCTGATTCTGTGCAATGGAGGAACATCGACAGAAAATATAAGAAGCACTTTGCATATGATGTGAGGAATATAAGGTTCGGGTTGAGTACGGATGGGATGAATCCTTTCGGCAACATGAGTAGCCGTCACAGTACTTGGCCGGTGACTCTATGTATTTACAACCTTCCTCCTTGGCTTTGTATGAAGCGGAAGTATATTATGATGCCACTACTGATCCAAGGGCCCAGGCAACCTGGCAATGATATCGATGTGTACCACAAATCATTGGTTGAAGATCTTCTAATACTGTGGAACAATGGAGTACGGGTATGGGATGAGTACAAAAGAGAGAACTTTATCCTACACGCATTGTTGTTCGTAACCATTAATGATTACCCTGCCCTTGGTAACCTGTCGGGACAGACGACAAAAGGGTTCAACAGATGCGTCTAGTGCTTGGATGATACAGCTAGCCGGTGGCTGAAGAATTGTCGAAAAATGGCGTACATGCGACATCGTAGGTTCCTTCGCAAGGATCATCCATACCGCAATAATAAGAGAGCCTTTGACGGGACAAAGGAGAATGCCTTAGCTCCAAAAAACCGGACAGGGAAACAGATATTTGCGGCCATAAAGGATCTTCATATTATTCACGGAAAGGGAGCCGACAGTACATCTATCCCGAGTTCCCGTGACAAGGCTCCTTTGTGGAAAAAGAGATCGGCATTTTGGGTCCTACCGTACTGGCAACACTTGGAAGTTCGACACGCAATCGACGTCATGCACATAGAGAAGAACGTGTGCGACAGCTTGCTTGGTATCTTACTGGATATACCTGGCAAAACAAAACATAACCTCCATGCACGGATGGACCTTGAAGATATGAAACTCAGGAAGGAGCTGCATCACGAAGACATAGATACAGGCAAAAAGTACCTACCGCACTGCTACACTGAGCAAGAAAGAAAAATTAGCGCAGCGAATGCTTGCACGGAGGAAAGTTCCGTCTCGTTACTCGCCAACATAAAGAGACTAGTCTCAATGAAAGACTTAAAATTAATTGGCATGAAGTCTCACGATTGCCATGTGATGATGACACGATGCTTCCAATTGCAATTAGGGTGTTCGCAGAGAAAGTCCGAGACCCAATTATAAAGTTGTGTTCATTTTTCAACGCGATTTCACAAAAGGCCATCGATCCATTGAAACTAGATAAGGCTGCAGAAGACGTGGTCCACACTCTCCGCAGCTCGAGATGTGTTTCCCTCCATCTTTTTTTGATATTATGGTCCATCTCATTGTTCACATTGTGAAAGAGATACGGATTCTCGGTCCAGTGTTTCTACATCAGATGTATCCTTTTGAGAGGTTCATGGGGGTTATAAAGAAATATGTTTGTAACCGACATCAGCCGGAAGGTTGCATTGCAGATAGTTGGGGAATCGAGGAGGTCATTGACTTTTGCGTGGATTATATGGATCTCAAACCGATTGGTGTGCCTACATCACGGCATGAGGGCAGGCTATAGGGCAAAGGGACACTGGGCGAGAAATCACTCTGTACTAACATTCTAGCTTCATTCACACAAGCACATTTCGCAGTTTTGGGACAATCAGTTGTGGTGGCCCCGTATGTCAACATGCACAAGAGCATGCTATCCAGAACAAACCCAGCGAAGTCAGAGGGTTGGATCGCGAGAGAGCATAGAGATAACTTCGGCGATTGGTTGCGTAGGCGCATGATGCATACGGAGACAGAGTGTGCTTAGTTGAAAGTGTTGGCTCAGGGACCGTCATCTACAATTCGCACATTCCAAGGGTACAACATAAATGGTTTTACATTTTATACAAGAGCACAAGATAAAAAGAGCATGAACCAAAAGCAGTGATATCGCATGCATGATGCCACGACAAAGAATGAAAATAGGCAAAGCTACTACGGATTCATAGAAGAGATTTGGGAGCTTGACTATGGACCTTTGAAGGTCCCTCTCTTTCGGTGCCAATGGGTCAGGCTTCCAGGGGGTGTTAACATCGACAAATACGGTATCACTATCGTGGACCTCAAACTCGTCGGATACAGGGAAGAGCCATTCGTACTTGCTAATTCTGTTACACAAATCTTCTTTGTAACTGACCCGGGTAACAAGGAATGCCACGTGGTTATTCAAGGAAAAAGAAGGATTTTTGGAGTTCAGAATGTTGTCGACGAGGAAGAATACAACCAGTTCGATGAGCTTCCTCCTTTCGGAGAGAACGTTGAACTAAGTCTCATGAAAGATAGTGAGGAAGCTATGTACGTACGCCGCGATCATAACGAAGGTCGAATCGTAACTTAGTTGTTCAAATTAAAGATGCTTTCTTTCGTACGAACAACATGTTTATTTTCTTTTGTGTAACAATTAATGTATTATATGAGGCAATGGATTGGACTGCATTTATGTAAATTGTTACAAGTCACACCATCCGTGTCATGCATCCTCCTTCGATCCATCTACAATTTATTTATTATTTCAAAATTTGAAATTTGTAAGACTTAATATGAAATTTTTGAGCACTATTTGATTTTTGAACTATTAAAACAGTGAGCAATTTGGTTTTTCTGAATTTTATAACTTAGTCAAAATTAGGGGAAAATATTTATATGACATATTACATGTCCTGTAGTATGCCTCAAAAAAATTTCAAATTATTTGGATCAAATTTGATAGTATTTCGTCGGTCTGTGAAATGAAATAAACTGGAAGTTCTACTGTATATATCATTGTCGGTTCTCTTTAACCCGGTAGTGATACTTAGTACTACTGCCGGTTTACAAATATCTCCGGCAGTGATAGTGACTTATCACTATCGGTTCTAGTAAAAACCGGCAGGAATACGAAGTATCACTGCCGGGGTTAAAGAGAGCTGATAGTGATAGTGTCCTTATCACTGCCGGTTCTTTTAAAATCCGGCAGTGTTACTATATATCACTGTCGGGTTTTAGTAGAACCGGCAGTGATAGTGTCCTTATCACTGCCGGTTCTTTTAAAATCGGGCAGTGATACTATATATCACTGTCGGGTTTTAGTAGAACTGGCAGTGATAGTGTACTATCACTGCCGGCTCTCTTTATGACCCGGCAGTGATATGATATCACTGCCGGTTATGTTGGGACCTGGTAGTGATAGTCCACCCCTATAAATATCACTGCCGCGCCCAACCATTGCCCTTCTCCTGTCACTTGCATCTCCGCCACCTTCACCTCCCAACCTCCGCGCCTTCGGCCGCATCGAGCCTCCCCGTCGCCGCCTCGGGCCTCCCCGCTGTTGCCGCATCCTCTCCGTCGCTGTCTTGTCCTCCCCGTAGTCGAGGCCGTCGCATCCCTTCGCCGCCGTTGCCGCCATCGCATCCCCTCCCCACGCTGTCGCCGGCTCTGCCCCGTGGTCGTCGCCGCCTCGGGCCTCCCCGCCTCTACCTCTACATCGACATCGACCTATCTCGGGTTCGTTCCTTTTTGCCATCCCCTGTTTGATTTCTCGTCCAATAAGAAAAATGTCTGATGTGTGATGCTGCTCGTGAGGAGCTTGTGGGGATTTTTCTGTGCCGTGGTTGTGCTATGTCCAAGCAGCTTTCATCTAGTGTGCAAAAACTTGAATGTGGTTGTGGGGATTAACAAAAGGATTGTATGTATCACTTAATCTTGAATGTGGTGACAGTGGCATGAGCAAATCCTCACTGTGCTCATTCAGCTTCTTAGTTGCTAAATTGCTCCACTGTTATTAGAAAGTGCTAAATTGCTCCATTGTGCTCATTCAGCTTCTTAGTGGTTTGTATGCTTGTGTTAGAATATATGTATATTTGTATGTATGCTTCAAGTTGCTTAATTTGCATATTTGTTCAACCAAGCAGAATGAAATCTGCATAGGATGGTATGTATGCTTGTGTTACAATATATGCTGCATTTTGTACCTTTTATGTCTGTGTCATGGAAACTCACCTTGCTGCCTTGACGTTTCTCGATGATGATAATGGGTGAAAAAAATGATCATAACAGTTAATTTTGCGAGTTTGGCCTTGAACCGGTAGACTTGCATGCTAATAAGTCTTTCTGTTGCTCAATTATGATAACCATTCAAGCCTGATATTGTATTGTTTAGCACCTATCAGTATTGCTTTGTTGCTTTTACTCTGATTTTTGAGGTATTGGACAGTACATAGTTGGTTAGTTTGGCTAGTTCATTCTGTTAGCTACTGATTAGAACCCCACTTGTTGATTCGGTTAGTTTGGCTAGTTCATTCATTAGCCTACTCTTGAATCTTCGTTGTTGGTTGGTTGTAATTGACTTTACTATGTTAATCTGAATAAATGCTAATCAGATTGCATACTGATATGAGTACAATCTGTTCATTAAGATTCTATTATAATATGGAATTCAATTATCAATTCTTTATTGTGCATGTTAAGGTGGTAAGGGTTCGAGGCCTAATTCGCTGAATTAATTTGTTTAGCCCATTTGTGATTGAGGTTGAATATTTAAATCTTCAATCAAACCCTAAATCTGAGAGCACCATAAACAAATTCACGTCGATTATGTTATTTTTATCATATTGTCTTACATTCTCTTAAATTTGCTTGGAGTATGATGCTTGGCAGTAAAAGTAACTTTCTGACATCCTCGAAAGATGTATGTGTATGTATCCTCGAAAGATGTATGTGCATGTATCCTCGAAAGATGTATGTGTATGTATCCTCGAAAGATGTATGTGTATGTATCTTCGAAAGCTGTATGTGTATGTATCATTCAAGGATGTATTTTGTGCTCTACACTTACGTATTTGTCGTTAAATTCATGTCAATTATGTTATTTTTATCATATTTGTGTTCATGGTATGTATGTATCCTCGAAAGATGTATGTGTATAAAGATCAAAAAATATCTATATGTGCACATGTTCTTTAAAGATGTGTATGTGTGTTTCAAATATGTGTATTAATTTTATTTCTTAGAATCGATAAGTTCAGGGATTGTTGTTTATATTATTATTGAGTACTCCTTCTTTCAATAAATCTTAGCCATATTTTAATTCTACAATTTGTGGTGAAATTGAAATTGAGGAAGATAGGAGAGAAAATGACTTAGATCGATTTGCTATTGCGTCTAAGTTTAAGCCTTAATGATAATCTATACGAAAACAATCTCGAGTGAGTGCAAAATATCACGGGACTTACTTTAAAACACTCGTAGGGACATATATACTACCATAGTATAGAAAAGGATCCTAATTAGAATTTGTTTTGCATCTGAATACGTACGCTCATATGCTTTTATATCTATGTTCATTCATTATGTCAATCTTAATTTGTATGTGTGTTTCAAAAATGAGCTTGTTAATTTGAAATTTCCGATAAACTTGCTAGGAATGGCCTCTGACCAAGGACAAGTGCCGGAGGGAGCTAGGCCCTTAAATATCGACGAAGGAGGAACGGGTAGCCCGAACCATAGCCCAATGTCTTACCTGAACTTGTAGGATCCTGCCGTTGACCAACCTGACGTCAATAACGTAGGCGAGGTAAAGTATTAGTGCACTGTGGTTCTCAAAACATTGTTGGCCCAGACGACTCATGAGAAGATCAAATTGCAGGCTCAGACGTCTGATCAACGCAGGCAGCGCACAAGTCGTGGTCCAAACAAGATGCCTAAGGGACTTTTTAACGTAGTGGAACTCTCGGCAGTCGGGGAACCTGCTCTACCCGAGTCATCGTTGGGGCCGTACAGGACAGCATGCGGTGTTCTTGCTAGGGATGACATGCCCATCAGCTACAGATCGTGGATTGGCCGCCAAGGTGATCCATGGGTGGTTCCTAATGACCTGAAGAACTCGTTGTAGGACAAGCTGAAACAAGTGTTCCAGTTTCCCCAAGGGATCGAGCTGGTTGCAAAGAAACGTGCACTATCCATCATGTGCACAACGTGGAAGAATTGGAAGACGGAACTAAATAAGAACTATGTGAAGAAGAATGAAACACTGAATTTTGACACGTACCCAAAGTTAAGAGAGTTCTGGGAGGACTTTGTGGCGTACAAGAGGTCTGAAGAAGCGCAGATAGTAAGTCAAAGGAACAAGGCAAACGCGGACAAGAATATTCACCCTCACACACTAGGAACAGGAGGGTACGTGAAGAAAATACCAGCATGGGATCGGACCGAAGAAGAGCTAACCCGCAAGGGTGTCATTCTTGCGACGGCCGTCTTGAGCGAACGATTGAAGCACTGGTTGCTTGGGAGGGGTGCTTCTATCTCTGATGATGGCAGCTTAAGCTTCAGAAGTGACAGAGAGCAGGAAGTGTCGAGTAGAATCACGGATGCTCACATGCAGTCTTCCCAACGATCTTTCAGGCCAAGAAGGGAGAATGACGAGCTAACCGTAGCCCTGGGTAACAAGGAGGATCCAGGTCGCACCCGAGGAGTTGGTTTGGTGCCGTGGAAAGAAGCCTTCCCAGCAGACTCATGGTTGTACAAGCGCCCGAAGAGACAACGAGAAGATCAACTGGACCGTCAAATACAAGATGCTGTGGCGAGAACGTTAGAGGAACAGAGAGCGGAACTAGATAAGGTTGTGGAGCAAGTAGTACAGAAAGCTCTCAGCTCACGACCGCCGCTTGGAGAAATCCCTGAGCTCATCAGTCCTGGTGCTCGTAAGAGCGATTCTTGGCGTCCACGTGGTTTCCCGAAGAGCACGGACTCCATTTTCCTGTGGATGACATCAAAGAACCGACATCGTGCAAGCTACATTTGTCCGCACATGGCATTACAATCAAGGTGGCTGAGGGCAGGGCTTGGCTATGCCAGGAGTCGCAGGTTTTGCACTGTCGGTCGACACCGGAGGGATTCGCCAGGGTCGAAGTGGACAGTGTAGTCCGCCAATACCGTAAAATGGAGGTAGAGATCCCTGGCGAGGACGGAAACAAAATACTAGGAGAAAACGTTCATAGCTTCCTCGCGTGGCGCAAGAGCTTGATTAAGTTTGGCCCGGACGATGAGGACGACGAAGATAATGATCAGCCGCGCTCTGCACACGGAGACCTCTCGCCCTGGTCGCCACCACAGAGACAAAGTCCAACTCCTTCGCCGGCACCAACCAGAAAAATTCCGACTCCTCCGCCAGAATCTGAGAAGAATCGAACACTAGCACCATCTCGCAAGTCAGCACCGTCCTCGAAGAAATCTCATTCATCTGTGAAGCAAGGACAATCCCAGAAGAAATTACCAGCTGACATGACTGAAGAAAATCGGAAAAAGCATGTAAGCGCCAGCGTAACATCTCATTTTAAAAAGGTGCCACCACCTGAGAAGACTAAAGTTGACGAGAACGCGCAAAAGTTTTTCTCGAGTATGGCAAAAGTGCAAAAGACGGGGTAGGCTTCTGAACCTTGCAAAATATCGGACTATGAGCGCATATCCAGAAAGCAATACTTGAAGGCGGCTAGTGTCGAAGCGTTGATGTTGGATGCTCAGGCAGATCCTGCTCAACTTGAAGCTCAGCAGCAAAGTCTCAGGTGGAAGTTCTTTATGGGGAAACCGCTGGTTGAACCAGCTCATTTCGACCACCTGATAACACAACTGCGGCGTGTCCATCAGTGGTACATGCAGTAGTCCAACGAAGGTATGGAGTTGTTCGTAATCCGATACACGGAGCAAGATTTTCACAATGGGGATAACATCTTCTGGGTGAATTTCGAGGAGGTGTACATGTTGTACCAGCAAGATTCTCTAGACGTGAATATACTTCGAATGTGGACTTTGTAAGTCTCTACGTATATTATTGTGCATTCTTGTACTGTTTAATTGCATGTCTGACTTCTTTCGTATGTAGAATGGAGACACAGATTTGTAGAAGAAATGGCAATGACAATCTAGGATTCCTGGATCCGGGGCTTGTCAACGAGAAGCTTGTGAAGGACAATCCACAGTACAATGAAGACTATTTATTTAATACTTTTTTGAAGGTGCAATACAAAACCTCCATACTTTTACCCTATAACTTTAAGTATGTATTTCCCTACTTCTAATATCGTTTTACTGTTTTTGCGTAACACGCATGATGTTGGAGTGATTGACTACGTTGACATATATGTGTAGGTTTCACTGGGTCCTCCTCGTCATCCAGTTAGATGCTAGCAGGATTTTTGTCTTGGACTCTAGGAGAAAAGCAACTAAGCTGTATCAAGACATTTGGGACATGATGAACAGGTAAACTCGATCGTTCTGTTATTGCTCTAGCAAAATTCTATTCTACTTCATTTAAGTTTATTTGATATTCAAAATCATTCATGGGGCATTCGCACGATACTGCAAGAAAAGTGTTCGCCATCGTCCCTACAGGAAACATTTTGAAAAAGTAACCGACTTTCCATGTGTGAGGCAGGACCCGGGAAACAATTTATGTGCATACTATGTATGTACAAATTTACATTCAATTGTCACGGAGACTGTGGGCTATAACGAAGCCATGGTACGTAATTACACATTGATGCCTACTTTTTTTCATTTAACATACATATTCATTAATTAACTTTCTCTTTTCTTCAATAATAGCGCTCCAAACTGAGAACCAATAAGTTATTGCTGACAGAAATTATACCAATTCAAGAACAGCTCACCGGATTCATTTATGACGAAGTCATCAATCCAAACGGTGAGTTCCACGCGTAGACTCATCGCCCTCATTCTACTGTGGCCGGTGCAAAATCAAAGTCAATGAGAAGAGATGTAGTCGAACTACATTTGTAAATAAATCATTGTAAAAACAAAGTATTGTGATGCTTAATTTAATATATTTGAATTACGATTTTAACGATGCTTTGTATATACATGGATATATTTGAATTATGATTTGAACGATGCTTCATATACTATATATGGACACTGTATAAACAATTGTATAAAAATATATATATTGAACAAAAAATATGCAATAAAAATATTTGGTTCACGGCTTGTCACTGCCGGTTCTTGGAGAAAACCGACAGTGATATATATATATCACTGTCGGATTGAGGTATAACCCGACAGTGATAGTCCTATATCACTGCCGATTTTATGTATAACCAGTAGTGATAATTATTATCACTGTCGGATTTTGGTTTAACCCAGCAGTGATAGTACAATATCACTGTCGGTTCTGTATAGAACCGACAGTGATAATCCTTATCACTGCCGGTTCTTGAGCCGGCAGTGATAATCCCCGAGTATCACTGCCGACCAATCATTACCGGCACCAATGACCGGCAGTGATGGCGTTTTAGAACCGGCAGTGATGTGCTGTTCTGTAGTAGTGATCTTCAATCTGTACTCGAATGGCAACATATGATTCATGTGCATGCTAGATTACACACGGATCTAGTGATTGAGGAGTGGTATCGTACCGTTTTTGGATTTTTTAGGGAGGGGGTTGGGGGGATTGGCACTCGTTAGTTGCTTCTTGGATTCCAGAGGAAGAAAAAAGTCCTCACCTAGACCTAGCTGGCTATGGTAGCTTAAGAAACTTCAAGTAGTAAATTTTTATATGTAATAGAGGTAGATAATTTTATCCTAACTACAGTGACATTGGTGTAAAACTAACACTCAATAAGCAAGCATGGGATTTGAAATCTAGGTAGTTGGCGAGCAATGGTGTATCTTCTTTTCTATAACCAACTGGCCATCACATAGGTTTCGAAAGAAAATTAAACTTTCAGCTGTGATTTAAAGAAACTTTCAGTTGGGATTAAGCACATCTAATTGGAAATTGGGAGAAAATTGTAAAAGTTTGGACCGAGTTTGGAACTTTCCAATCGAATGTAAGCAATTTAAATTGGAGGAAAGTTCGTTCTTTGGATCGAATTGATTACTTCCTACTCAGGTTTAGGGGATCTGTGAAACTTTCAAGCTGAGAGTTGAAAAAAATCTCCTACGCATAGTTGGCAACGGTGATTAGCGGCGCGCAGGAGTTCAGTGCTGCCCAAAAATATACCCTAGGGTGTTTGTGCGAGACACGCGACGTACCTATGTGGTTACGCTAGCGGCGTCGAAAGGAGAAGATGAGATGGTGGCGTGGCTCGGCCGTTGGCAAGGGAGGCATTGAAGGAAATCAATAGCACGGGGAGAAGAGTGAAGTAGCAAACGCTCCGCATGGGGTTGTTCGCCGCATGTGAGACCCCGTTCTGATGAACAGGAACCTCCATGTGATTACTGTGCTATTCCCTGGATCAGTAGCTAGTACTCACATGTTTACAACATTTATATCATAACCATACACGCAAACAAACAGAAGGACATACATAACAGTATTAATACAGAGTTTAGTACAAATTTAAAACATTTAACAGCGGAAACAAAACAGAGCCGAACAACTCCAAAAAGCCTTGCGGTTGCCCACTAAACCCTCAGGCAATTGACTAGGCACCCTAGAAGTGACTATCATCGAAACCCCCAAGACCTGCCTGAAAAAGCGCGTCGCCTGGCAGATCGCAGTCATCTTCCTTTGAGACAGCAAATGCAAGATTGAGTACATTGGTACTCAGCAAGATTTATAGTGGTTCACAGATGCAAATAAGTAATTATGCAGGCTGAACAAAAGACAGGCTATGGTTATTTTGCAGTTGCATAAAAGCATTAAAAATGTATAAGCATATTAGATTGCAACATCGCATTTTAATAAAAGCAATTTAAAGACAATATGTTAAGCAATTATTCCAGATTTCCAACCCAGTCTACCCGACTGCATAAGACCCCGGTGTCGATCCTTTGACACAAAACTGGTTACAAAACAGTTTCCAAACCACAACCCATTTTCCAGAAAGTACCAAAAGACTTTAGCATTGGGAGGATTTTCCCCAAGTGCCCATTACCGCGGGCGCGGCTAATCGATCAGATTTGTCACTCTGCAGAGGTGTACACTTTACCCACAAGGAATGATCAACCTCTTTTGCCAGGCCAGTTAATATACTACCTTTGGTGTGTCGGCAAGGAGATCATACAGAGCCATTACATTATCTAGACGTGGCTTTACACCAATCCGGGACGTTGGCCCTCGCCCTGAAAATAGAGACACTCACCCAAGTCGTGGATCCACATTTATCACACACACACACACCACGTCTCTGTCCAGGGCAAGGCGTACACCGTTGCATTGGTATGTAGAAACCCCTACGCATGCACTGACCGAATGTCTGTGCAATCTCCCGCCTTCCATAGATGCAAAGCCACATCTAAACAACTTAATAGGCTAAGACCCGCCCATACAAGCCCTCGTGGTTGCACGAAAATATGGATCTACAACATTCCATTTGCTCGGTCCTTAATCCGACACGGGGGATACTCCACCCTATACTACGTGCATATCCATTTGCACAACCGGCTATTGCCAATAATCACCCGCGTCAAACCATAGTTTTGTTTGAGGGTTTTTAGCAAATTATCACCAACCATTTCCCAAAAGGACCATAGACAGGTTGAAAAGACTGAAAACACAAACGAGTAGCTTAAGCAGGAATATTATGCCAGCGGTTATACCCAACATGACATTAAGTATATCTAGTTCAAACTAGGTTTTACAAGGCTCACATGTCCATACAGATTGAGACAAACCATAATGTACAGGATTAACTACAGTTCCAACCCCCAAATTAGCACTTCTATGGAGAATTATTCGGATGCATCATACATAGACAAAACAACATAAGGTAGCTAAATTATCAGGCTCAATATGCTCAAGGGGTTGCTTGCCTTGCAGCTCACTGTCACGTATAAAGTCTGGATCTGCGATACAGTCTTCTTCTTCTTCTTCGAGGACATCGGTGTCTAAACGTCAAGGAAACGAGGAACAAAAGAACATCAGTAAACTCCAAATGGGCATAAAGAAAAACAAACACACAAGCTAATAAATACAAGCTCAAACCAAACAGGGGTTTCTTTTTACGACATATTAGCATTTACATTTCGAATATAGATGCTAAAATTATTTAGATTAAGAAGATTTTGATCACTAGCTTCTTTAGAGGAAGGCAAGAAAGAGCAACACTTAGAAGAACAGAGCTCTCTGCTTTCTCATGACTTCAAGAAGTGAACACCCAAAATCATGACATTTAGGGTTATTCATCTATTGAGATTCATGTGCAACATCTAATGAAATCAGGGTTTTAATCTTGAACAAGCTAGAGCATACTTTGGTTAACAATTCTAATGGCTCCTCTTAATTTTTAGGGTTTAGACAAGGCTTGGAAACTACTGTTAAAAAGTCTTAGTTGGAATCTTAACTTAGGCTATAAAACTGGCTAAGGAAACAGACTAAATAATATCACTTAAGGTTATTACACTTATGAAAACTAAGTTAAGCACAGCTCAAAAATAGAATATTTTTCTAGAATCTAGTAGTATAAACTTTGGTGATCATTTCTACATTATTCTCTCTTAAATTCTCACTTGGATAAGGTACTTTACAAGCTGTTGAAAATTGCTAAGTATTCCAGTTACTCTGAAAACTATATCAGTTAAGCTTATTTTACTAACTTGTTTTGCATACAAACCTTAGCAAACCGTTATTACTTTTGCAGAACCTATTAGTATATACTATGTGGAGTGTTTCTATACTATTTTTACATTATCTTTCATTTATATATTCTATTTTACCAAGTGTCAAAAAGGGCTATATGATTACAAAAACTGCCTTATAGTATTTCAACTTTCACTTTCATTTACTACTAGACTACTCATCAAATTTTATTCACTATCTTCCTGGCATCAGGGCATGATCTTAAAAACATTTTAAAACTGAATTTGAACTATTTTGAACACGTTCATAGTAGGTTACATCTATTTTTACCATTAAAAGTGTTGTTTTTCTTTATTGAACAACTATCACCTATACTTTTTCCCTAAGTATTACCACATGTACCGGCTCCCATTGGTATACGCCCCTCCAATGTGAATCTTAAACACATAACCTAAATTCTTATTGGTTATTTACATAGCCTCTTCTTTATGCTTAGCATTCACTTTATTTAAACATGATGTACAATAAGGTGATATGCAAACATTTTTGTTTATTTGAAATCCTTATAAACTAGAGACTCCATAAAAACTTATATTACTTTAACTGAACCTTCCTAAAAATATTTTATTCACATAGCCTTATATCTCCCCATGAGCACCTTTGAATTTCTAAAAATTACACAGAGCTCATCTATCATTTATTTTTGGATATTCTGAATCTACAGAATTTTATACGAATTTAGAAATTGGTTTCACTAATTTTGGCCAGATGGTTCAAAAGTTATTGTCATTTGAATTTTGGTCGGCTTATGAAAATCATCTAAAATCTGAAATACGCTTTCGCTATGGAGAGATGCCTTTCCTCGTGCACGCGCAGAGATGCGTTCAAACACGCTGACTCGCTGACATATGGGGCCCACCGGCAGCGACAGTAACAGAGCATCTCAGCTTCTTGCTCGCCGCCGGCGAACCAGCCCCGCCGCCGCCGAATGGGTAGCACCATGGGCGCCAGCACACTCGTGCGCACCCAGGGGCGGTACCCATTCGCCGGGTGGTGGTCAAGAAGGTGGTCGCCACCGTGGGGGTGCGGCGGCGCCATGGCCGAGCCAGCGAGAGCTCAACTAGAGGCCAAAATTCCGACGAGCTAGGGTTCCGTAAGCTACAGTGAGGAGAGGGGATTCGGACTCACCAGTCGGCTGGGTCGGAGATGGCCTGAAACGGGCTGCCACCGTGCGCCAGTCGGGAGGAAGAAGGACGGCGGTGCGGCGCTGCTGTAGGCAAAAATGGAACAAATCGGCAGTTGATCAGTGATCCTGGAATGCTAAGGGAGCTCGGGGTGGATTTGATTCGAAGAAATGAGGAGAGATTGACCCGAATTGCCAAGCTCCCCTTTTTTGGTTTCTTGCAGATGAACGAGGAAGAAGATGCCCCGCGAGGCTCTCAGCTCAGTGGAATGCAAATGCGAGGTGCAGGAGAGCAATGCGATGCGAAGGGATGGCTTAAGGCTTAGTCTCGGTTCAAGCCAGGGCGCACGGCTTCGGTCGTGTTCTCCTGTGCCGAGTGGCGAGCATAGCGCAGCCTCGCCTCCCGAGCGGTTCGACCAGGGACAAGCAAGCACAGGCGAGGGAGCTAGCTCTACGCGACGTGGAGGGTGGTGATCGCGTCGGACGGGAGCAGTTGGGCCGGACGGCGAAGGACGGGCGGTGTTGGCGACTCGCTTCGGCCAGGGGAGAAGGAAGGAAGAAGAATGACGCGAGCTGAGGCTGACAAATGGGACCGGGACCCACTGGCAGCGACCCAAGGCTTCGCTTCAGCTTTGCCAGCGCGACGAGCTCAATAGTGGCCGGGCCCACCTGTCGGCGAGAGGACATGTTTAATGTGATGGGACTTCACTGGAATTCTCCATATTTTGGATTTTTTTAAGCTTCAACCTTTGTTCAAATTTTACGAAAATTTTTGAACAAAACTTACTAGGAGGAACACATCTTGTGTAAAAATTTGAGATAAAAACACTCTATGGATGATTTTCTAAAATTCTGACACTGTGCCCTGCCCCTAATCTTGATTTCGGATTTTTATTTAATTAAGCGTTCATGTTTTAATATTTATTTTTTAAACTTTTTGGAAAGGTTTATATCCTTATAAGGAGATCACCCTAAAATTTTCAAGTCAAAATCATAAGTACTTATTTTATAAAAATTCTAACAATTATTTTTCCTATATTCTGTACTCTCTGTATTCGAATTTTTAAGAGGCTTAATCCAGCTTATTAAATCATAGAAATTTTACCAGTGGTGTGTTATACAGTCAGGGCATAATAGAAATTTTCTTGGCTTTACCTTGACGTTGGTTATTTTTCATTTTCCTTTTTGATTTACTGTTTCTAGTCAAAAAGCAACTACATGATTTATTTACCTTGATCCAAAGCATGTACAATTTTATTTACTGGTTAAACTGTATTACCAGCTTGGATAGGACCCATGGTAAAATTTTCTGAGTTCTTACTTTCACCTTTTTACCTTTTTCCTTTTCTTATCCTTTGCTTTTCTTTTGTTTAATCTTTTCAAACAAACAAAAGTCTAAGGAAATTCCAAGCAGAGCAAATAATACAAAGAAAAACCAGAAATATTTATATTCAAATTTAATTTGCACATCTTCTGTTGTTCTAGATTTTCAGGATGTTACACCGCATCATCAGACAGCCACCATGGCACAAGCCTTGGATAGAACACGTGGCTTGCATCCATATTCTAGCATTTTTAAGATTTTAAATTAGTGATTTTTTTGCATAAATCTATCTGAAAGTAGGAAAGTTTGTCAAAAACCCACCTGTATCTCGAAGTTCATCTAAGACCATCCGTAAGTTCTATGTTGTTACAAATCCACCCTAAATGCCAAATTTACTCGCTGAAACTCCTAGAAGTCAAGAACTGCTAACCGGGGATCATGTCCAAGTCCATTTAGACCGTGAGAATCCTCCTGTGTGGCTGCAACAACAGCAATCGCCCCCGATCATCCTTCTTCCTTGTCCCTTTGATGAGGGGTTTTTCTGGCCTGATCTTTACGGCGTAGGATTGGAGATGACTGGACCCGTGCAATCTGATGAATGACATCACCAATCACCATCTCTATTACGACAACCTACGACACTCGATTCACCTAACCACACGCTTCGATTCCTTTCACTACTCGCTCATGTGGAGTAAACATGTTCAAGAATCATCGAAGCAATCGTAAGAACGACAGAGTCAAGATACTTAGCGAAATCCCAATTCTATTGGGAGTGGAATTGTATCTCACACAAACCGTAGAACAAGAACATAGATTTCTGAATATCGAAGACTTAATTATAATGGAGAGGAAGCTCCTCCTTTTATAGGATTTCAGTTTGCTATAGTAGGTTTGTGCTACAGTATGTCATTGCTGCAGTGTTGTGGCTACAGTGAAAACAAAATAAATTGAAATTTATTTCATAAAAAATATCGAGCCATTTTTCATCTTCTGTTCAAACTTGGGCATATTTTTTGAGCGTTGGTTCTTTCTCTTGGCTTCTTTCCTTTCCTCCTCAGCTCGCCTCCCATTAGGGTCCACTATAATACATTGACACAATTTAGCTACATTAATATATATTTGTGTAATCTTCAAACCAAACAACAAGCACTACTACACAAACGCATATCACAGATGGTTCAAAAACCTCATCACAGATGGTTTTTTGAACCGTCTGTAAGCATGTGTCAGTGATAAGAACGACTCATCACAGACGATTTTTGAACTGTCAGTGAAAATGAACATCACAGACGGTTCTATCAAAGAACCGTCTGTGATGAGGGCTCATCACAGACGGTTCTATGTTAGAACCGTCTGTAATGTGGGATCATCATAGACGGTTCTAGTTTAGAATCGTTTGTGATGAGGGCTCATCACAGATTGTTCTATCCTAGAACCGTCTGTGATATACCCTTGTCACACTAGATAACATGCCCTCTGAAACAAAAAGATTACATAAAAATATAGAACAATATGCCTTATTGTTCAAGATACTGTTAAAAGTTGTGTAATGTAATGAAAATACTATATTAAGATGTATTGAACAGAATAGAATAAAGGATTTTAGTCAACACACTTCAATATATGTGAGAAGCAGACTCGAATAGAAATAAATATACATCAACTATATACACAATAAGCTACACCATAAGTATTTCGCTAAGTGTCTAATTTTACCATGACTTGCATAGCCTAAAATTAGCTAAGTGTCTAATTTTATCATGACTTGGGATAACTCAAATTTAGCTAAGTCTCCAATTTTATCAAGAAACACAGTAGAACTGCCACAGCTGTGAAAACATATTGTCTCCTGCTTGGCTTTTTCGAAATCTACTGAGAAAACAAACTCACCTGCAAGCCACCTGAATGGAGTATAATAGACTCTACAGTGCGGCTGTTCCATCTCTGAGGATCCCAAAGTATAGTGCTGTTAAAAGCAAACCCAAAGAAACCAAGTGGAAATCGACGAGATACACCCCTTCTCTGGTTTGTATGCCATCCAATGACTTGATTACCCTTACAAAGGGGGCCTTCTAAAACCACTCTATACTTGGTCCCAACATGTATTGCTACTGGCCATGTACCAAAGTGCCTGCAGAACAACAAAAAATCATGAGAAACATCTCAACTGTCACCAATTTTACCATGGCTTGGGATAGCCCAAATTTAGCATGACTTATCTTCAAATTTGCCATTACTTGCCATGTCTTCAAATTTGCCATGACTTGGATAGCCCAAATTTAGCTAAATTTGGAGCATTCAAGCCATGGTAAATTTGAAGAGTCATACAAGTCATGGCAAATATGAAGAGAAACATCTCAACTGTCACCAATTTTACCATGGCTTGGGATAGCCCAAATTTAGCATGACTTATCTTCAAATTTGCCATTACTTGCCATGTCTTCAAATTTGCCATGACTTGGATAGCCCAAATTTAGCTAAATTTGGAGCATTCAAGCCATGGTAAATTTGAAGAGTCATACAAGTCATGGCAAATATGAAGACTTAAATTTGGAGCAACAAGTCATGGTAAATTTGAAAACTTAAATTTGGAGCAACAAGTCATGGTAAATTTGAAGACAGCTAAATTTGGAGCAACAAGTCATGGTAAATTTAGAGTATCCAAGTGTCGGGACCCGGATTTACAAATCCGAAACCCTCTGTGTATACTGCACTAGTCCAGGATCACGCTAGTGCACACAGTGGAAACACAGATGTAATATCATTCCATACAACGAATTAACTAAGAAGAAGCAAATTATTATTAAATAAAGCAAACGACCTTATGGTCAATGTTTACACCATTGTGCCTTAAGGGCTTAAGAAACAAATACTATTGCAGCGGAAAAGATAACTTGAACCATTCGACATGCCACAGGCAATCGTCTGGGGAACGCCTTCCTAATCCACGTAGTCTTCATAGAATTCCTCTTCATGAGATTCATTATCTCCTTCAAGCAACTGATCAACAAGGGCATAAAGCCGTGAGTACAAAGGTACTCAGAAGTCGTAGGGAATTGATGCAATATATTTATGCACGGCTTGACAAGGATGGCTATATAGTTTATTTTGCAGAAAGCAATAACTTGAATGGAAATACAATAAATAGATTGAAAGCATATTTATGAAAACATAAATAAATAACTGATAGATCAATGATAGACAACAAAACAACAGTGAACTCCCCGTTCACATCCCAACAATTCCACATTTCATGAAACACTCTATACCCCGTGTGAAATTCCTGCTTTGTCCATGATCATGACGCGCTATCCGAATAGTTTTACACTCGCAGAGGTTGTACAACTTTACCCACAAGACATGAACATCTCTTTGTGCAAATGTTACTAACACACTTCCTTTGGTGTGTCGCAGAGATATCATGTGAGCCTTTACAATGCATTGTCTAAACTCGATGATCGCCCGCTAAGGTTTCGCCCATTAGGACCCCTCTTGCGCCTTGCGAATCTACCCGTCCATCCCGGAACCCACACCACCATTGGCGAGACTCAAGACTAGACATTACAAATTAATCGCCTAGGTCTGTCCCATTCCGGACATGTGGTAGTACGATTAGACCCAGTTCAATGGCGCACAAGATTAAGTCCTTAAGTTGTCTCGAGCAAGACATCCACATCCCAACGTGCTAGAAAGCACCCCTTTATTGCACGATCACTTGCCCGAGGGAAAACAATTGTTCAACCAAGACCAATGGCAAACCCGCCATGGTACAACAAATTTTACAACAAATGGCTAACGGCCACGATTCAATATCTCATTAAGTCAAGATTAACATTATTCAACATGTGACATGAATCCCAACGATATGTAAGCATGTCTAAGCATAGCTACGATAACCCAATGTTGGTATTATGATTATGTCCAACTAGTAATGTCCCAACCTAGGTTTAACAATGGATACATGGCATACAACGAATCAAGGTGGCATAATGTCAACTAGGCATACATCTACTCCCATTAAATAAACATTGATACGTAAATAGCATGCAAGTGTATAAAATAAATTACTTTGCAAACATAGGATCAATATGATCAAAGGTTACGACTTGCCTTGCTGATCTAGTGCTGAATCTTGGTCTTCGAAGTCTTCGTTTGCTCCTCGAATTAGCGCTCACCGGAAAAGAAAGCGATGAAACCAAATAAATACAAAACAGAGACTCAAACAAGCTCAAAACTGAAAATAAATGGCTCTGGAAGATAGATCTTGATTTTAGAAAATTTTAGAAACTTGAATCGCCTCAATCGGAGTTCGTATGAGCGAGAACGGCCTCCAAAGATTAAATTCAGAGAAAATACAGAAAATCGAAAATCGAATTTTCGGATTTATTTTTGTATCTTGAAAAAGGAATTTATTGCGCAACGCCGACGTCATCGGGTTCACGATGGATCGGGTCCACGGCGCTGCGCCGTTCACCGTGCACCCGGTGCACTGCGACGACGCCACGACGCACGGCTCGGCCGACGCAGAATGACGCAGCGCCACGCGGCGCGCATCCGACGCGACGCAAGATCCGACAGCAGAGGAGGCGCGCGCCGGAGGTGACGCGCACGATCCGGCGGCCGACCGGCGATCGGACGGCGGGACGCAAGAGCTCGGCCGACAGAGACGTGGCGCGATCCGAGACGCACACAGCGTCGGATGGCTGTGGTGGGCGGCGAAGAACGGCGGCGAGGTTTTACCGAGACGGGAAGAAGACGAGGCCGGCGGCGGAGGAGAGCGGATCGGGCGCGGGGCAAGGCGAACCGGGAGGGACGACGTGGCAACTCGGAGATGCAAGCGGGACGGCGAAACGGCACCGGCGACGGCGAAAAAGCAGTGGAAGATCTCGGCAAGGCGGCGGATTCCGCGAGCTCACGCGAAGGATCGGCGACGTCTCGGCGGCGAAGCGGGCAAAAGAAGCGCGCGAGGAGGGAACCTCGGCGGCGTGCGGCACGGCTTTATAGCCTCGAGGAACGCGCAACGGACGCGACTCGAGACGGCGGCGGCGGCGGCGGACTCGAGTCGGCGGCGGCTAGGGTTTCATGGGCGCGATCCCGGCCGCACACGTGGCGCCGACGGACGGCCGACGCGCGCTGGCCGGGCGAGGCAGCCGAGCTGTCAGCAGCGAGAGAGGTGGGCCGAGCGAGCGGGCGGGCGAAGGAGCGGGAACGGCAGCAGAGGATTCGGCCAGATGGGTTTTGAAAATTAAAACATTTTCCGATTTAAGAAAAATCCAGAATTTCAAATAAATTCAAATAAATATCAAATAAATTCAGAAAAATCCCCAAAAATACAGAAAAATTCCTTGGAGCACAAGGAACCCAACAAGAACTGAAATTCTTAAGTTTGATGAATAGTTTAGCCAAATTAAATCCTTTTATTATTTAGAAATTCAAATTAAGCTGGAGTTATTTCAAGAGAATGCAAATTGATTATTTTTGAAATCAAACATTCCAAAACTTCAAATTTTGGGATGTTACACCAAGCCATTCACATTATTGAGAGGAGAGTACCACCGCCTCCAAAATACAAGAACACAAACAGAGAGCACATGTAAGAACCCATGGCATGAGCAGTATAGGAATGACCATGTAAGAGTGCTATAAGCTGGACCATAGCATGAGCATACCACTAATGATATCACCAGTACACCAACTAGCGTGGGCGGAGCCGGGGGAGACGAAGCCGACGCGGGTGGATCCAGCCGAGACGAAGCCGACGTGGGCGGATCTGGAGACGAAGCTGGTGTGGGTGGAGCCAGGCGACACCGAGGAGAGGCCGACCGGGGGGCGATGTGCGGTGCAGGGAGATGCCGGGGCAGAGGGAGGCACGGGCTAGGGCTCGGGTGGAGGGAGGCCAGGCATGGGAAGGATAGGGCTAGGGCGCAGGCGGAGGCGAACGGCGGCAAGGGCTAGGGCGGAGGCGAACGGCGGCAAGGGCTAGGGCGGAGGCGAACGGTGGCATGGGCTAGGGCTAGGGTGGCGCGGCAAAGAGACAAGAGCAAGGCGCGGCAAAGAGAGGAGGTTAGGAAACCCTAAAAATATAGAGGAGGTCGACCTAAGGCTTGCTCATGGGATTTTAATGATAAAGATGATCTTGGATAGCTTCCCACATGTCAAAACAAGCAAAATCACAAGTCTCAACTTCTACAAATGCGATTTACAAGATCATTCATTCAAGAACGCAAAAATCGATTTCTTGCAAGAAGAACGCATGGATTGCCTAGATGATTGGTATATGATCTAAAGAGAGATTCATGCATCAATCAACATCCTCAGCATAAGAATCGTAAGCATTTTAGAATTCAAAAGCATGTAGAAGGAGGAGGCAAATCCAAATTACATGAATATAATTTGCACGAATGTAAGTGTGGAATTTAAATGCGTAAAGTAAATTCAAGCATAAGAGAAAATGATTTGTATTTCTGGAAGGGAGGTTTACAAAGCCTCATAACAAAGTGGGAAAAGCTCAAAGGAGCACAAAACCTCTAAAACCTTCAAGAGGAGGAAGGCCACCCCTCCTCCTCTATTTATACTACTCTTGGGCCACCTACCACCCTTGGATGAGTCCCTCAACCCTAGGGCACTCCATTAAGGGCTAGGATTGAACCACTCACACATCCATGTAAGGGCTAACCCAAAACCCTCCACACAAACCGGTTTTCTTGCATGGTTTTCAAAGCACACTAACTAGACCCGCTATCCTATCAACTAGACCGCGATTCGACGGCCTTCATTGATCCAAGCAGCTTCCAGCTAGCATTTCATCCGTTCCTTGTCTTCTTTAGCTTGCACCGACTCCATCTCCGATCATCTTCCAGTGATCCTCGATCGTCTGGACCTCCGACGCTCCTCGCCTAGTCCCGGTCATCCTCCGCCTCACCATGATCAAAACTCGACGACCTGCAACCATCAAAAATGAGGAAACACATAACATAGCAATGTCCCAAAAGCTATGCAATAAATTCATCAAAGTTCACGCATGAAATTCATCTTCACTCATACTGGCCGGTGCTACCACCCTCAGGCATGTAGCACCACCTATAGTGGACCGTTGCTACCGCCCTTAGGCCAGTAGCACCGCTCTACACCAGCACCAGAAAACACCTTCTCTGGAATTTTTACATCGTTCCAAAGGGCCGGTGCTACCGCTCGCCCAGTAGCACTGGGCTACCATGGCCGGTAGCCCTGCTCAACCAGAACCCCTAAAAACACCCTCTCTGAAATTTTTACACCGGCCATTTGGGCTGGTGCTACCATTCACCCGGTAGCACCGGCTACCAAGGCCGGCAGCACCGGAAAAACAGAGAAAAGCTCAAATTGCTTCAAATTTCAAATCTAATTCTAATCAAACTCAAACCAGAACATACCAAGCTCAAGCTTAGTCAAAATACTCATCACAAACCTAGGTAGACCTCCACATAGTCTTTCAATCTCCCCTTGATGAGTACATCGACAAACACACGAAAAGACATAAGTTTTGAGTTTGAAGAATGAAGAAATAAAGCAATTTAGTTGCAAATCCAAACTTGGTCCAAAAAAGAAAAATTGAGATCATGACCAAGTTGACAAAAGGGATTTTGGAGCTAAATTCAAAAGAAAGAGCAAGTTTTCCACAAAAACTCTAAAATCCAATCGGAAGCTCACAAGAAATTCACATGCTTATGATCCATGATCCATGAGATTTAGCAGAATTTTACCAAGATCATAATAGCCAAATATGCATTCACATTTTTATCTTTTATTGATGTCTTTTCTACATTTTCTCCCCCTTTTGGCAATATAGGCATCAAGATGGCGTTTTCTCCCTTTTTTTGTTTTATTTGCATGAAATGCAACCTAAAGGAGCTTTGAAAATGATCCAAGTGACCACAATAACAAGATATGACACCAAGCTTGTCAATGGCAAGATAGACTACACTAAGACATTTCCAAGTGCAAATAACAAATTTTGCTCGTAAGCTTAGTTTTGATAATCTCAATTTTGGCAAGATTTGACAAGCGCAAAACTTAGCAATAGTTTCAAAGCTAGAAGCAAAGCCATTCAAAGGATCAAATGGAAAACCTAGAGTTCAACCTACTCGACACTTTGGGGAATCTTGAAGTATATATAAGGTCCTTCGAGCTCATTTTTCATTTAATGCAAATTTTTTTCTTTAAGACTTTGAAAGACATAGTGGAGTGCAAATATTTAACATTATTTGCATTCTTTAACCACTTATGTTTTTTTTATTTGCATTGATTTTAAAACAATTGACTTAAAGCTATATTCGTCCATTTCAAGAAAAAACTCTTAAGAGGATGGTCTTGGTCGTATACGATGCATTCCAAGTTCATCCCAAGTGCAATGGGAAGCTATCTTGTGAATGTAAGGTGTTAAGTCAAATGCGCACAAATAAAGTCATTTTTGCTTAATTTTCATTTTTAGCACATTGTTTTTTGAGCAAATGATGGACTCTAGTATGAATCAAGCAAGTTGAAAGTTCAAGCTCCATTAAGTTGGTTTTGGTGTTAATGACAAATCTAATATTGAGACTAACTCTTTTAATAATCATAATATTGATTAGTCTCAATTGTTAATTAATGACAAATCTTTTATGAGACTAACTCTTTTGTTGAGCTTAACTCTTATTAGTCTCTTTTGGATGAAAAAGATGTAAATATCAAAGGTATGCATTTGAGTTCATATTATCATATTTTGTTGCATTCTTTGATGTCAAATATGTTATGATTTTATTGATAAATCTAAATGTGAGACTAACATGTTTATTTAGTATATTTTTAAATAGTCTCATGAAAAAGAAAAATGGAAATCCAAAAGATATGTATCCAATGCAACTTTATTATTTCTAGATATATTTTTTGGATTCAAGATAAAGGGTGAACTCCATCATTGTTTTAACCTTAAGATGTGCATTTTGTTTCCGACTCTATATATAGATGAATGCACACATTTAGGGGGAGTTCATGCTTTACCTTGATGTTTCAATAGTATTGATCTAATTCATCTTTCTATATCAAGGATCATTACTTTGAAACAATCCCTTGAGTATATTTAACTTGTATAGTTGTAGTATACTCATGGCAATATAGGATAAACTCAAAAGCAATCAAAAATTGAATATGTGCATATTGATTCAACTTCAATTATTTGTATGCACACATCTAACGGAATTTATTCTGTAATTAATGGTCTTAAGAGTATTGATCCCTTTCCACCACTCCATATAAATTGGATCATTACTTTTAGATTACGTCGAATTGAGTATATGAAACTTGTGTAGTTAATATATACTCATGACAATTTAATCAACAAAGAACTAGTCATGTGTTGATGTTTCACTTTATTGATCCTAGGGCAATCGAAAGCTCTTGAGTATATGAAGCATTAGTTGCATTAGTATACTCAAGACACAATTAATCTTTTAATCAATTTGTCTTTGGGTTGTGGTAAATCATTAAAGGATAAGATCAAAGGATCTTAGGAGCATCCGTTATGTGTTAATGGAGTGCATTGATGATTGAGACAACCATGTGTTTTGGACTAACACTTTCAATGAGTTTGAAATAGGTTAAGTGCAAGGTTGAGATGGATGAACGGGACAAGGATGTCATCATGTGTTGATGAGCATCAAGAGAGGATCCCGAAGCTAAGACAAGGGGAGTTCATCATGTGTTAATGAACAAGACGAAGATCCCAACTTGGAGAGAAGATGATGGAAATCATAAAAGCTCCAAGTGGATGTGCTAGAGGCAAAGGTATAACTAGCTAGGGCTAAGGATGTGTTCCTAGTCTTTTACCGGTCTCGGTGTTTGGATGGGAGACCGGGTTGCCAGTATAGGTTGTCGTACTATTAAGAGGGGTCGAGTCTTATTGCTTTAGCTTCATCATGTGTTGATGAACTCAATCCGGTTCACTCTAGCTCACTCTCTTGTTTTGATTTTGCATGAGCTAAGTATTTGCATGTGTTGCAAATAAGGGAGCTCATGCTCGCTTCTTATTGAATCTTAATCGATTTGGTTTTTGCATGGAGCTATGGATTTGCATGTGTTGCAAAAAAGGAGATAGCTCATGTAATTTAGTTTATGTGGTTTTTGCATAGAGATAACTTTTGCATGTGTTGCAAAAGGTGAGAGCTCATGCATCGATGTTTTAGCTTGTGATTTGATCATGTGTTGATCATCACAAGGCTAAGTAAAGTTTATGATTTTTCTTTTTGCAAATGTGTTTTGCAAATAATCTAAAGGTTATGGTTTTGATCCTATAGCATGTGTTGGCATTTGCAAATGTGTTTTGTAAAGTGTCGGGATCATGTGTTGATCCTTACATGGGTAGAGGATTGACCTCATGGGTTCTCGATTTATTTGCAAATTATTTTGATCATGAGTTTTTCACCAAATGGCATAAGATTTGATCTTATTGACTCTCTCTAGCTTGTAGTAACGCTCTTGATCAAGTCTATGTGATGGATTTTGAGAAATCAGATTTTAGACTTGAATGACTATATTAGAGTATTTATTTTTGTGATATTTAAAATCTATGGTTGCTTAAATCTTTAAAATGGGTGGAGATTGTAGCCCTCATGATAAGCTTCGCATAGAATCAAAAATCACCTAAATCGGAGTTCGAAGTAAAAAGTTATAAGTGTTTTAGTGGTTGTAACAGTAATAGACGACCGCTACTCGCACTGCGATTAGGAGCTGTAGAAGGCTTGGAAACCTGAGAATTCCCAGCTCCTGAGGGTCGACCTGGGGGTCTCGACTCCTCGCGACGATCGCGACTGACGCTTGACCTCTTTTAGGCGAGCATTTGCATAATGCCCACGCTCTTTACAATGATAACAGTCAACCTACCGCTTGATTCTCGAACTCGAAGTCCTCCTTCATTGCCGCCGAGGGACGAGCGTAAGGTCTTTGGGGTGAGGAACTGAACTTGACGCCTCTGCTGCTGCTGACGAGGCAGAGGAGGTCGAACATTGGTCGGCTGACCAACGCGCGGCCTCGGCAAATTCGGACTGGCAGCTTTCCGCGCCATCCACTTCCTCTTACGACTCTCCATCACGTCCCGTGAACTATGCTCAGCTATTATAGCTTTGTCCACGAGCGTTTGAAAGTCATGAAAGTCATGAACGGCCAGAAGATGCTTAACTTCATTGTTCAGATTGTCCCGGAAATGCTCGATTCTCCGGGCTTCTGAACTAACTTTTGACGACGCATAGCGAGCAAGATAATTAAAACGGTGAAGATACTCCATCACAGACATATTTCCTTGACGTAAATCAAGGAATTCCCGTCTCTTTAAATTCAATAGGCTCGAGGGGATATGCGTCTTCCTGAAGGCTTCTTTGAAAACATCCCAAGAAATTTCTTGACCTTGGGGCCTTGCCGCTTGAAAATTTTCCCACCAAACTGCAGCGGCTCCCTAGAGTTGGTACGATGCATATAGAACCTTCTCATGATCATTGCATTGAGCAATGGTCAACTTGCTTCCAATAGATTGTAGCCAATCATCAGCGTCCATGGGATCTGACGAAGAAGAAAAGGTTGGAGGCTGGGTCTTCAGGAATTCTCCCGACCTAGACTGATGGGACGCTTCACCAAATCCAGGCCTAGTACTCGCAGCACCAAGGTTGGCCGTATTTTGGACCAACTGTTGGAGCAACAGGGTATTTGTCTGGCGACCCTGTTCTATCATTGCAAGCACTTGAGCCATGGTCGGTGGACTTGGCAACTGCCCCTCCGGAACTTCTTCTTCTTGGACTTGCGGGGGCGGAGAATCTCGACGACTTGGACGACGCGACGAAGATCCTCGGACTGCCATCGGATGGACTGGATTAGGCTGGGCTGGAGTGGCCGAAGTCACTCGCCGCGGGTGAGTTTCTAGGGTTTTCCCACTCCCCAGAATCTCATCCAAGGATCGGGTGGCACGCATCTGGAACAAGATTATTGATGAATTAATAGATAAGATCTATTTTAGTTTTAATCTCAGTTGTTACCATTTGTTTTAGAAGCATGTTTCAACATTATTCATGAGGTGATTATTATTATTAAGGACCACAACATCGTAAAAATATTAACTGAAAGTTAAATATTTACGAGTAGGAACCAAAAGCACATAAAACAATGTTAAACAGGAACTTTATTTCAACTTTATAATATTCAGAACAAAATATAACATTTATTTTTGACGCTACTACATAAAAGGGCAAAAGAAAAACCTCTTCTACCCCTGACCACCATCTAGTCTACTCATGGACTATTACTATCCCTACGACTAGTACTCTCGGCGTCAGGAGGAAAAGGAGTCTCCTGACAGCGACGCTCCTGCGGCCTTTGAGAACGCCGCGGAGGAAAACTACGAGGGTCTACCTGGATGCTCGGCAATCTAGGCTGACTCCCTATCACTAACATCCTCGCCTGGCGACACCTGGGTGGTACTTGGTTGTCTTCGGGCGCGAGCGTCTGAGGGACTTGCCCCAGAACTGAGCGGGGTACAACGCCTCTGGCAACACAGGGGGCAATGGCATTCTCTAGGAATGCTATCGCGACGACGCCTCCTCAGTATTCGCCATTACCCGCGGCAATATCGTCGAGGCATTTATGAATTCCAATAGGTTACGTAGAGTTGAAATTTGTAACCCAGTGGCATCCATATAACAATTCTCCCCACCTGGTGGCCGGGATGGAATCCTCCTGTATGCAACTGCCAGTTCAGGTAGAGTGTGGCGTAAACTGACAATTGCCATATAGGCGACTTCATTCATAGCCATCATGAGGGAAGAACTGGGACACTCAAAAGATAAAAATTCTTCACTGTCCTCATCTCGGGTAGGGATGTCCACCCTAGCTATGTATTCCACGGAGACAGAACTAACTGCCGCGTTGAATACTATATATCGTGGATTTTCGGGAAAATGGGCGAACTCTAGCAGACGAGCAAGAAATCCCGCCTTGCCAGAATCCTCCCTATTAGTGGAAGTATAACATGGGGTGTATCCGCCCATCTGCACATTTAACAAGGAATTAGCATTCCTGATTAAATGTAAGACAGTAAAGCAATTTTTGGAAGAAAAGATTCTAGCAGGAATTTAAAAATAGAAAAGAGTTATTAACAGGTATACACATAACCAAAAGAGAAGTTTCATGCATATAAAGAATAGACAGGAAAGATGTCTTAATTCAATATTTTATTCTGGTTGGATCCTAATGTCAAGTTTTTAGGTTTTTATTACTCCCAGACTACCTAAGGTTTCCTACAGTCAGCATGGCTCTGATACCAACTTGTAAGGCCCCCATTTTTGATAATAAATACCAAAAATGGATACCATGTGCATACAGTACTAGTCCCATGATCAGTAGATAGTACGCACAAATACATATTGATATCACAGTCATACACAAACTTTATTACACAGCGGAAGTAAGATTACATATTATTTTTACAATACCAAAAGTAAAATTTGCAGTGGAGACAACTTCTTGTAGTATGCCTTTTAACCTATTGTTCCACAGGCAAATGACAAGGGAAAAATCCTTAGATAAATTCATCGTTAAATTCCCGATCTGCATCAACGCATTTAATCATCGGGAAATCGATTCTTCACCTAAAAACATCAACATGGGCAAGTTGAGTACTTATGTACTCGCAAGACTTATGCAAATCCTAAAATACATGCAGGTCATTCCAATGGAAGGCTATTAGGGTTAATTTTACATAAAGCCAGTTTGAATTGTAAATACAGAATAATAGATTGCAAAACGGAATTTTAAATAAAAGCAATTTAATACTGAAAGTGATAGGATGTAAGCGTAAATAAATCACAAATGCCTGGGTTTAACGACCATATTCAAAATCAGTTTCCACCGACACACAGTGGAAATTTCTAACACATGGTAAAAACCATATTTTATGAAAATAAGCAAAATAGCTAACTATGTGATGACTTTACCAAGTGTCCATGACCGCGAACGCAGCTAATCGACTAGTTTTACACTCTGTAGAGGTATACAGCTTTCCCTACAAGACATAACTGACTCTTTGAGCAATCGATATTTGCACACTTCCTTTGGTGTGCCGCAGAGAGTCATGTTATAACTGTTACATTATTCAAACCTAACTTTGCACCAGCACGGTGACGATAAACCCATTCTGTGGCGCAAGAACTCAAAGCATAGAAATGATGGAACTACCCACAGTATGTCGTACACCGTTATATTGGTACGTTTAATCCATGATCACCTCAGTGTGGACGTCCCGTCAAGCAATTCATTAAGAAACAGCTCGTACTACTCCGACCTTCCAAGTGCAAAGCTAGTTTTAAACAACTTAATAAGTTGGAGCTGTCCCATACCAGCACTTGTGGTTGTATGAATATTCTTGGCCTGAAAACAACCCATAGTTCGGTCCTTAACTCGACACGGGCAATAATCTCCACCCTACACTACGTGCAAAGACATGCACTCCCGGCTATTGCCAATAATTGCCCGCATCTAAACCATAGTTTTATTTTCATTTTCCAACCAAAATACCAACCACAAAAATGGTCATACCCATTAAATGTCATGTTCAAAGTTTTTAATCATTTCACAGTTTTATGTTCATTTAAGCTTTGGCTAAGCATGTCACTAAATGTGAGTAACCTAGATTGACATTAAATAATGTCTAAGCTATTCTAGGGTTTTCAAGGTTCACAGTTTTCTACTTATCAAGGAAGTTCCATAAGTCTACTAGTACAACTACCATTACCCGAAATATAGTAGACTTTAATAAAATAAAGTATGCAGTAAAACATTTAATGAAAACATTTATAAAACTGGAATCAATATGATCAAAGGGGTTTGCTTTCCTTGTTGATTATCCTCGACTTCGAACACCTGATCGTCGAATGTACCGGATTCGTCGAGTTCTACACGTCGTATGGCAATATATAATAAATACCAAATTTCAATAAGGCCAAAAAGAAATCAGATGGAAATATTCAAATAAAATAACTTCATAAACTCAGAAATGGTTGCAAGCATTATTTGTTCGCATTTGCAATTTAATGATTTATTCTATTTAAACTATTATTGCATTATTTACCATCTATTTAACAATTTAAATTTTTATTATTACAAACCCTAATTATTTTTACATATTCTGGTTTTTGAGGTTACAAGTATTCTAACAAAATTTATTTTACTAAATTTTGAGGTCATTTGCAAAATTTTCATGTATGACATATGACTAACCTTTCCTTTGAATTTAAATTCGAATTTCAAATAAAATTCAATTCTAACATATCTTTGCATATTCTGAATCTACTTGATTTTAGATGAATTTAGAAATTTATTTCATCAGATTTGGCCAAGTGATTCAAAAGTTATAGCTATTTGAATATATAGGTTTTGAATAAATACAGAAAATCAGAAACTGCCGAAAATGGAAAGTGCGTTTTCGCGGGGAAAATGCGCTTTCCCTTTTCGGGCGAAGCCGCACTGAGATGCTGATAGGCCGGGCCCATCGGGCGTGGCGTCTTGCGGCAGCGGCGCGCGGCGACGGGCGGACCGGTTGTCGAGCGACGCGCGAGGTCGATCACCGGGACCCGCTTGGCAGAGGCGCGACACAGTGCGTACGACTAACAAAGTGGTCCCACTCGTCAGTGACCTGAGACAGAGGTCACGGTTGCGAAGCTCGCCGGCGGCGGAGCACGGCTGAAAAAGTGGAATGGGTTCCACCTTCGTGCTCAGCGTGCTTGCGCGCATCTAGGGGAGGTGTCGCTTTGGCCGGAGGTGGCCGGAGACGACCTGCCACCGGGGAGGGGCGGCGGAGCTCATGGCTAACCAGCAGCGACGCAAGAGCAAGGGCTCCCAGTGAGCATTTTCATTTCTGACAGAATCTACGAGACACAAGGATTCCAATTCTAGTGTTAGACTGAGAAATGAGTCTTCGGGTGAAGCTCTCACCGTGCGGTTGTGGTGGCGGTGGAAGAAGCTCTGTGGGAGAGCTTGCCGGGGAAGAAGGACTCGAACCAGTGGCGGGAAATGGCTCCTGGCAGCGCAAGGGTGGTCCTGGTGAATTGATTTGGGGCGCAACGGGTTGTGGCGGCGGATTTGGGTGTTTTCTCCTTTTTCGGGTTTTGCCGCGTTGGAGACGACGACCAAAGCTGCGGCGGAATGGGTGGCACGGGGAGCTGGTTGGGTTGGCTGTGACGAGGTAGGAGGCTTTTATAGAGGCTCGAAGTCGGCTAGCACGGGAGGGCGCGCGAAAAACCGAGAAGGTTTTGTCGGCGCGAGAGAGCAGTAGAGAGGAGAAGAAGACGCGGGTGAGCGGCTGACAGGTGGGGTCCAGGTGGCAGCGGGTGCCGACTTGATTGGTTGACTGGCAATTGGGCCCCATTTGTCAGTGACCGAGGAAAAGAAGTCGGCTGAAGTCTCTAGACAGAACGGGACGTTTACAGCATTTTTGTCTGACAGACCGACTTGGAATTTTATAAAAGTTTTACGCTAAGTCGGCAAGAGAATTACCAGCCTCCTGTAAAATTTTCACCATTTTATGATGCATGTAGAATTTTGGAAAATTCTTACAACACAGCTGTTGCTGTTCTGCCCATTCGGTTTTGCATTTAATTTATGATGGAAATGAAGTTCGTATTTTATAAAACATTTTATTATAGTCTGAAATAGTATTCTATACCTTCTGTAAAAATTTCAGATTTTAATTGTTAATATTTAATTTTTAATAATCCTGACATTACTGTTTTCCAATTTATTTGTTCACACTTTTTGAATTTTTAAAATTATAAAATTAATTATTAAATTCTTTACATTTTTACTGGAGGTTGAAACTGTGTTGATGTCAGCAAGGTAAAAATCTTGGGTTAGGATAACTTCCAGAGATTTTTACCAAATTCAATTACCATTTTACCCTGATTTCTTTGCACATGATTTACTTTGATTAAATATTATTTTGATTAATCCAGCTCTTCCACCGACTTAAACTGGCTGTGGAGAGCCCTCAGATTTTTGTGATGACTTAGGTAAATTTTTGTTAACTTGGCATTTTTACTTTTTACTTTTTCCCATTTACTATATTCTTTATTTCACTTTCTTGTATTAAGGAAAAGCCAAAAGAATATTCAGTAAAACCAGAAAATTTAGAAATTTCATAAATAACACACAAAAGATTTTTAATTCATTTTTCTTTATTTTATAATTTTTGAGGCTGTTACAAATCTACCCCCCTTACAAAAAATCTCGTCCCCGAGATTTGGAGATGACTTAAAAGAAATCAGGGAACTCTTGTCGAAGATGATCTTCTCTTTCCCAGGTAGCTTCGTCTTCAGTTTGATTGCTCCATTGGACTTTTAACATCTTGATGGTCTTGTTCCTCGTCTGGCGCTCTGCTTATTCCAGAATACGAATTGTATGCTCCCGATAAGATAGATCTGGCTGAAGATCTATACCTTCCAAATTGGCAAGGTTGGAGGGAACTCGAAGGCATTTCTTAAGCTGAGATACATGGAAGACGTTATGAACGTCAGATAGCTGAGGTGGCAATTCTAGCTGATATGCCATCTCACCCATCTTTCCAATGATCTGATATGGTCCAATGAATCGAGGAGCCAACTTTCCACGGATTTGAAATCGACGAACTCCACGGAGAGGCGAGACTTTAAGATAGACATGGTCGCCAACTTCGAAACTGAGTTCACGACGACGATTGTCGGCGTAACTCTTTTGACGAGACTGAGCTTCTTTCAGTCGGCTTCTGATCATATTTACTTGCTCTTGAGATTCCTGAATAAGATCTGGGCCGAAGAATTTCCTTTCTCCAACTTCAGACCAGAAAAGAGGGGTTCGACATTTCCTTCCAAACAGCACTTCAAAAGGCGACACTTGAAGACTAGATTGGAAACTGTCATTATAAGAGAATTCGGCGTAAACCAAACTTTTCTCCCAATCAGAGCCATAGGATAGCACACAAGCTCTTAACATGTCTTCCAAAATTTGATTGGTCCTTTCCGTTTGACCATCTGTCTGAGGATGATAAGCCGTGCTGAAATTCAGCTTAGTACCCAGAAGACGGTGCAAACTTTCCCAGAAACGAGAAGTAAACTGGGAACCTCGGTCAGAAACAATCGTCTTCGGGACGCCATGAAGACGAACAATATTCTCCAAATACAACTCGGCAAGCTTATCCCCAGAATGAGTAGTCTTAACCAGAATAAAGTGAGCTACTTTAGTTAAACGGTCAACGATTACCCATATGGAATCATGCCCTTTTCTGGTTCTCGGCAAACCAGTAATAAAATCCATGCTGACATCTTCCCATTTCCACTCTGGAATCTTCAAAGGTTGGAGAAGTCCAGCGGGTCGTTGATGCTCGGCTTTGACACGCTGGCATACATCACAGATTGCGACATATGCAGCAACATCTCTTTTCAAACCGGGCCACCAATAATCCCGTCGGAGATCTTGATACATCTTTGTACTTCCAGGGTGAATTGAGAGGGGAGACTCATGGGCTTCTTTGAGGATCAACTCTTTCAATTCTGGATCATCAGGAACATATATTCGATTCTCGAACATAAGCACTTCATCTAAACTTTCCTGAAATTTGGATTCCTTTCCTTGCTTCAACTCTTCACGGATTTTGATAATGGCTTCATCTTTGAGCTGAGCGGCTTTAATTTGGGACTTAAGGGTTGGTTGCACCTCTAGTGCGGCCAAATAACCTTTTTCGACGATTCCCAAGTTAAGCTTTTGGAATTCTTTTACAAGATCAGATTGACTAGTAAAAGAGGAAACAGAAAGACAATGAAGTTTTCGACTTAGAGCATCTGCTACAACATTGGCTTTACCAGGATGGTATTGAATGCTATGGTCGTAATCTTTTATCAACTCTAGCCATCTTCGTTGTCTTAGATTTAGATCAGGCTGGGTAAAGAAATATTTCAGACTCTTATGATCTGTGAATACACTGTATTTGTTTCCAATCAGGTAATGACACCAAATTTTCAGAGCGTGCACCACCGCAGCTAATTCTAGATCATGAGTCGGATAATTGAGCTCATGAGGTCGCAACTGACGGGAGGCATAAGCAACGACTTTTCTTTCTTGCATAAGCACACACCCAAGCCCATTCTTGGACGCATCACAATAAACATCAAAGCTTTTATGGAGATCGGGTAACACCAGCACAGGTGCTGTTGTTAACCTTTTCTTTAATTCCTGAAAGCTTTCTTCACATTCAGGTGTCCACTCAAACTTCTTTTCTTTCTTGAGAAGCTGGGTCAAGGGACGAGCGATTTTAGAAAAGTTCTCGATAAAGCGGCGATAATATCCCGCTAGACCGAGAAAACTTCGAACTTTCGAAACAGACTGAGGGGCTTCCCAGTCTAGAACAGCTTTAACTTTACTGGGATCAACGGAAATACCACCTTTAGAAAGAATATGACCAAGGAAAGCAATTTCTTTTAACCAAAATTCGCATTTCTCAAATTTGGCATAGAGCTTATGCTCTCGAAGCTTCTCGAGTATGTAACATCTCAAAATTTGCTCAAATATTATTTTATTGCTTAAATGTGCATTTATGATTTTCTGGAATTTATTTGGATTTTTCTGGAGTTATTTGAATTAATTTTAAATTAAGAATATTGACCTATCGTTCAAATCTATTTAAATTTATGCAAAGTTAAAATAAAGTTTTGCCAAAAATATTTTATTTGAGTCCAGAATGTCTCAAAGTATTTTTGAGAATTTTCTTGGATTTTTCCTAATAGTTTTATTGCTTCAAACAAATTAAATGAATTTCTATATTTATTTAAATTGGGAAAACCCGGAAAATTTTGTGAACAGTGTTGGCCTGAAACCCAACACTGTGCGCGTCGGCCTGCCTCGGCACGGCCCAGTCTAGCCAGCGAACCGCTGCGGGGAAAACCCTAGATCGGTGGCCGTTCGCGTGCGATCCAGTGGTTCAGGGAAAGCCGCGTGTGCGCTCACATCTTGGCCGTCGGATCGGGACACGCGTCGCGCCGTCGTTTATCGTCCCCGAAGCGGTCTCGGAGTTCACCGCCGTGTGGTCATCGGACTTCTTCGCCGTGTAGGAGTCGAACCCCTGGGCTATTTAAGGCGTTGGTAGACCCCCGAGGTTCTCCAGATCGCGCCGCATCTGCACCCTAGCTTGCCGCCGTCAGAGAAGCCTTGTAGCGCCTGTGCGGCCTCGTCGCAGTTAGTTTCCTAAGCCGCCGCTGTTTTTGCCGTGTTGCGTCGTCGGGAAGGCCGCCCTTGCCTCTTTGGTTCCAGTTGCGCGTTCGCCGAGGTGCTGCGCGTCGGATCTGCTACTTCTTCGCACCCGGAAGGGTCTGGTTTGTCATCGGGGAAGTCGTCATCTTTGTCTCCGGGAGTGGAGCGCCGCCGCGACATCGTCGGAGGTTGGAGCTTCGCGCGACCGTCAGATCGTTGACCAACGCCCGCCAGTGCGCCACGTCGTTGCATCTACAGTGAACGGCTCGGGTAAAGTTTTAACCAGTGGATTAGATCTGTCGGTTTAGATCATGCCGCGTCTCACCCTTTGTGCAGCCGTCGGATCGGTGGGGAGTTGGCCCTGATCTCGCCACGCGTTGCCAACCGGTGCGGCCAGGTGTGTCAAGACTGATCCCATGGAGCCATGCAGGGTCCACATGGACGGATCAAATCATGGACCGAGTCCATGGACCGGGACCACGTGTCAAGCTCCGGTTGGACCAGGCCAGGGCTGACGTCAGCATGACCTCACGCTTGCGTCATAAATCGGTTTTTCGGTTTAAAAATATTTCTGTTATTTCCCAATTTCTAATTTTCTGTATTTTCAGTATTTATTTAAACTCCAAAAGGCTATATCTTTTGCGTTTTAACTCGGATTTGAGTGATTCAAATTTCTAAAAATTTGTAAAATTGAGATCTATTTAATGGTAAATTTTAATTGATTTTTGGAGTTCATTTTCTCTCCTTTTTGGTATTTATTTGCTTTTCTCCTTCGTTACGCGTAGACGTTGAATTGTGCGACGTTTCGGAGGAAGATCCAGCAACTCAAGAGCAAGCTCTGGATCAAGATCAGGACCTATTCCAAGGCAAGTTGTGCTTTGATCATGTTGAACCCATGTTTATAAAATTGCTATATTTGTTTTACCCTATTGCATATTATTTCAAGTATACAATTGTTTCAAATTAGATTGGGCTTAGCTAATATACCAGATTGATTTATATCCTACCTTGTCAATTGTATGCCATGATCCATTGTCACTCTAGGTTGGTTCATTATAGTTGGTTAGTAATTATAATCAACATGGGATGGTTAGTTCGTATTAGTCGCTTAGCCATGCCACGTCATCACATGTGATTGAATCATTGATAATTAATCTTGACTAATGGAATATGGAACGATGTTATGAACTTGTGTGTCATGTGGGATCACACGATGAGATTGAGTTGTTGTGGCGAGTCATGTCATGCAACGATGTTGAAATGTTGATGGCACGTGGTGCTTGGTAATCAACTTGGGTGATAATCACTTAGATTGAGGCAAGTGACAAGGGGCGAGTATGCCAAGGTGGGCCTGATGGGCAGAGGGTATGTGGATGTCTTGCCTTGATCACTCTAAGGACTTAACCTTGCAAGCCTTTGACCTGAGTTAATCATGCAACCACATGTCTGGTATGGGCCAGTCTAGCTGAGTAATTTGCAATGTCTTAATTTTGGTACTATCGTGGTTGGTGTGAGTTCCCGAGTTATGGAGTAATTCACATGGCGCAAGAGGGGGGCCCTGGATGTGGTAACCAGTCTCACCAGTGTTGAAACCTTAGCGGGTGGTACCGGGTTAAGCCAGCGCATTGTAAAGGCTTTGTTATAATCACTCGCCTTGGTGGTGTTTGGTTGTATCGCGTGGGTAAAGTGCATAACCTCTGCAGAGTGTGAAACTATTCGGATAGCCGTGCTTATGTATTGAGCAATGCTCGGAATTACTGATTAAGGGTTAGCTTAATTAAATGGACAACTTGGTTGGGATGGCGGAATGCCATGTGGAAGATGGAATTTGACTTAGAATTGGAAACTTGGTTTACTTGAGAAATACTAAATCTATTTATTGTTATTTGTTTTACAGTCTTTACAATCTATTTATTATATTTGTTCATAAATGTTGCTTATTGCAAAATAGCCATGATAGCCTATCCATTGGAATAAGCCTTACATATAGTTACATAGAATTGCATTCTGTGCACAACTTGTTGAGTGCTTTAAGTACTCACCCTTGCCAACAACAATAATCAACAGTCGAAGAATCTACACCTGTGTTGGAGGAGGAGTTCCAAGAGGACGCGAGTCATTAGGGTCCGAGCCTTGTCGGTTGCCTGTGGTGAAGTGATGAGCTATCTACGTTTTCTACTTTCCGCTGCTTAATTCTTAGCTTATATCTCCAGTCTTGCCCTGCGTGGCTTAATAATGTAAGTCGGTCATAAGATCATATACTTAGCTATATCAATAAATGAACTACTATTTCTATTATCGTTGAGTATGATGTGATATGTACCGATGTTGAGGCTTGTGCACTAGCGTTGATCCTGGGAATAGTGCGGTAAACATAGTGGGTTCGAATCAGTGGATTCGGGTCCTTACAGAGGTGGTATCAGAGCATACTGACTGTAGGTCTTGGCCTTAGATAGCATGGAGGTGTCCTAGGTGTGTCTAAAACTATTTTCTAAAGAAAAATTTAAAGTTGACTAATAAAACACTCTCGACTCATCTCATTCTCTACTTCTCGCCTTTGCTGAATTTACCGTTCTACTTACCGTTTCGGGTGGAGAACTTATTCAAAGTTCTTGTGGAGCAGATGCCGATCGTTCCAACCTTTGAGGAGTCAGCTGGCGGCTACGCCATGGAGCTGTGGAGAGTTCTTCAGACGCTTGGAGGCTTTTATCGTCCGCTTTACCGAGGAGGCAGCTGGTCGGTTAATGGTGTTCACCGAGGTTTTATTTGCAAGCTGATTATCTACGCCCGGGAGAATGATGAAGCTAGTAGGCCAATCAATATCTCCGCCAGAAGATTCTTGTACGAGGTTGCGATTCAAGAGGTTGCTCGACTTGCTCTTTGCCGTATCTGCCGCGACTACGCAGACGAGCTTCACGACTCAGTGTTTCGACTTCACCCTGATGTGCAAGCATGCCGATGCCGACGGATCGTGGAGGACGAGTGTGCTACCACGGTACACCTTGCGGAGTTCGCCCTTGCCCAGGAGGAGCATGTGAGAGAGACTACTCAGGAGCTGGAGACTGTGTACGAGGCACTCAGAGTGACGGAGCAAGAGCTTGAGGAGACCCGTGCTACAGCCATCGGAATGATGACCGAGCTAGGAGAGACCCTGGAGGGGGTCGAGGACGAGTTGGAGCGCGTGACCCAAGGAGCTTAGGAGCCAGCTGAGGAGGAGTCAGAGGAGGATCCCGAGGAACAAGAGTGGGAGCCCGAGGAGGATCAGTCTTAGAGTTGTGTTGAGACTCGAGTGTTGAGTCGCGTCTTTAAGTTAGTCTTTACCTCTTTAGTTGACGTTAAGGTTTCGTGTTTAGTTTGCTTCTTTGTAATGCTGGGTGTGCATTATGTGTTGCAAAGCTTGTAGGCTTAAATAAGCAGCCATACCAAGAATAAATAAAGAATTATTTCAGTTTGGGTATAACCTATCTTTCCCCGCTTTAGAAATTCTTGCTTCTTACCTATGCTACATCTACCTTTCCTAACCCAAGAGGCAATCATCAGATGGTGAATACTCGTGGAACCAACGGTGCTTTAGGAAGTGGACTGCGCCAGAATGACAACAACAATGATGGAAGCCGTCCTCAACCACCACCGCCAGTGGACATGCAGAATTTGGGAGCATTTCTTGCCGCGCAGACTCAACTAATGCAGACTATGATGCAGCAGATGCAACAGATGACCAATGTAGCAGCAACCAACAACAACCATGCAGCTCAGAACAACAATGGTGGACCTCGACCTTACTACAAGTTGTCAGATTTCATGAGGACTCGGCCGCCAACCTTTGCTGGGAATGTTAATCCTTTGGAAGCCGATGACTGGCTTAGGACCATTGAGAAGAAGCTGCATATTACTTAGTGTGAGGGCAATGAGAAGGTGCTCTATGCCTCTCATCAATTTGAAGGAACCACCGCAGAATGGTGGGAAAATTATTGTGCCGCACATGGAGCCCCGCAGGAGATTACTTGGGAGGAGTTTACTACTGCTTTCCGCCAATATCATGTCCCAGAAGGATTGATGGACCTTAAAAAGGAAGAATTCAGGGCTCTGAAACAAGGAGGCCAGCCAGTGGCCGAGTATCTGAATAAGTTTACCCAGTTAGCTCGCTATGCCCCTGAAGATGTAGCGACAGATAAATCTAGGCAGTCTCGTTTCATGAAGGGACTGAATTCAGGATTGCAGGTGGGACTGATCACCCACAATTTTCCAGATTTTCAGGAGCTAGTTAATAAGGCTTTGATTTTGGAGGATAAGCGCAAGGAGTTAGGTGAAAACCGTAAGCGGTTGATGACAAATCAGGGTGGACGTCCAAACCACCTACGTCTAAGAATGTCACCACAACAGTTTGCCAGATTCCAACCGCCAGCTGTGAATAAGACAACAACTCCTGCACCTCGCCCTGCTAATCAGAATTTTCAAACGCCAGCTCAGGGCAGTAATGCACCAGGAGGGAATCAGCAGCCTGCAATCAAGAGATGCTATACATGCAATGAGCCAGGGCACTTTTCTAATAGGTGTCCACAGAAGGGTGGCATCACGCCAGTTTGCTTTAACCTCGGAACAACACCTATCAAGGCACCGGCTCCAGGAGGAAATCGTGCACTCGGTCAAGCTGGAGCAACCCCTCAATCAACAGCGCGTGGTAGGATCAACCACATCACCGCGGATGGAGCTCAAGAGGCTACGGACGTCGTACTGGGTAAGTTTCTGGTTAACTCGGTACCCGCTACAGTTTTGTTTGATTCTGGAGCTTCGCATTCGTTTGTTTCTCAAAGTTTTGCAACCAAGAATGGATTCAAAGTGGTGAATCTTAAGTGTGTGCTCTTAGTCCAAGCCCTAGGATCGGAGCTTAGATCTAGCCTTGGGTGTTTGGGAGCTAAGTTGCTTATGGACGGGATAGAATTTCTAGCCAATCTTATCCTGATAGATGCTCAATCCCTAGATGTTATCCTTGGAATGGATTGGTTGTCTAAGCATAAGGCCGTTTTGGATTGTGGCCAAAGGATTGTATCTCTGGAAGGCCCTAGTGGCAAGAAGGTAGAATTTCAAGCGACCGCAGTTCGTGATGGGTAGTTGGTGGTCAACAACGTGCAAGCCATCACCATAGAGGATGTGCTAGTAGTCAGAGAATACCCGGATGTGTTTCCAGAAGATTTACCAGGGTTGCCACCAGACCGCGATATCGAGTTTGTTATCGAGTTGGCACCAGGGACAGCACCGATATCAAAGAGACCATATCGGATTCCTACCGATGAGTTAGTGGAAATGAAAAAGCAGATTGAGGAACTGCAAGAGAAGGGTTTC
Organism: Otatea glauca; assembly: GCA_036346275.1. Taxonomy (NCBI): domain Eukaryota; kingdom Viridiplantae; phylum Streptophyta; class Magnoliopsida; order Poales; family Poaceae; genus Otatea; species Otatea glauca. The sequence goes on from CM070729.1 coordinate 15,812,116, forward strand.
ATTAGACCAAGTTCATCACCGTGGGGAGCACCGGTTTTGTTTGTTTGTAAGAAGGATGGAAGTCTTAGGATGTGCATTGATTATCATGCACTTAATGAGGTAACGATCAAGAATAAGTATCCATTGCCCAGGATCGACGATTTATTTGATCAGTTATGAGGGGCCGGAGTTTTCTCCAAAATAGATCTTCGTTCAGGATACCATCAGTTGAAGATCCGAGCGGAGGATGTGCCTAAGACTGCGTTTTCTACGCGATATGGACACTATGAGTTCACAGTAATGTCATTTGGATTGACGAATGCCCCTGCATATTTCATGAACATGATGAATAAGGTTTTCATGGAGTATTTGGATAAGTTTGTTGTAGTCTTTATAGACGATATCTTAGTTTTCTCGAAGACAGAGGAAGAGCATGCGGAACATCTGAAGATGGTTTTAGAGAGGCTGCGAGAACATCAGCTGTACGCTAAGTTCAGCAAGTGTGAATTTTGGAAAGAGAAAGTTGAATTCCTTGGTCACGTAATGACTACTAAAGGAGTTGCAGTTGACCCAAGCAAAGTGGACGCAGTGTTACATTGGGAGCAACCGAAGTCGGTTACTCAGATCCGTAGTTTTCTGGGAATGGCAGGATACTACCGTCGGTTCATAGAAGGATTCTCAATGATTGCTAAACCCCTGACGCGGTTGTTGAAGAAAGAGAAGAAGTTTGCATGGACGCTAGAGTGCGAGAAAAGTTTTATGGAATTGAAGAAGCGTTTGACGACAGCCCCCGTTTTAGTATTGCCGGACGTTCAGAATGGATTTGACATTTGTTGCGATGCCTCAAAGCAAGGTCTGGGGTGCGTGTTAATGCAGAATGGAAAAGTTGTTGCTTATGTGTCGAGGCAGTTGAGACCGCATGAAGTAAATTATCCGACGCATGATTTGGAGTTAGCTGCCGTAGTGCATGCTTTGAAGATATGGCGTCATTATCTCATAGGAAATAGATGTGAGATATATACGGACCATAAGAGCCTAAAATACATTTTCACTCAAGCAGATCTTAATATGAGACAACGAAGGTGGCTGGAGTTAATTAAGGATTATAATGTGGGAATTCATTATCACCCCAGAAAAGCCAATGTAGTAGCAGATGCTCTGAGTCGGAAGAGCCATAGAGCAAATACGTTGTCAATGGAGGATCAGCCAGAGCTATGCAGGGAATTTCAGAAGTTAAAGCTGGAGGTCGTTCCGCAAGGAATTGTAGCTGCACTGGAAGTAAAACCAACACTGGAAGATCAGATCAGAGAAGGCCAGAAAGATGATGAGAAAATCACTAAGATCAAGTCCAGGAAGGACGAAGGCCTAGCTGTGGATTTTACTCTAGATGAGCAGGGAACTATGTACTTCAAAGGCCGAATTTGTGTACCGGATAAAAAGGAGCTGAAGCAACTGATTCTTGAGGAAGCTCACGATTCTAAGTACTCAATTCATCCGGGAAGTGCCAAAATGTATCAAGATTTGAGAGAGAGATTTTGGTGGCCTAATATGAAGCGTGAGGTGGCTGAGCATGTTGCTCTATGCGATGTATATCAGAGAGTAAAAGCCATGCATCAAAGACCAGCTGGTTTGTTACAGCCGTTGAAAATTCCTGAATGGAAGTGGGAGGAAATTGGTATGGACTTTATCACCGGTTTACCTAAGACTCAGAAAGGTTATGATTCTATTTGGGTCATTGTGGATCACCTGACCAAGGTTGCTCATTTTATCCCGGTGAAGACCACGTACTCAGGAAATCGTTTAGCAGAGTTGTATATGTCAAGGATTGTATGTTTGCATGGGGTGCCCAAAAAGATTGTGTCAGATAGAGGTACCCAATTCACCTCATGATTTTGGAACAAGTTGCATGAAGCAATGGGAACTCTTTGAATTTCAATCAAAGATATCACCCATGACGGATGGTCGGTGAAAGAGTAAATCAGATTTTAGAAGATATGTTGAGAGCTTGTGCTTTAGCTTATACTACGTCTTGGGATAAATGTTTGCCGTATGCAGAATTTAGTTACAATAATAGCTATCAAGCTAGCTTGCAGATGTCACCGTTTGAGGCAATGTACGGACGTGTTTGTCGTACTCCGTTAAATTGGAATGAGACGGGAGAGCGTTTGGTGTTTGGACCAGATATTCTCAAGGAAGCAGAAAATCAAGTTGCGATGATCAGAGAGAGGTTGAAGATAGCACAGTCAAGGCAAAAGAGTTACGCCGATAACCGATGCCGAGATTTGAGTTTCGAGCCAGAGGATTTTGTGTATCTCAGGGTTACCCCTCTTAAGGGTGTCAAAAGGTTTCATGTAAAGGGGAAGTTAGCACCAAGATATATTGGTCCGTTCAGGATTCTGAGCCGTCGAGGAGAGGTAGCGTATCAGCTGGAGTTGCCTCAGTCCTTAGCAGGAGTGCACGACGTGTTTCACGTGTCGCAACTTAAGAAATGTATCAAAGTGCCAGCAGAAGAAACCCCGTTGGACGCAATAGAGCTGCAGGAGGACTTGACTTACAAGGAGCAGCCAGTCAGAATTTTGGATGTTATGGAGCGCAGAACTAGAAGCAAGTCTATTCGCTTTTGTAGAGTTCAATGGAGCAATAATTCTAAAAGTGAAGCAACTTGGGAGCGCAAAGAAGATTTGAAGTCAGAATTCCCAACCCTATTCTCTAGTTAGCCCTGAATCTCAGGGTCGAGATTGGGTTAAGGGGGGAGGTTTGTAACATCTTAAAATTTGCTCAAATATTATTTTATTGCTTAAATGTGCATTTATGATTTTCTGGAATTTATTTGGATTTTTCTGGAGTTATTTGAATTAATTTTAAATTAAGAATATTGACCTATCGTTCAAATCTATTTAAATTTATGCAAAGTTAAAATAAAGTTTTCCCAACAATATTCTATTTGAGTCCAGAATTTCGCAAAGTATTTTTGAGAATTTTCTTGGATTTTTCCTAATAGTTTTATTGCTTAAAACAAATTAAATGAATTTCTGTATTTATTTAAATTGGGAAAACCCGGAAAATTTTGTGAACAGTGTTGGCCCGAAACCCAACATCATGCGCGTCGGCTTTGCCTCAAGACGCGGCCGATCCGACCGCGAAACATTGGGGAAAACCCTAGATCGGTGGCCGTTCGCGTGCGATCCAGTGGTTCAGGGAAAGCCGCGTGTGCGCTCACGTCTTGGCCGTCGGATCGGGACATGCGTCGCGCCGTCGTTTATCTTCCCCGAAGCAGACTCGGAGTTCGCCGCCATGTGGTCATCGGACTTCTTCACCGTGTAGGACTCGAACCCCTGGGCTATTTAAGGCGCTGGTAGACCCCGAGGTTCTCGGATCGCGCGCATCGTGCCCCTAGCTTCGCCGCCGTCCGAGAAGCCTTGTAGCGCTGTGCGACCTCGTCGTAGTTAGTTTCCTAAGCCGCCTTTGTTTTCGCCGTGTTGCCCGTCGGAAGGCCGCCTTGCCTCTTTGGTTCCGATTGGCGCGTTAAATCGAGGTCTTTGCGCGTCGGATCTGCTACTTCTTCGCCGCCGGAAGGGTCTGGTTTGTCATCGGGAAAGTCGTCATCTTTGTCTCCGGGAGTGGAGTGCCGCCGCGACGTCGTCGGAGGTTGGAGCTTCGCGCGACCGTCAGATCGTTGATCAACACCCGCCAGTGCGCCACGTCGTTGCATCTACAGTGAGCGGCTCGGGTAAAGTTTTAACCAGTGGATTAGATCTGTCGGTTTAGATCATGCCGCGTCTCACCCTTTGTGCAGCCATCGGATCCGTGGGGAGTTGGCCCTGATCTCGCCACGCGTTGCCAACCGGGTGCAGCCGCGTGTCGGCACAGTCCCGTGGAGCCATGCACCGTGTCCACAGTGGACCAGATCCAAATCATGGACCGACTCCATGGACCGGGACCACGTGTCAAGCTCCGGTTGGACCAGACCAGGGCTGATGTCAGCATACGCTTGCGTCATAAATCGGTTTTTCGGTTTAAAAATATTTCTGTTAATTCCGAATTTCTAATTTTCTGTATTTTCAGTATTTATTTAAACTCCAAAAGGCTATATCTTTTGCGTTTTAACTCGGACTTGAGTGATTCAAATTTCTAAAAATTTGTAAAATTGAGATCTATTTAATGGTGAATTTTAATTGATTTTTGGATTTCATTTTCTCTCTGTTTTGGTATTTATTTGCTTTTCTCCTTCGGTACGCGTAGACGTTGAATTGTGCGACGTTTCGGAGGAAGATCCAGCAACTCAAGAGCAAGCTCCGGATCAAGATCAGGACCTATTCCTAGGCATGTTGTGCTTTGATCATGTTGAACCCTTGTTTATAAAACTGCTATTTTTGTTTTACCCTATTGCATATTATTTCAAGTATACAATTGTTTCAAATTAGATTGGGCTTAGCTAATATACCAGATTGATTTATATCCTACCTTGTCAATTGTATGCCATGATCCATTGTCACTCTAGGTTGGTTCATTATAGTTGGTTAGTAATTATAATCAACATGGGATGGTTAGTTCGTATTAGTCGCTTAGCCATGCCACGTCATCACATGTGATTGAATCATTGATAATTAATCTTGACTAATGGAATATGGAACGATGTTATGAACTTGTGTGTCATGTGGGATCACACGATGAGATTGAGTTGTTGTGGCGAGTCATGTCACGCAACGATGTTGAATTGTTGATGGCACGTGGTGCTTGGTAATCAACTTGGGTGATAATCACTTAGATTGAGGCAAGTGACAAAGGCGAGTATGCCAAGGTGGGCACGATGGGCGGAGGGTATGTGGATGTCTTGCCTTGATCACTCTAAGGACTTAACCTTGCAAGCCTTTGACCTGAGTTAATCATGCAACCACATGTCTGGTATGGGCCAGCCTAGCTGAGTAATTTGCAATGTCTTAATTTTGGTACTATCGTGGTTGGTGTGAGTTCCCGAGTTATAGAGTAATTCACATGGCGCAAGAGGGGGCCCTGGATGTGGTAACCAGTCTCACCAGTGTTGAAACCTTAGCGGGTGGTACCGGGTTAAGCCAGCGCATTGTAAAGGCTTTGTTATAATCACTCGCCTTGGTGGTGTTTGGTTGTATCGCGTGGGTAAAGTGCATAACCTCTGCAGAGTGTGAAACTATTCGGATAGCCTTGCTCGCGGTATTGAGCAATGCTCGGAATTCTCATAAGGGTTAGCTTAATTAAATGGACAACTTGGTTGGGATGGCGGAATGCCATGTGGAAGATGGAATTTGACTTAGAATTGGAAACTTGGTTTACTTGAGAAATACTAAATCTATTTATTGTTATTTGTTTCTGATCTTTACAATCTATTTATTATATTTGTTCATAAATCTTGCTTATTGCAAAATAGCCATGATAGCCTATCCATTGGAATAAGCCTTACATATAGTTACATAGAATTGCATTACATGCACAACTTGTTGAGTGCTTTAAGTACTCACCCTTGCCAACAACAATAATCAACAAATCGAAGAATCTACACTGTGTTGGAGGAGGAGTTCCAAGAGGACGCGAGTCATTAGGGTCCGAGCCTTGTCGGTTGCCTGTGGTGAATTGATGAGCTATCTACGTTTTCTACTTTCCGCTGCTTAATTCTTAGCTTATATTTCCAGTCTTGCCCTGCGTGGCTTAATAATGTAAGTCGGTCATAAGATCATATACTTAGCTATATCAATAAATGAACTACTATTTCTATTATCGTTGAGTATGATGTGATATGTACCGATGTTGAGGCTTGTGCACTAGCGTTGATCCTGGGAATAGTGCGGTAAACACAGTGGGTTCGAATCAGTGGATTCGGGTCCTTACAGAGTACCATGCGCAAATGCTGCGCATGATCTTCTTCGGATTTGGAATAGACGAGAATATCATCAATGAATACCACTACAAACTTATCCAAGTACTCCACGAAAACTTTATTCATGAGGCACATGAAATTAGCAGGAGAATTTGTAAGTCCGAAAGACATTACGATATATTCACATAAACCGTAACGGGTGGTAAAAGCGGTCTTATGAATATCTTCTGGTCTGATCTTCAATTGATAGTACCCATGTCTTAAATCAATTTTTGAAAAGATTTGAGCACCGGTCAATTGATCAAACAGATCATCGATACGAGGGAGAGGATATTTGTTCTTAATGGTGACATCATTCAATGCACGATAGTCCATGCACATGCGTATTCCACCGTCCTTTTTAGGCACAAAAAGAACTGGACTACCCCAAGGAGAAGAGCTAGATCGAATAATGCCTTTTCTCAACTGCTTTTGAATTTGATTCTTTAGTTCGACTAACTCATCAGGGGGCATACGATAAGGACGCTTAGATATTGGCACTGTTCTAGGAATAAGGTTTATGACAAACTCTATATCCCTATCTGGAGGCAGGCCTGGCAATTCTTCTGGAAAAACATCAGGGAACTCGGAGACAATTGGAATCTCGCTTAGATCTTTTACTATGGCTGAACAAAGGGAAGCTTGAGAATTTGAAGAACTTTGAATGGAAGAGAAATGAACTGAAATTCCTTCAGGGCTAACCAAAGAAATGGATCGATTGGCACAGTCTATGCATCCTTTGAATTTAGACAACCAATCCATACCAAGGATTACTTCTAACCCTGAGGTTTCTATAAGGATAAGGTCAGCATGAAACATGACTCCATTTATTTCAATGCTAACCCTAGGACAAAACTTAATTGAATTCATGACTGAACCAGGGGAATAGATTATCATTTTGGCAGAAAGAAGGTCAATTTCTAAGTTATTCTGATCGGCAAACTTCTTAGAAATAAACGAGTGCGATGCTCCAGAATCAAACAATACCAACGTAGGTACTGAGTGCACAGGAAACATACCCAATACCACATCTGGCGCTTCGCTTGCTTCTTCAGCGGTCACATGATGGAGACGACCACTACTCACACTGCGATTAGGAGCTGTAGAAGGCTTGGAAACCTGAGAATTCCCAGCTCCTGAGGGTCGACCTGGGGGTCTCTGGACTCCCTGCGACGACTGCTGACCTGACGCTTGACCTCTTTTAGGGTAGGCATTTGCATAATGCCCACGCTCTTTACAATGACCAACGCGCGGCCTCGGCAAATTCGGACTGGCAGCTTTCCGCGCCATCCAGTTCTTCTTACGACTCTCCATCACGTCCCGTGAACTATGCTCAACTATTATAGCTTTGTCCACGAGCGTTTGAAAGTCATGAAAGTCGTGAATGGCCAGAAGATGCTTAACTTCATTGTTCAGATTGTCCCAGAAATGCTCGATTCTTTGGGCTTCTGAACTAACTTCTGACGATGCATAACGAGCAAGATAATTAAAACGGTGAAGATACTCCATCACAGACATATTTCCTAGATGTAAATCAAGGAATTCCCATCTCTTTAAATTCACCAGGCTCGAGGGGATATGCGTCTTCCTGAAGGCTTCCTTGAAAACATCCCAAGAAATTTCTTGACTTTGGGGCCTTGCCGCTTGAAAATTTTCCCACCAAACTACAGCGGCTCTCTGGAGTTGGTACGATGCATATAGAACCATCTCATGATCATTGCATTGAGCAATGGTCAACTTGCTTCCAATAGATCGTAGCCAATCATCAGCGTCCATGGGATCTGACGAAGAAGAAAAGGTTGGAGGTCGGGTCTTCAGGAATTCTCCCGACCTAGACTGATGGGACGCTTCACCAAATCCAGGCCTAGTACTCGCAGCACCAAGGTTGGCCGTATTTTGGACCAACTGTTGGAGCAACAGGGTATTTGTCTGGCGACCCTGTTCTATCATTTCAAGCACCTGAGCCATGGTCGGTGGACCTGGCAACTGCCCCTCCGGAACTTCTTCTTCTTTTTCTTGGACTGGCAGGGGCGGAGAATCTCGACGACTTGGACGACGCGACGAAGATCCTCGGACTGCCATCGGATGGACTGGATTAGGATGGGCTGGAGTGGCCGAAGTCACTCGCCGCGGGTGAGTTTCTGGGGTTTCCTCACTCGCCAGAATCTCATCCAAGGATCGGGTGGCAGGCATCTGGAACAAGATTATTGATGAATTAATAGATAAGATCTATTTTTGTTTTAGTCTCAGTTGATACCATTTGTTTTAGAAGCATGTTTCAACCTTATTCATGAGTTGATTATTATTATTAAGGATCAAAACATCGTAAAAATATTAACTGAAAGTTAAATATTTACAAGTAGGAACCAAAAGCACATAAAACAATGTTAAACAAGAACTTTATTTCAACTTTATAATATTCACAACAAAATATAACATTTATTTTTGACGCTTCTATATAAAAGGGCAAAAGAAAAACCTCTTCTACCCCTGACCATCATCTAGTCTACTCATGGACTATTACTATCCCTACGACTAGTACTCTCGGCGTCAGGAGGAAAAGGAGTCTCCTGACAGCGACACACCTGCGGCATTTGAGAACGCTGCGGAGGAAAACTACGAGGGTCTACCTGGATGCTCGGCAATCTAGGGCGACTCCCTATCACTAACATCCTCACCTGGCGACACCTGGGTGGTACTTGGTTGTCGTCGGGCGCGGGCGTCTGAGGGACTTGCCCCAGAACTGAGCGGGGTACAACGCCTCTGGCGACACAGGGGGCAATGGCATTCTCTAGGAATGCTATGCGGCGACGCGCCTCCCTGTATTCAGTTACTGTCTGGTGGCAATACTGGTCAGAGGCATTTATGAATTCCACAAGGTTACGTAGAGTTTAATTTTGTAACCAAGTGGCATCCATATAACAATTCTCCCCACCTGGTGGCCGGAATGGAATCCTCCTGTATGCAACTGCCAGTTCAGGTAGAGTGTGGCGTAAACTGACAATTGCCATATAGGCGGCTTCATTCATAGCCATCATGAGGGAAGAACCGGGACACTCAAAAGATAAAAATTCTTCACTGTCCTCATCTCGGGTAGGGATGTCCACCCTAGCTATGTATTCCACGGAGACAGAACTAACTGCCGCGTTGAATACTATATATCGTGGATTTTCGGGAAAATGGGCGAACTCTAGCAGACGAGCAAGAAATCCCGCCATGCCAGAATCCTCCCTATTAGTGGAAGTATAACATGGGGTGTATCCGCCCATCTGCACATTTAACAAGGAATTAGCATTCCTGATTAAATGTAAGACAGTAAAGCTATTTTTGGAGGAAAAGATTCTAGCAGGAATTTTAAAACAGAAAAGAGTTATTAACAGGTATACACATAACCAAAAGAGAAGTTTCATGCATATAAAGAATAGACAGGAAAGATGTCTTAATTCGATATTTTATTCTGGTTGGATCCTAATGTCAAGTTTTTAGGTTTTTATTACTCCCAGACTACCTAAGGTTTCCTACAGTCAGCATGGCTCTGATACCAACTTGTAAGGCGCCCATTTTTGATAACAAATTCCAAAAATGGATACCATGTGCATACAATACTAGTCCCATGATCAGTAGCTAGTACACACAAATACAAATTGATATCACAGTCGTACACAAACTTTATTACACAGCGGAAGTAAGATTACATATTATTTTTACAATACCAAAAGTAAAATTTGGAGTGGAGACAACTTCTTGTAGTATGCCTTTTAACCTATTGTTCCACAGGCAACTGACAAGGGAAAAATCCTTAGATAAATTCATCGTTAAATTCCCGATCTGCATCAACGCATTTAATCATCGGGAAATCTGATTCTTCACCTAAAAACATCAACATGGGCAAGTTGAGTACTTATGTACTCGCAAGACTTATGCAAATCCTAAAATACATGCAGGTCATTCCAATGGAAGGCTATTAGGGTTAATTTTGCATAAAGCCAGTTTGAATAGTAAATACAGAATAATAGATTGCAAAACGGAATTTTAAATAAAAGCAATTTAATACTGAAAGTGATAGGATGTAAGCGTAAATAAATCACAAATGCCTGGGTTTAACGACCATATTCAAAATCAGTTTCCACCGACACATAGTGGAAATTTCTAACACATGGTAAAAACCATATTTTATGAAAATAAGCAAAATAGCTAACTATGTGATGACTTTTCCAAGTGTCCATGACCGCGGACGCGGCTAATCGATTAGTTTTACACTCTATAGAGGTATACAGCTTTCCCCACAAGACATGACTGACTCTTTGAGCAATCGATATTTGCACACTTCCTTTGGTGTGCCGCAGAGAGTCATGTTATAACTGTTACATTATTCAAACCTAACTTTGCACCAGCACGGTGACGATAAACCCATTCTGTGACGCAAGAACTCAGAGCATAGAAATGATGGAACTACCCACAGTATGGCGTACACCGTTATATTGGTAGACGTTTAATCCATGATCACCTCAGTGTGGACGTCCCGTCGAGCAATTCATTAAGAAACAGCTCGTACTACTCCGGCCTTCCAAGTGCAAAGATAGTTTTAAACAACTTAATAAGTTAAAGCTGTCCCATACCAGCACTTGTGGTTGTATGAATATTCTTGGCCTGAAAACAACCCATAGTTCGGTCCTTAACTCGACACGGGCAATAATCTCCACCCTACACTACGTGCAAAGACATGCACTCCCGGCTATTGCCAATAATTGCCCGCATCTAAACCATAGTTTTATTTTCATTTTCCGACCAAAATACCAACCACAAAAATGGTCATACCCATTAAATGTCATGTTCAAAGTTTTTAATCATTTCACAGTTTTATGTTCATTTAAGCTTTGGCTAAGCATGTCACTTAATGTGAGTAGCCCAGATTGACATTAAATAATGTCTAAGCTATTCTAGGGTTTTCAAGGTTCACAGTTTTCTACTTATCAAGGATGTTCCATAAGTCTACTAGTACAACTACCATTACCCGAAATATAGTAGACTTTAATAAAATAAAGTATGCAGTAAAACATTTAATGAAAACATTTATAAAACTGGGATCAATATGATCAAAGGGGTTTGCTTGCCTTGTTGATTATCCTCGACTTCGAACACCTGATCGTCGAATGTACCGGATTCGTCGAGTTCTACACGTCGTATGGCAATATATAATAAATACCAAATTTCAATAAGGCCAAAAAGAAATCAGATGGAAATATTCAAATAAAATAACTTCATAAACTCAGAAATGGTTGCAAGCATTATTTGTTCACATTTGCAATTTAATGATTTATTCTATTTAAACTATTATTGCATTATTTAGCATCTATTTAACAATTAAAATTTTTATTATAACAAACCCTAAGTATTTTTTACATATTCTGGTTTCTGAGGTTACAAGGATTCTAACAAAATTTATTTTACTAAATTTGGAGGTCATTTGCAAAATTTTCATGTATGACATATGTCTAACCTTTCCTTTGAATTTAAATTCAAATTTCAAATAAAATTCAATTCTAACATATCTTTGCATATTCTGAATCTAATTGATTTTAGATGAATTTAGAAATTTATTTCATCAGATCTGGCCAAGTGATTCAAAAGTTATAGCTATTTGAATATCTAGGTTTTGAATAAATACAGAAAATCAGAAACTACCGAAAATGGAAAGTGCGTTTTCGCGGGGAAAATGCGCTTTCTCTTTTCGGGCGAAGCCGCACTGAGACGCTGATAGGCCGGGCCCATCGGAGCGGCGGCGCAGATTCTTGGCCGACGAAGCGAGACCGGTTGTCGAACGACGCGCGAGGCTGACGGCTGGGACCCGCTTGGCAGAGGCGCGACACAGCGCGTACGACTAACAAAGTGGTCCCACTCGTCAGTGACCTGAGACAGAGGTCACGGTTGCGAAGCTCGTCGGCGGCGGAGCACGGTCGAAAAAGTGGAATGGGTTCCACCTTCGTGCTCAGCGTGCTTGCGCGCATCTAGGGGAGGTGTCGCTTTGGCCGGAGGTGGCCGGAGACGACCTGCCACCGGGGAGGGGCGGCGGAGCTCATGGCTAACACGCGGCGACGCAAGAGCAAGGGCTCCCAGTGCGCATTTTCATTTCTAACAGAATCTACGAGACACAAGGATTCCAATTCTAGTGTTAGACTGAGAAATGAGTCTTCGGGTGAAGCTCTCACCGTGCGGTTGTGGTGGCGGTGGAAGAAGCTCTGTGGGAGAGCTGGCCGGGGAAGAAGGACTCGAACCAGTGGCGGGAAATGGCTCGTGGCAGCGCAAGGGTGGTTCTGGTGAATTGATTTGGGGCGCAACGGGTTGTGGTGGCGGATTTGGGTGTTTTCTCCTTTTTCGGGTTTTGCCGCGTTGGAGACGTCGACCAAAGCTGCGGCGGAATGGGTGGCACGGGGAGCTGGTTGGGTTGGCTGTGACGAGGTAGGAGGCTTTTATAGAGGCTCGAAGTCGGCCAGCACAGGAGGGCGCGCGAAAAACCGAGAAGGTTTCGTCGGCGCGAGAGAGCAGCGGAGAGGAGAAGAAGAAGACGCGGGTGAGCGGCTGACAGGTGGGGTCCAGGTGGCAGCGGGTGCCGACTTGACTGGTTGACTGGCAATTGGGCCCCATTTGTCAGTGACCGTGGAAAAGAAGTCGGCTGAAGTCTCTGGACAGAACGGGACGTTTACAGCATTTTTGTCTGTCAGACTGACTTGGAATTTTGTAAAAGTTTTACCCTAAGTCGGCAATAGAATTACCAGTCTCCTGTAAAATTTTCACCATTTTATGATGCATGTAGAATTTTGGAAAATTCTTACAACACAGCTGTTGCTGTTCTGCCCATTCTGTTTTGCATTTAATTTATCACGAAAATGAAATTCATATTTTATAAAACTTTTTATGAGAGTCTGAAATGGAATTCTATACCTTATTTAAGAATTTCAGATTTTAATTGTTAATATTTAATTTTTAATAATTCTAACATTATTGTTTTCCAATTTATTTGTTCAATGTTTTTGAATTTTTAAAATTATAAAATGAATTATTAAATTCTTTACATTTTTACTTGAGGTTGAAACTGTGTTGATCTCGGCAAGGTAAAAATCTTGGGTTTGGATAACTTCCAGAGATTTTTACCAAATTCAATTACCATTTTACCCTGATTTCTTTGCACATGATTTACTTTGATTAAATATTATTTTGATTAATCCAGCTCTTCCACCGACTTAAACTGGCTGTGGAGAGCTCTCAGATTTTTGTGATGACTTTGGTAAATTTTTGTTAACTCGGCATTTTTACTTTTTACTTTTTCCCATTTACTATATTCTTTATTTCACTTTCTTGTATTAAGGAAAATCCAAAAGAATATTCAGTAAAACCAGAAATTTCAGAAATTTCAGAAATAATACACAAAAGATTTTTAATTCATTCTTCTTTATTTTATAATTTTTGAGGCTGTTACATACCGGCCTTAGTAGGGCGGTAGTACCGGGTTTGTTGCACCTTTTGCTCTTCAACGGCTAGTTTTCTTTGGAGAGGCTATAAAAGGAGCCTTGGGGCTGTTATTTGGGTGTTACTGACCTTGGGGAAGGTTTGTGGGAGTTGTGTGCATGTGTTGCTCTCTTACGTTTGGTTTTTGAGCTAAGAGTGAGCCCTATTTGCATGTGTTGCATTTAGGAGAGGATTGAGAGCCTCTTGTGCATGTGTTGCACTCGGTGATCACCATTGTACATTTGTTGTACTTGGTGGAGCTCAAGCTAGAGGGCTTGGCTTGTTACTCTTGGTGTTTGCTGACACCTAGACGGCGTGTGGAGGCGTCGTGCACGGTGATCTTCTCAAGGAGATTGTGAGAAGGCCTGGCAAAGTTATGAAGGCCGGAGCTCACTTACCCGAGCGGGAAAGAGCTACCACTAGTGGAATCGAGGCGGGTGCTCAATTCGTGGAGCCGGTCCAAAGAGGTTTGGGCTAGCCTCAACATGGATTAGGGGAGACCGGCAAGTCTCCCAACACCACGGTAAAACATCGGTGTGTCTCTTTATGTTTTCTTTCAATTCTCTATTTATATTGTTGTAATTTATATTCTTAGAATTAAATTGCTTGATTGTCTTTAGAATTATATATTCTTGAGTAGAGACATAATTAGCTAGTGCACTTACTGATCCTAGTTGATTTAGGCTTTATATTGTCAAAACCTTAGTTTATCGCTTCCGCATCTATTATCATTTAGGTTTTGACATAAGGGTACTTAGGCGAGACTTTAGTCATAGAAGAAATTTTTATAGCTGCCTATTCACCCCCTCTAGTCGGCATCCTTGATCTTACACAAGTTTCACCCAAGTTGCTGTAGAGACTCTAGAGATATCCAAAATTTCACGAATCATGGCAAATACATCTAGAGAAGAAACTTAGCAAGTAAAAACAACATGTTTCATCAAGTTTTCATTTAAAACTTTAAATTTTCAAATTTTAACAAGCTTAGCAATACAAATAAACTTGGACATATCTAAGCTAGTGATTTTCTTCAAATGATGTAGCATGGTGTATAGCATAAAGAGTAAATCATTTGCATAATAGACAAAGCTCATAAAGCAGAAACTGCAGTCTATATGCAATGCATGAACAAATTCCCAAACTCCCCCTCAACAAGTGAATCAATTTAAGTACAAATCTGGTTAAAATGAGTTATTAGCAGAATTAGGTGTAAGAAAAACCCAAATGAACTCAATGGAAAGTAGAAATACAGAATGAGGAGAAGAAGTCTAGAAAACTACAAATTGGATGGCTATAAAGCATAGAAAAGATAGAAGAGACTCACTAAAGCTCAGACTCACTCTCATCTTTCCCAATGACTGATATAGGGAAGCTGACTCTAGATCTCAAACTAGAGAGTGCACACAGACCCTGTCTACCTAGGGGGCCCAACATCTGCTAAACTTACAAGATTGTGAGGGAACTCAACCTAGAGAGAAGAGAGGACAGCTAATTGTGCATGATAGCAACCTATAGCATAAGATGAGAGGTCTATGCAAAGCATGCCAGAAGTCTAAGTGAAGTGAACTCAACTCAGGAAAATAAGCCCATAATCACCTAGAAAAATCAAAGGAGAGAAAATGCTACAAGAAAACATATAATTCAAAATATACAAACTAGCCCCCCCTCACAATAAGTCGTAAGGACAGACGATTCCAAGGTTACTCCTTAAGGCAACAAATCTGGAGCTATCTAAAGGCTTGGTAAAGATATCGGCTATCTAGTGGTCACTCTCTACAAACTGAAGCATGATATCGCCCTTCTCCACACGGTCTCTAAGGAAGTGATATCTAATATCAATATGCTTGGTTCGGAAATGCTGCACTGGGTTCTTCACAATGCAAATAGCAAAAGTACTGTCATAGAAAAGTGGCACATTCTCTATCTCTAACCCAAAGTCCCGCAAGGTCGATCTCATCCAGAGCACTTGACTAAAGCAACTAGCTGCAGCAACATACTCGGCCTCAGGGGTGGACTGAGCAACTCCGGACTACCTCCTAAATGACCAAGAAACAAGAGAAGTGCCAATGAATTGGCAAGTGCCAGAAGTTCTCTTCCTATCTATCCTACAGCCAGCAAAGTCTGCATCGGAAAAAGCTCTAAGGGACAAACAAGAAGAAGACAAGAACAAAATACCATAATCAATAGTAGCACGAAGGTACCTGAAGATGCACTTCACGGCTTGGCGATGAGAGGCATGAGGAGAAGCCTGAAATCGAGCGCAAAGACACACAACAAAGTGTATGTTCGGCCTCAAAGCGGTGAGTTACAAGAGAGAGCCGATCATGCTCAGAAACTCCTTTTGATCAGCAGGCTCTCCATCCTCATCCGGCTCGAGGACAACAGTGGTGGCCATATGAGTCATCATCGACTTCCCGTCAGACATGTCGAAGTGCCTCAGGAGGTTCTGGGTGTACTAGCCTTGATGCAAGAAGATGCCCTCCCGAGTTTTCTTGATCTGGAAGCCAAGGAAATAGCTCAACTCGCCCATCATACTCATCTTAAACTATGTGCTCATCCCGTCAGAAAATTGAGACTTAAGAGAATGAGATGAGCCACCGAAAATGATATCATCCAAATAAATCGGGATGAGAAGAAAATTGGAATCATGTGTCTGATAAACAGAGTCTTGTCAACTATGCCCATCTTGAAGCCATGGCTGAGATGATAAGACTTGAGCCTCTCATACCATGCCCTGGGGCCTTCTTGTGTCCATACAAAGCTTTGGAAAGCTTGTATACATGACTCAAAAACTTGGGGTTCTCGAATCCTGGAGGCTGCCTGACATACACCTCTTCCTCAATATACGCATTAAGGAATATGGGGGTAGCTTCACAATATATAGTGTCTAGGCGTGCACGTTTGGCGTGTATTTCACGGTGCAACCGACGCGGCAGTGCAGTTCAACTCCGATACGACGTCGGCGCGATGTGGCAACATCATCGCTGTTCGCGCGGATCAAATGATAGGCTCGAAACGCCAGACGACGCTGACGAGCGATGGCCATTGGATAAAGATCCAGCGGTTGATTTCTAGGGTTTCACGGTAAGCGAGCTACGCGGGTTGGCGACGCGGGGAAAAACGCGTTGACAGCTGGGCTGTAGTCGAACACTATTCTAATGGATTTTTTTAAACATTTCAGTAAAAATAAATCCAAAAATAACCAAAAAATTCCAGAAAATATTCTTAGGCATTTAGAACTCAAATAAAATATTTCAAGCATAGCTTTATTTAAACTTTATAGATTTCTAAATAACTTTTAACAAGATGTTTAATTCAAATAAAACCAAAATAAATTAAATAATTTCTAAAAAATTCACAAATATATTGAATGAATAATAAATCCATAAAATGTTAAAATTGGGATGTTACACAAACTCAGAGCAAACAGAGAGAAGAAACACAGGACAGAACAAAGTCAGGAGGGATTCGTGTGCTGAAGAAAAGAGTAGCCAACGGGGATTTTATAGTGAGCGATCAGGCGACCATTGCTACTGTCCCGTTGGATTTGGAATCTTTGCCATTCGCCAGTCACATCGCAGTCTTTCGCTATCATTTGCCCGTTGCCATTCGCCCATTGCACTCGCTCTCTGGTCGTCTCACCATTTTTGCCTGTTGCGCCGCTTTCTCCCTGTCACTTTATTTTTCTCTCTCTTGCCTTTCTCTCCCCCTCTCATTACCTTTTTCTCTCTCTCCCACCTACCCCTTGATCACTCCGTCCCTCTCCCTCGGTCCTTCTGCCCCCATGCTCCCTCCCTCTCCCGCTCTCCCGTCGCCACCCACTGCCCCCAAGATGGCCCTTCGCCCCTCGCTGCTCCCTCCCTCTCCCTCTCCACCTCCCACAGTCTCTGGGCCTTCTCCCGACCACTACTCTGCCCTCCTTGGCTCTCCTGTAGGCCTTAACCTCTAGGCCCCCTCCGGCTCCCTCGTGGCCTCCACCTCCCGACCCCCCTCCAGCCTCCTTCGCCCCCCACTGCCAACGCCACACCCTCCACCGCCTCTGCCCCCTCCGCCCCCCTCTGGTCGCCTCCCCTTCCCCCTCCCTCGTCCCCTCCACCTCCCCCTCTCCCCCACCTCCCTACCGCGGGTCACCATGCCCTACCACAGGCCACGCCAGTTCCACCATGCTGTTGTGCTGGGACATGCCTTCGTGCTCGCTGCGTGTTGTGTCGGTACAAGCACGGCCCAAATTGGCATGTTGGGTAGTGCCGTCCACCATGCCACGGCTCACCATGCCCGGTTCCTGAGCCCAGCACGACCAGAACAACCCTACCATACTGGCACGGTCCATCCGTCTTCATGCCAGACCAGACGTTGAGCCTGGCTGTAGCTATCATTTCACGGCCGACCCAAAAAAAACTTAGATTATAGTGGCTGAGGCCTTTGCTTCAACTCTCGGCGCTCTTTCCTAAAATTCAATGCATGCAAAACAGCAAAAGAGATTCCGAGATTCAACACACCTCAATGGCCCTTGAAAGGCCAGGCCCTGCAACTTAACAATTGATCATAGATTTCTTTTTGGTGGACTAGGCCATAAGCATTTGACGTGCTGGGCCGGTCTTGGCCTGGGCCCATGAAGATTTGCCCACCAAATAGCATCTCCCTAATGTCTTGCTTGAGTCGCATCTCCTAATGACTTATACATGGAAGAGTAAACAAAGTATTAAACTAGATCAAGCAACATCCCTTCCTTCCCAGTGAATGCATGCATGTGTTTTAGTGTATGGAATTCCTTTCTCGAAACTTTTAAGTCAAAGATGCCTGCCTTTTTCAGTTCGTATATACTGCAACTAGCCGTAAGGTTAACAACAAATGCAACCGAGATGTGCGATGACGCTGATCAAACTAAGCGTTTGTAACAAGAGAACAAAATAAGTCATTTCAGAAGCTATTGGCGCTAAAAAAATATGACGAAGGATTGATCGACTTAAGCACATGTAAACACCAGATTTAATTTGGTTCGTGGCGTGCCAGCCGATTTGATCCTACAATCGTCAAGAAAATTATAATCTAAACAGCTATTGCAACCTATTAGGTTTTCAATGAAAATCTGATCTAAACAGCTATTTAGCCAATTAAATCACTCGTAATGATAAGTCCAAACAGCTTATCAAAGCTGATTATATAGTTTTAGTAAAGGCAGCTATTAGGTTTTCTTGAAAAAGACGATGCGCAACAAGATCGGAGAAAAGCAAACCTGCGTAGATTGGCGTAATCAAAGATGATCAACAATCGGTGATGCGCAACTTTCTTCATCAAGAACAAATTACAGAGATTATAAATTACAAAGGCTACTCCTAGTAGATGGAAAGTAAATAAAAAGCACATCCAAGTTGTTTGATTGATCGTTGTATCTTTGGCATCACCTCAGGTCCCTTTTCTAGCATGCAGGCTGCTCGTATCCTTCTCCAATCCATCACAAACTACGATCCGTATCGGCCTTCTGCAGATAAAATTCCTTTTTTGGACTCAAATCAACTAAATATCCAAACTTAACTTAGCCTTTCAAATCAGACATATTTCCAAATCCTAGTGCTGACAATATCAGCTTTAATTTTCGGAATATAAAGTTCTTCTTGAGCCGATATTGGCTAGAATCTTTTATCCATACTTGAATTCTCCATACCTTGACTCTATTTCTTAAATCGGCTATTCTAGCCAAATTCTAGTACCAACATATGCCCCCATTTTTGGGAGATGACATTAATCTTCCAGAAATCTTCTTTCGTCGGCTCAATCATGAATTATCACATTACTGTCACCGCTTTTATCTGTAGCAGCTCCATTTATTCACGTCGTAAAATCCTTGAAATGTGTGTTTTCACCATAACTGCTTATAAAACTTTAGGAAAATTACCAGCCAAATACCACTGGGTTTTACCCCCTATAAATACCACACCGTACTGCTGTCATTTTTACGCACTTGAGCTCTCGAATTCTTCTCCATCGGCTTACACTGTCATTTTCCTCCACCTTCAAGAACTCTTCTGTCATCCTTCCATTTCATCGGCTCACTCTCATCGGCTTAGCAGACATGGATCCTCATTCCCATACTCGATAGTAGTGACCAATATTATTTAGGTCCGGTAGGTAATCTTGATCCGTTAGTCATTATAGAGCAAGAAATCTCTCGCCCTCTATTATCGGCTCCTGAGTATAACATAGAAGGGTGGAGCAAAAGTTTTAGAGCTTGGCTGACAGAGTGAAAGGGGTGACGAGATTGGTATAATCGGTTAGCAATCCAAAAAATGGTTGAGTGGGAACGGATGGGAATAGCAGAGTGCCTCCTCTTATCCCTAGTCGATCCTGAAGCCAATGAGCCCTTAGTGTCCACGGTGTGTTACTTCTAATTGGACACCTTCAATGCTTATGAATCCAATGGGTTCAACACTTTTGGATGTAACGCAGCTCTGTTGCTTGAGGCCTAATGAGGATCAAGTATCATCCTACAGTGTCAAACCACATCATAAATGAATCCATGCCAAGGGGGAGGGCTGGAGCAAATATATTAACAATAACTAAGGAATCGGCCCAGTATTTAACAAATAACATGTAGCTTTCGTGAACATGTGGCTTGACCGATTTCTATTTTGTGGCACTTCTCTTGGACCCATCCAAGTACATCAGGTCATAGACGAGCAGCTTGTACAAGGTCATCGACTATCATTGGAAAAAAGTGCTCTTGGGAGCAGTATTCTAGATGATGCACGCAATACGTAGTTGGCTATTCACTAGGATGGGGGCATATTCAGTTGGTAACATGGGAGGTCCATTATGGTTCATTCAAACTTGGCTCTACTGTGTGTTTATCCGATCATTCCAACTTGATTCAGCTGACATGACACCGTTCCCTCACAAAGAAACCCAGAAGGCCAAGAATCTGAATACAGAAATAGCTGATCCCTTGGAGAAAGGTTTATTCTCTACTCGGATGATGCCAAGATCACCCCAATCGGATCTAGGAGTATTTAGTCTTCCTTTTCCAGCTTGATCATGAAGATTTCAGTCAGCGCAATTTTTTCAGCTATGAAGAAGCTAACAGCTATCTATGTCCATCATTCCTTCATTTATCTGCTGACAGCAATGACATGCTCGAAGAAACTATTGACTTATACAAAATCTTCCTTTCCCCAAGTGTACTCTCTGTCGGCTTGTATACCAGAAATCGGACTTATCAGCTATCTTATGAATTTTATCACCCATCAGTATACTCAAGACAGCTGGGTTTTGGACAAGTCCCTCCAAGCTTCCAACTTTTGATTAGCTTCAGCCAAGAGAGCGCATCCGCAGTGCATCAGGAGCTACCATTGCTCTACAAATGGCCAATGATTTTCAAATCTAAGACTTGTCTCCCTTCTTTTTGCATACTCGGAGGGTAGGAAGCTTTATCACTTGGTGGTCGTCTATTTCTGCGGCTTAACCTTTGGAGAGGACTACGTCGGCAATGATCTCCAAATTGTTTTCAAATCTTCCCGCAGAGGCGACGATCACAACTTACTCTTCAAGCAACAGCTCAAGTTCTAGCAGTGATGCTAGTTCATCAGGCTATACTAACACAAGCTTTGTAGATATTACTGGTAAGGTATCGGTTGAAATAGATCTTTTATAGATAATTCTAGAGTATCTTTTTTAAACTTCACCGATCGGCTTTTCTTTTAATGTACATGCCAAAGTAGCAAGCAAGAAGGCTGCCACTGACCCATCAGGCGTTGGTCAACCTAGTAAGTGACCACGCCCCATGACTGCTTTATCGGGTTATTCTTCGGGTACCCTGGGAATTCAATCCCCTTCATTTTCTGACTTGTAAAAACAACAGCCAAGTAAGTTACCATCGGCTTCATTTCATTCTTTTGCTGTATTTTTTGTTAACTAACTCCTTTAGCTGATTATTTAATAGAGGAGAAACGTGGCTGACCCAATAAGAAGGTCTTGGCTTGCAGGGGTCAGAAGCCCCAAGAACAATCGGGTGAAAGCTCTCCTCATGTCTCGGTCACAAGCCAGGTAGAATACTTTTGAAGCCGATTTTAAATTTCAAAACAACTAAATGAATCGGCTAACAAGTTTTCCATATCCTTTGCAGTGCTCACTTTCTCCACCTGCATCCGTCAACAATATCTTTACCGATCTACCAACCGCAGAAGTCGATCTACCACCTCTTCCATCGCAAATGACACCCCAAGCTACAATCCCTCATGACGCACCTACTGCTACTGCTACTGCTACCCCTATTGCTTCTGTAGAGCTAGCCAACAAGTCAGCATAATCCCTCACTAGCGTGTTGGGATATGACTAATCAGATCTGGAGGATGAAGTCGACTTGGCAGCATAGAGCTTCCTGGAAGAAATCCAGAAAATCCTGGCTATCTCCAAAGATGCATCGGCTACGGTGGTATCGGCTCCGGGTATGAAGGAGAAACTTAATCATTTTTAATCTGATCCATACTCCATCGGCCACACTGTTGGAAAATGCCAATCACTTAGAGATTTGATGGTGGCAGTGCAAGCCGACCTGCCCGAGGAAGCTATGGCCACACTACTGAATGTGTGTCATATTGATGCAAAGAAAGAAGTAGTAAACCTGCCCGAGGAAGCTATGGCCATACTCCATCAGCCACACTGTTGGAAAAGGCTAGACTTGAGCGTCTGGTAGCGCAACGTGAAGATCAAAAACTGCTTGACAAGATGGTAGCTGACACCAAAACCCTTAAGACCAAATATGATGAAGAGATACAGTCCATTAAGGCCACCAAGGAAATGGCACTAAAACTTGAATCGGCTAAGAAATCTCTTGAGGAAGAATTGATCAAATTCAATGATTCCTTAGCTGAGGCTCAAAGGGATATGGCATCATCCTCATCGGCTTTAAAAGCTCAAAAGGTTAATATCGGTGTGGCCATAGCGTCGGTAAAGAAGTAAACAGCCAAAGTCGTTCTCTTTCTTGGCACTGAAGAAGATGACGAAATTCGTGATGACATGGAACAGACCATCGCCAAGGTCGTTGCTATACTATCGGGTTTCAGTGCCACACTTAACAATATTTAATTGAATCGACTTTGTATGAACAATGTCTGACCACTTGTAATTGGCCGAGCTCTTGAAACATGAATATTGTAAGAATATTTATAATAGGATGTTTAACCGATTTATATCTTTATTTTATTTCCATTTTCCATTCCAAGCAAAATAATACTTATCGGCTTTATATTATTTACCATTACACCATATAGCTAGACTTTACTGCAACGCGTTAATTTGGCTTTCTCACCTTAGTAATTACTTAGCCGATCCCGCGCCAATCCAAACACTTGGGTGAAACCTCTTCAAAAATTTACCGTTAATCACTTTAGGAAACACTACACCTTCCAATGTTTAGAAAACATAAGAATTTCCATCCACAAGCCGATGAATCCTATGTGGCCCTTCCCAAGTGAGAGACCACTTACCAAATCAGCTATCCCTAGAACCGATAGGCAATATAGTTTTCCATACTAGGTCGGCTTCTCAAAATGATTTTGGCAGCACCTTTTTTTGTAAGCTCTAGCAACCCTCACCTTGTTTTTCTTTAGCCAATCCAACGTATGTAGAATCAATTCCACCAAGTCTTCCAAATTATCGATCATTAAATCCTTATAATCCTAAGCCGACAGTCCATTTTGCCTGGCTATTCTTATTGAGCTGATATTGATCTCTACAGGCAACATAGCATTTTGCCCATAAACCAACTAATAAGGCAATAGTTTTGTTACACCGTGGAAAGCAATCCGATAGGCCCATAAAGACTCCGATAATGTGACATGCCAATTCTTGGTTTTTTCTCAATTTTCCTTTTAATCAGCTTGATCAATGTTTTATTTGACGACTCGGCTTGACCATTAGCCTGTGAATAATAAGGCGATGAATTTAGTAATTTTATGCCAAAACTTCGAGAAAACCCTTGAAACTCATCAGACATAAATATTGTGCCTTGTTCGGTCATGATAGTTTGGGGAATTCCAAACCGATGGACAATGTGTTCAGAAACAAATTCGATAGCTTCAATACTTGTAACCTTCTTAAGAGGTATCGCTTCAACCCATTTAGAAAAATAATCAATCACAACTAAAATATATTTATGGCCTTTATTCGAAATAGGAAATATTTGTCCAATTACATCTATTCCCTATTCTCTGAATGGCCAAGGCTTGATAATTGGGTGTAAAGCTGATGCTGGGGCTAATTGCAAATTGCCAAATTTCTGATAAGTATGACATCCCTTGTAATATTTAAAACAATATTTCAGCATTGTCAGCCAAAAATATCCAGTTCACCTTAATAGCCATTTCATTTTGTGAGCCGATTGATCGGTCCCACAAATGCCTTCATGTACCTCTCCCATCGTTACTTGAGCTTCTTCAGTTTCAAGACATCTTAATAATAAACCTTCTAAAGTCCGATAATAAAGTATATAATCGAGCAAGACATATTTTAGGGCTTGACTTCTAATTTTTTTATCAGTGGGAAGGATCGGTCAAATAATCAACTATTTTTTGTGCTCCAATCATCTATTCCAACACACATGATCGTCTTCTCTATCGACTCACAGCCTTCTAATCGGCCAAACATTTTATAGCCCGATGCCTGTTGAGCTAACAAGTTGGCCTTACCATTCATTTTGTGAGGAATATGGCAAATCAAAAAAGAATTAAATGAGCTGATTATGTCAAGGCATTTATCCAAGTATTTGGACAAAACTCATCATGGCAATTATATTTCCCTTTAATTTGTTCAACCACTAATAAAGAATCTCCTTAAGTCTCAACAGAGTCGACACTAATATTGCTGAGCAATTGTAGACCTCTTAGCAAAGCTTCGTACAAGGCTTGATTATTAGAGAACTTGCAATTTAACCAGAATGTGAACTCAAAACTATATCCTTTCGATGAAATTAAAATTATTCCAATACCATCACCTTCTCGGCATACCGATCCATCAAAAAATAATTGCCAAAGGGCAATAGATACTAGATTAGCATCCATATCGATTTCACACCTGTTATAAAATTGGCAATCACCTGACCTTTGACAACCTTAGCCGATTCATATGTTAGGTCGAACTCGACGAGCGTGTATGCCCATTACCAAGTCGACCTCTTAAGATTGGAGTTGACAGCATATATTTTATGACATTGGTTTTATAAACAATGTTGCAAGCTGATGCTAAAATATAATGCCTTAATTTGGTGTAAAAAAATATAATGATAAGCAAAGTTTTTCTACAAAAAGGTACCTGGTTTCTTCATCAATTAACCATCAGCTTAAATAGAAAATAATTCACTCTTTACTATTGATCTCCTATGTCAAAACATCTCCTATTGTTGCCTTTTCAGCCAATATATACAATTTAAATGGTATGCCCTACTAAGGCGTAGCTAATACTGGAGGCTTGGACAAATATTCCTTTATGCTCTCAAAATTTTTCTATTGATCGGCTCCCCAAATAGATTCTTGATTTTCCTTTAATTTTAGTAATGGGGTAAATGAACTCGTACAACCAAAAAAGTTTGAAATAAAATGCCGTAAATAATTAATCTTGCCGATCAATTTATGCAAATCCTTTTTGCAAGCTGGTGGTTTAGTATTGGCTATAGCTTTAACCTTTTTCCTGATTGACTTCAATTCCTCTTTCATAGATCATAAAGCCTAAAAACTATCTAGCCGATACACCAAAAGCACACTTGTATAGATTCATCTGCAAACTAGGTGCCTTTGTCTTTTTAAACACTGTTTCCAAATCAGCCAAATGCTGATAATCTTCTTTGGATTTTACAACAACATCATCGATGTAAATTTTCACAATATGGCCAATTAAATCATGAAAAATCAAATTCATGGCACGTTGATACGCTGCACCAGTATTTTTTAAGCCGAATGTCATCACCACCCATTCAAACAAACCTATAGCACCAAGACACTTGAAAGCTATTTTAGGGATATCGGCTTCTGCCATGAATATCTGGTTATATCCAGCATTACCATCAAGAAAACTAATAATCGTATTCCCGATACAACATCAATAAGCATATCAGCTATAGGCATCGGGTACTCATATTTTGGTGTGGCTTTATTTAAATCTTTGAAATCAATGCACACTCTAACCTTACCATTTTTCTTCATAACAATAATGATATTGGAAACACATTTATCATATCTGCAAGGCCTGATACACTTAGCCTCTAATAATCGCTCAATCTCTTCTTTTATCACATTATACATGGCTGGATTAAATCGTCTACGAGACTACTTAAATGGCCTATAGCCCAATTTTATTAGTAGCCGATGTTCAACAAATTGTCGGCTCAAACCAGTCATTTCGTGATATTCCCATGCAAAAAAATCTTTATAATTTCTCAAAAGCTTGACCAACTTTTCTTTATAACCTATTGCTACTTTTGAGCTGATAAAGGTTGATCTTTTTCTATCACCATCACCTATATCGACTTCATCCAATAAATCAGTCGGCGTGAAACCCTGGTCCAATTTCTCGACTTCTTGAAAGTCTTCAATGGCCTCATATCTATCCGTTGTTTGTCGATAGCTTTGCATTTTATCTTGTAAAGCTTTTATTGCTCATTTGGACCCCATCAGCATAAAATTTCATCTGTCCGATCAAGCATGCTCAGCCTTACATTGATCAGAATGGGCCTAGTTTTGTTGATGCAGTTAAAATCGTAATCATCTAGGGCTTTACCCGATATGCATCTAGCCTCATCATGCTGCCAATTCACATATGAACTGGCCATAGCTATGTGGGTCGATGTGTGAGCTTGGACCACATCGACTTCATCCCCGTTTCATTAAACGAGCATTTGATGTACGGTCGATAGGATACAACAATTGGCATAAATCCAATCTTGCCCCAGCAGAAAGTTTTAATTCCCTTTAGCATCGACCACAAAAAAGGCAGTCAACAATATTTTGCTCCCAACTATGAGCTCTGTTACCATGGCACCCCTTGCTTCAGTGGGATCGCCTGTGAAGTCATTCAAAACCATATTAGTTTTAATAAGATCTTCATCGGACTTACCCAACTTTTTACACATAGTGTAAGGCATCAGGTTGACAGTTGCTCCTCCATCGACCAACATCCTTGATATCAACTTTCCATTAATATGTCCTTCTAAATATAATGGCTTCAAGTGCCGATATTCATCTTGAGGTTTTTCAAAAATTGCATCTTGAGCACCCAAGAATAATTGAGCAAAAGTTTCTTTAGCCAATGCAATGCTCGTCCGAAACTCATCACGTAACGTGAACACTATTTGATGTCCATCAGAGGTGGAGAGTCAGTGCGAACAACTGGGGAATCCAAATCATCGGTTGAATCAAATTCATCTTTATCCGATTCTTTTTTTCTCCACTCCTTTCTAGCAATTTCCATCAGTCAGAGCTTGTTAAAGGTTTGATCCCTTTGTTTTTCTTCCTCGGCCTCCCGAATCTCCTGGGTCCTCGGCATTGCAGTCTTCTTCGTTGGGATAGGCTTAACTCAGGAGGACATCACCAAGGTTTTGGCTGTATCGGCTCACGTATCTTTCCTACCAGATCATCCTTAGCCACAGAACTTAACCCTTCTTCTAGTCAATTTTGCTCTTGGTTCGGCTGGACATTTTTTCGTGGACTGATCTCCTATTATAGCCGATTGTATCTTCTGTCGAAAATTATTGCAATCATTAGTATTATGAGAAAAAGAATGATGCCATTTGAAATACCTTCACTTTTTAATCTCATCAGCCGACGGCATGACATGCCCCTTAGGCAACCGTATTATCTTTTCTTGTAGCAGTAAATCAAAGATGCGATCACAATTCGAGACATCAAAAGCATATTTTACTTTCGACCGATTCTTGGTCGGCTTAAGCCACAAATAGACTAAAGATTTCTTAGAACCTTTAACCCATTCGGCTATATTTATTTCAGCCTCGTCGTCCTCCGATGAATCACTTGAACCATATTCAACGAGGTTAACTTTAGATTTATATTTATCCTTATTATTATTATTTTTGAATTTATCCCTAAAGCCTCTATTATCGTTGAAACGGCTTTCTTGACTCGATACCTAATGTATATATGACTTAGATTGGTAAATTCCTATCCACCAAATTTTCCCTTCAATTGGGATACCAGCCCTGGAAGACCAAGTCGGCTAACTGATTATCGGGTAAAGTGACACTAAAGCACCGATTCCTGATTTCCCTCAATCTTTTAATATAATCAAGGACCAATTCTCCAAATTTTTGTCGGACAGAACTTAAGTCTGAAATTCTGAGTTCTAAACTTTCACAAAAAAAGTATTCATGGAATCGGCTTTCCAAATCGGTCCTTGAATTGGCCGAATTTGAGGGCAAGGTCGTAAACCATGTAAAAGCTACCCCTGACAATGACAATGAGAACAATTTCACCCTCAATTCATCGGAGTGGGCTACCTTACCACATTGTGCAATGAATCATCCGATGTGCTCTAAGGTGGTGGTCGAATCATCTCTCGAGAATTTTGCAAATCAGAGACTCGAAAATTATTTGGGTATGGAATCTGTCGACGATCGGGACCGCCGACCGCAAAGAAAGAGGGGGAAGGATCGTACGGAGGGCGAGGCCCAGAGCTTCGCTCGTCCGGATGGCACCCTTAGCGGGCGCACTAAGCAGGGGAACCTGTGCAACCAAACAGGGGACGCAAGGTTTATACTGGTTCGGGCCGAACCCCTACTCCAGTTCGTGTGGTGGTGTTGTATTGCCTTTTTTGTAGATGGCTGTACAAAGTTTACAAACGAGAGTTATTGGATCCTTGCTCAAGAGTGCTCGTGGCTTGACTAGGAGAATCCCCCCTTCTTCCCCGGGGTTCCTGCCTCCCTTTATACGGTAGGAAGGGGCAGCTTCAGTCCTTTGTCCTGTCGACTGGTCACCTCTCGTCCTGCCCACGTTGGGCCGGTAGTCTCGCTGGTCAGGGCGGTTAGGTATTTCACCGGGAAATGGCGTACCTGCCTTCTACGATCCTGACGAGTGTTGACGTCGCTGTTCATGACGTTGGTGCTGCCTCGGGAGGGAGCGTGTCTTCGTTCTGTACGTGGCCGGTCGATGGGACTGGAAGTATGACTTCAGCAGCCATTAAACCATCTTGGGAGATGGCCACCTGCTCTCGTATAGTCACTTCGATTGACCCCATCCGTGGGGCACGTGGCTGTTGGCAGGTGGAGGCTTTGACACGCGGCCCTTGGCGGGGGTTGCCTTGGCTCGATCGGAGTCAGGGGACCCCAACCCGCTGCGGAGGTCGGGAGCCCGGCTTGGTCGGAGTCGGGGGACCCCATCCCGCTGCGGAGGTCGGGAGCCCGCCCGGGAAGAGTTGGGGAAGAGCTCGAGAGGTCCGCTCGGAGAGGTCCGTCGTGGAAGAGCTCAGAGAGGTCCGCCAGGTCGGGGAAGAGCGTCCCCGGTGGCCTCTTGGGGCTTTTGGTCGGATCCCGATCGGTAACGATCCGCTCGTGCCCGGACCGTAGACCGAGACGCTTCGCTGGGCTTAGGAACAGTCCCCTGGGCACAGAGGGGGAACGGACACGTGTCAGGGGGACGCGCGCCAGGCTGTCCGATCCCCGACAACCAGCCCCTGAGACTCAAGAAGCGGTCTGAGACTCTTGGCGCTCTTGAGTCTGATGTTTTGCTCGGAGAGGGATCCCCCCATTGGGACACGTACTTCGGGCTTAGCCATTTTGTTTTCCCGGACGGGCCCAGGAAGCCCAGGGGCCTCGTGGACGGGGAAGTTTGAAGGAATGGGGTCTGTAGGATGCGTGGAGGGACGCGCCCGTACGGGGGTTTTGAAGGGCCCCCGACGTTTCGGCTTCTGCCCGCCGGCTACGAGCGCGCCTTTTGAGGTGATGGTGATGTCGGTAGATGAGGCATCTTTTAAAACCAGGGGGTTCTCACCCTTTAGGATTTCACTTCCCGTTTCTCGTGCTCTTGCCTTCTTCCTCCTCGTCCCTCTGCGTCAACGCCTTCTAGCCCTTGATTGCGACCCGCCTCTCCTCCCTTTGACCTTGATTCTATGGCGAAGTTTGGGAGGAGCACACTCACCGCAGAACGGATGAGGGAGATGGAGTCTTTGGGGCTTCTGGACCCGTTCTCCTGGCGGCTTCCTTCCGGGGAGAAAGTGCCGCGACCTCGGGATGACGAGATCGTGAGCACGGAGCAGTACATGCTCTTTGGGCTGTGGACCCCGGAAAGTGACTTCTTGGCTACGGTCCTCGCGCAGTGTGAGGTCGAACTCGTGAACCTGGTGCCGAATTCCCTTCTTCTCCTTTCCGTTTTCGCACATCTTTGCGAGGGGTTCCTTGGCAGGCTCCCTACCCCCTCGCTTTTCTTCCATTTTACTCCCTGTCCCGCACCGTGAAAGACCCCGTCGTCGGGTGCCTCTATTTCCGGCTGCGGGCAGGACTCCCTTGCACCTTTCTCCAAATCCCGACCCGGGACTCGCTCGGGCCGTGGGCGGAAAAGTGGTTTTATTTAAAGAAGGGCGAGGGAGGCGGGCTTGCTTATAACGGCGTCGCGGTCGAAGGGAAGCGGGAGACCCCTGAGCCTGAGGACTCGGTGGACGACCAGGAAGTGGTCGCCTTCATCCACACATGCGCCATGCGGGGCCTAAAGGGGCAGACGGTCGTTTACGATCACTGCGAATCGGGTGCTCCTCACGAGGAGGTTGCACCCTTTCTTTGAAATCACCGGGAGGTGCGACGTCACCCGGGAAAGTCGCGAGGGTAAGTGTCGTCCGATCTCGGATCCTTTCGGACCTTGGTCGGAGTTCTCTTATCTCCTGACGTTTTATTCCTGATCTCGCAACACCGAGGTCGGCATGGGTCACTTCGAGGATGCAGGAGATCTTCGGGAAGGTCGCCAACTCCTTCGACCTCGGCGGCAACGTCCCCAAGAACATCTTGGGGCGTAGTAGCGAGGTAAAAGCCTTTCACCTTGGTCCTCACTTTGGGCGCTCAGACTCGGATGCTTATTGTGGCGAGCTCGTGTAGGCAACCAAAGAGCTGGGTACGCCAAGCAGCGGTTGCTACCGCTTCTCGCCGATCAAAGGCAAGAGGGGGCAAGAAGTCGGCCTTCGACGCCCAAAGCAATCGCCGAGAAGCCCCACGCCGAGTGGGGCGACCGGTCGTGGTGAGTTTAGACCCCGAGCTCGGGTACCCGGTTCGAGCTTGATGCCGCGGGCCATTTTTTCCTTTTTCTTCTTTTTGGTTCACCCGCTAACCTCGCTGCTCAAGAACAAGAGGCGGCCTTCGCCAAGAGCCCTGGGCACGCGGCCGGAGCAACGGGTTCCGACGACAAGCTCCCGAGGGGGAAGCCCTCCCGCTGCCGCCGATGAGCGGTCACGCCAGGTACGGCCTCCATACATTTTTCGTCATCCCACCCCATCGCGGCGCTCGGGCGCCCGAGGGTACCGACCTTTCTCGTGGTCTGGTGGCAGGCCGGGAGGAGGATTATGAGGATGATTACCGCCTCGTGCCGCGGCCGAGGGTGCGGCAGATGCTGCTTGCCCCGTCCCCCGGAGAGGACGAAGCGGCCGAGGGAGGGTTGGTTGAAAGCGCCACGACCAAGGACGCCGTGGATCGGGTGTGCCGCCAGGTGCCGAGCCGAGGGGCCGCAATGAGGGTGGCGCTGCTGCCGCGCCCGGAGGAGCCTCGAAAGTGGAGAGTCGCCGCTTCGTGGGGGCGGTAAAGAAGGCGAGGTTGCCGCGCGTCCGTTCGGCACGGTATGTTTTCCCCTATTTCTTAACTTCGCGGTGGTGGGGCCGACTGAGCATCTTTTGATAATTTACCGCGTGCAGCTTATACACCGGGCGGTCGTGGCTTCGTCCATCGTCCACCCCGATGCCTCCGATCGGGCGCTGGTTGTTGAGCTCGTGATCGAGGGCGGCGTTGTCGCTGCGGCCCTGTGGGGCCGCCCACCTTGGCGAGCCTAGGACCCTTCCCGCAATCGAGGGCGCTGTGGGGTCGCCGAGCCACTTGCCGCCCGTAAGGTCCGGCCGCCATTGCTGCGGGCCGAGCGGATCTCGGTCGGTCTTCGGAGTGTGCCGCTGTTATAGCGGGCGCGGAGGCCGCCGGACGCAATCGCGGGCGCATCGCCTCGAGATTCGATGGTGTTGTCGACATGTCTTCGCCGAAGACCGGCCAGTGGAGGTAAGATCGATCGTGGCGCGCCTCCTTCTTCCTCCCTTTCTTAGTGGTCATGGCGGGTTTTGCCTTCGCAGGTCTCGCGTTGGTTTCGGGGTACAACATTGCGCGCGAACATGTGCTCGCTTCCGCCCTTATGCGTGCCTCGAGGCCAATCGGAGGGACATTGCCGAGCTAAAGCCACCGTGTCGCGCGGTCAAGAGGAAATCTCGCGCTGAAGGAGGCCCGCCTCGAGCTCGCTGGCCGTTGAGGCCGAAGCGGGAGCGCGTGGCCTGTGAGATATACGCCATAGCGCTCCGGCCATCAAGGGGGAGCGAGGAGGGCGGAGGAGACCTTGCCCGGTCCGCCGAGACGCAGGACGTCTTTGACGAGGATCGCGCGAGCGCTGGCCGATGGAGATCCAGATCTCAATCTCGAGATCTCCGCCTTCGCTTCGAGGCGTAAGTCGACGACGCGAGGGGGCCTCCTCCGAGCTCGAGGCCAAAGCGCCGAGCTCGAGAAGACGGTCGCGGGTTGAAGACGAGGGCACGAGCGAAACTAAGGTGGCCGAGGCCGAGGCCGTGAATGCTAGTCTTGGAGAGAAATCGCGCAAGTGGCTCGGCCGAAAGACGCTTTGGCCCAGCTCCAAGGCGACCGCGATCGGATTGACAAGGCCAACCGAGGTCCTCGTTTGCGGGCGGAGGGTTCTCGACCTTGAACGGGAACTCGCTTCGACATGTCTATGTAAACTTTAAAGTTAGCAGATGGGTCCGGGGCGAAAGATTCCCTTGTAAAGACAAAACAACTTTATGCTAAGCTTTATAGAGTTGTGTTTCTTCGGAGAACTTAGCTTATTTGTCGGTCTGCTACGCCACCGCGCACTTTGTGCGGGCTATTTCTAAGGGTCGAACAAGATCGATATGTGGCGCGTGGCGAGCGCTGTTCCACGACCGCAACGAGGCCTACCACCTTTTGCCCGATTACCTGCTTAGGCCGACAGAGCCGCCCGATGCCCGATGTTGATTCAACCGAGGCCTTGCCCAAATCACTCGCCTGTGCACGACTCGGGCTGACATGTCTCTGTAATTTGGTGCGGGAATAAGTCGGCTTGTTGCGCAAAGCGACTCATCGCGACCGAGATCATCCCTAGTGGTAATCTTAGGGTCGCGCCTCCGGTCCGAAATGTCATCGGCCCGGACGCTCTCGAGGACGCCCACCGGCCGGTAACACAAGGGAATAGCCGCTTACTCCGATAAGGATCGCTTTATCGCGCCTCCGAGCCCGGAACGCGCCGGGCTCGGACGATGGCATCCCCGAGACGAACCCGAGAACGTGGTCCCCACCGAGGCCTCGCCGCGCATACGTGTTTGGGCACAACTCGATCGGTCGGCCCGAGATAGCTCAGCCGACCAGATTTTCGCCTTGGTCCGACTCGCGAGCTTGGGAATGCATCGAGCTTCGCAAGACCCTCAAAGGGCGTTTAGAGATTCGAACTCGCCACCCGCCCCGGGGAAAGGTCGGTTTAGAACGACAGAGTCATCCCCGTGGTGAATCCCAAGCCGCGACCTCCGAGCCCGAAAAGTCATCGTGCCCGTGGCGCCTCCGAGAACGCTCAATGGTTGGCAACACGGGAATGGCCACTTACTCTCGACAACAATCGCTTTATCACGCCCCGATCCTCGAATGCCTGTGCTCGGGTTGTTCATCCCCGAGGCGAACCCAGAGAACGCGGACCCCAGCGCCGCAAGAGAGAACACGATGGACGCTCGAGGCCGTGCCCGCCGCGTGGCCTTATGGTTGCTCTTATAGCCACGCCATGGTCGCCGCCCGAGGCGTCTAAGAAGAAATTACTTTGGTTAAAGGGACGGACGAGACGCCGCGTCCGAGGGCCTTTAAGATGGCGCGACCTTCGATCGAAGGAATCTGCAACTTAGGGTCGTGACGGAACACCAACCCTTCTACAAATCGAAAGAGATTAGCACGGAAATCGGAAGAAAACTTTACTATGGCCACGAACCTGGGTCGGACCAGGGGATGGCAACACGAGAGCCTTGGGCATGCCCCGAGGCGCCAGAATTTAGAATACAGGAACAAACACAGCAACAAAGAAAGAGGCACCTTAACTTAACGACGGGCGAAAGAGGAGCGCTAGACGAACTTCCGGAGCTGGCCTACGTTCCACGAGCTCGCGAGCTCCCTGCCATCGGGGACCGCCAGACGGTAAGCTCCCGCGCGGCTTGTTGAGACGACTCTGAAGTGGTCCTCCCACAACGGGGACAGCTTGTTGGTGTGGGAGCGATCTTGGATCCGTCGTAGGTCCAGGTCCCCGACGCGGAAGCCCCTGGGTCGGACGGCTTGGGCAGCATGTCTGTGGAGATCTTGTAGGTAGCGTGCCGAGCGCAGAAGCGCGCGGCACCTTACTTCTTCCGCCAAGGCAAGGTCGAGGACCGCCCCGCCGAGGTCGACATGATCGATCGAGCTCGCCCTAATGGAATGGAGCGCGACTCTGGCAAGCAGGACGCCTCGCCCCAAGGCGAGCCGAAAGGGCTTGTCCTCGCTGTCTACCGGTCGAGGTGCGATGCACCAAAGGACCGCGGGAGCTCATCCACCCATGCCCGCCGCTGGCGATCGAGCTCGTCAAGACTCGCTTGAGCCCTTGGATGAGTTGCCCATTGGCACGCCGCCGCCCGTTGTTTCTAGGGGTGGCTCACCGAGGCATAGCGCACCTTGGTCTCTATATCCGTTGAACTCTTGGAACAATACCGGTGAACTGCGCCCGCTGTCGGTGATGATCCCGCAGGGACTCCGCACTCGTGACCACGGCGAATGGAAGAACTTTACCGCGCCTTGGCGGTGATAGCGAGACCGTTCGCTTCGATCCATTTTGAAAAGGTGTCGATCGCCATGAATAGGAACTTCTTCCCCGACCGACCTCGGAAGGGATCGAGAATGTTGAGGCCCCACGCCGAGAATGGCCAAAGCAGGGGAATGGTCTGCAGGCATAGGCCGTTGCCTCACTTTCCAGGCGTGAAATTGACAGGACTGGCAAGAACGAACGATGTCCTGGGCATCTTCCAGCGCCATTGGCCAGTAAAAACCCATCCTGAAGGCCTTCCCGACCATAGTCCTGAAAGAGGAGTGAGCGCCGCACATGCCGGAGTGTATGTCGTTGAGCAGGTATTTACCTTCCTCTCGGGTAATGCATTTTGACAGGATGCCCAAGGCCCCCTGACGGTGGAGCTGCCCGTCGACGAGCTCTGTCACGAGCCCAAGACGCCGCCGAGCTCGCTCCTTTCAGCAGAGGGCGGGAGCTCCTTGGTCGAGAAACATGATGAATGGATCCATCCATGTCTAACGCTGAGGAAGGCCACCGGTCTTCCGGTCGGCGACGGACGGTGTGGCCAAGGTTTCAAGGATGACGCCCGGCGGAGCTCGTCGCCGGATGATCCGAGCTCAGACAGGAATCGGCGGTGGAATTGTCTTTCCTTGGTACGCGGCCGATCCTCGTGTTCCGAACCATCTCTCCATCTTGCGTACTCGGCGAGGTATTTGGCCATTAGAGGCTCCAACACCGTAGACTTTGTTGTACCGATTGACGACGAGCCGAGTCTCTTTCACGATTAGGGCGGATGCCTGTGGACTTGCAGGCTCGGAGGCCGCCAAGAGGGCCTCATATTCCGCCGCGTTATTGGTAGCGGGAAAGCCAAAGCGACCACATATCGCAAGTGGTCACCTTGAGGGGTGATGAGGAGGACTTGGCCCGAGCGCCAAAGGATCTCGATCCATCAAGAACATAGTCCACGGGTCCTCGGCCGACCGCTGGCTCGAGGGCGAAGCTCGCCGTCCGCCGCCACGGTCCGCAAGCGCCTGTGATTTGATGGTGGTGCGGGCCGTGAAGCGAAGGTCGAACTCGGCCAGCTCCATGGCCCATTTGGCGACGCGACCTCCGGCCTCAGGGTTTCTGAGGATTTCCCCAAGCAGGAGGCCGCTCGGGATGACCACCGCATGTGCTTGGAAGTAGTGTCGGAACTTCCGCGAGACCATGAAGAGTGCGTAGAGGAGTTTCTGGACCTGGGGATAGCGCTCCTTCGGCCCGTGGAGTACTTCGCTAACATAGTAGATCGGTGCCGCCGCCCTACCTGCTCGCTACTAGGACCCGGCCGACGGCCCGAGTCGCGACCGCGAGGTAAAGTAGCAAAGACCTCTCCCGCTGTGGAGTTGTCGCAGAGGAGGACGCGAAGGTACGCCTTGAGCTCGCCGAAAGACCGCTGGGCTTCGGGGTCCACTAAACCCTTATGATCGCAGCAGATCTTAAAGAAAGGCAGCCGCGCCGCCGAGCCGGAAATGAAGCGGCCGAGGCGATGATGCGGCCGTGAGGCTCGTGACTTGCTTTATCGAGGTCGAGCGGTCATCCGCCGATCGCCTCGATCTTCTCCGGTTCGCCCACGCCCGACTCCCGATCATGTAGCCGAGTACTCTTCCGAGGTCGCCAAGAAGCATTTTTGAGGTTGAGCTTGATGCCGAACCTGTTCAGGTTGGCAAAGGTTTCGCCAGTCGTCGACGTGGTTAGCTTTAGAGGGGCTTTGACGATGATGTCATCGACGACACCTCGAGGTTCCGGCGATCCGTGGGTCGAAGGTTTTTGCCATTAGTCGGAACGGGCGCGCTGGAGGCCGAACGACGTTGTCGTAGCGAATGTTCAACGGTGATGAAAGCGTTTTGTCTTCGTCTTCCGCGCGAGCTTGATCCGTGGTATCCGAGTAGGCGCCGAGAAAACTCAACATCTCGGCATTGGCGGTGGAGTCCCAATCTGGTCTATGCGAGGGAGCGGAAGTTATCTTTAGGGCATGCGCTGCTCAAGCCCGTGTGGTCGATACACATTCGCCACTTCCCGCCTTTTTTGTACGATCACAGGTTGGCCACCATTGAGTAGTTGACTCGCGAATGAAGCGGCTTTAAGGAGCTTGTCGAGGTGCTCCTCGACATCGCCGCCTTCTCGTAAGAGAATCGCAAAGCTTCGGGCGACGGGTCTGCAGCCGTGCTTTGTTTGTAGTTTGTGCTCGATCACCTCCCGTGGGACCCCGGGCATATCCGCCGTTCCTATGCAAAAATGGTTTTGTTATCTCTGAGGAAGGTGACGAGCTCGTCTTCCTATTTGGGATCGAGCCAGGCGTAAATGCAGACGATTTGCCCGTGTTCCTCCTCAAGCCGCACGGCCTTGGTCGGTCCGCTTGGCCGATAGCCATCTTCCGACAGCGCCCTTGGGGTGATCTCGGCCCGATCGGGGCGATGCCGCCGTTGTCGTGGCCTTTTCTTCGCAACCGTGCTTTGCCTTAAGGTCGCGCGGACCGTTATGACGCCCCCAGGCCCTGGGAGCTTCATACACCGATGCCCGTAGTGATTCGCAGCCATGAACTTGACCAGGGCGGGGCGCCCGAGAATGGCGTTGTAGGGGAGATCGCCGTCCACGACCTCAAAGGTGATCAGCTCGGTGCGGAAATTCACGGAGTCACCGAAGGTGACGGGGAGGACCACTTGCCCAGGGGGGTGGTCGAGCTCCCCGGCACGATGCCGAAGAAGGGGATCGCTATGTTCTTGATTTTCGACCGGGGTATTTGCATCCGGTCCAAGGCGCTGGCTAAGAGTAGGTTGAGGGAACTGCCCCCGTCGACCATGACCCGGCCAACGACAGCGTTGCTTATGGTCGGGCGACGACCAGAGCAGTTTTGAAGTCTCGGGACATCCCCGGAGGGGCGTTGTCCCGGGAAAAGGTGATGGGGACGACGTCCCATCTGCAAGGTTGGTCGGCGGACTTCCCGACGGTGGCTTGATAGACGGCGCGCGCGGCGTCCTTCAGCTCGCGCCGAGATCGGTATGCGGAGGAACCACCGAAGATCATGTCCACACGGCGGTCGCCTGTTGGAATTCCGTGTCGTGGCCCGCTGAGCTCGCCGCCGATTCCTCCCGGCCATTCATCGCCTTTTTGTAGCGTGGGCATTTCCCCAGTCCCCTTATAAAAGGCATCCTTGAACAGCCATGTCCTGCAGCCCCGCAGTCATGGCCGTGGATCTTGTGGAACGAGCAAAACTTGTTGGCGCTGGCCGGCTGTTCCTCGCTGCCCCAAGCTCGGATGTTCGTGTGGAGGGGTACTCGACCTTGCCCGGTTGGGGCGGCGCGCGCGCTGCCGCGGTCGCGATGGTTCTGGCCGAGGCCGGGCCCCGGCGGTCGGTGGCCGGGCGCGTCCGCTTCTTCACGTTTGTCGCCGGCCGTGGCGACTAGGCGAGCTAGCGCCGCCGACGCCACGGTCTTTTCCCGCCTTTTGTCGCGTGGGACCGGTCTCCTTCCTTAGAGCCGATGGCCTCGTTCGCCGGCGCAGGCCGAGCTTGCCCCGGTCATAGTCATGCTTCAGCCGACAAAGATCATCGCGCCCGCTGCACTGGCCACCATGCGGAATAGTTTGTCGACGGTGAGTCTTGTGGCAATCTCGAGGTCCTCCGAAGGCGTTTGTCTCGACGCCAAACTTGAAAGCCTTGATGACGGTTTCGCTTAAACATTGGGGATCGAAGCCGCGCGGTGAACCGCGCACAAAGTCCCGCAGACGTTCCTCTTCCTCGGATAACACGGTCCAGTCCCGCCCCGCCTGTGCCGCTCGTAGCAACTCTAGAAGTTGGAGGAGAGCGCTCACCGGGCGCCACGACCGAAGGTGCCGGACGCCGTTGAAGAGCGGTGCGGGCGGCGCCGCCCGTAACGGTGGGAGGTAGTTGGCCATTATGGCCTCGCCCTCCGCCGCCAGATGGCGGTGGAGTAGATGGAGAGGAATTCCGCGATTCTTGGTCCCGCCGAACCGCTCCATCATCGCTAGCCTAAACCGGGCCGGCCGGCAGATCAGACGGAGATCGCCGAGTACGCCGGGCGTCGAGGTCGGAAGGTCACCGCCACACAAGCTAGCGCCGAGTCATCACCAACCGGCTGTGGAGAACTCTGCCGACGCACCCTGCGCCGACCGTGATGGTCGACGGAGCGCTGCTGTGGTGGCATCGCAAGCGATTACGGATCTTCGTCGCTGAGTCGGACGTCCGGAGAGGGACTTCTAGAAGTACCATCGTCCGGACGAGCGTCGTTATTACGCCGCTGATGACGGGCGAGCCCACGTGTCGACCCTTCCCATTGGGGAGGCGGTGAAGATGGCGTTGGGGTGCGAGCCCGGGGCGAGGATCCTGCCGGTGAAGTGGCCGGCGATCACGCAACAGGGGGCCGCTGGCCGTCGCGGGGCGAGACTCGGAGCCCAGAGAGCTCGCTTGCCGCCGGGGTGTGACGCCGTCGGTCGCTTTGTTGAGCTCTTCGGCCAGGGACCGTCGGAAGAGGGCCGAGCCGGCCCGAGCAGGGTTAGCCATCACCCGGGCAATGGCCCGCATGCGTTCTTGGGCAGGTTCGTGCGGACGGGGAGGGCCGAACCAGCCGGACTGGGAGCGGGTCGCACCACGCCCCTCTCGTCGAATGGCGGCGATGGCCTGGTTGATGGCGACCTAGGCGAGCCGATGCGCCTCCCGAGGGGTTTCCGGGCCACCTTCGTCCGCCCCAGGGGTTGCCTCTCGTCCGTCGGCCGCGAAGGCATGACGTTCGTGGGGCGGCAAGGATGGCGAGAGCATGGATGTGGAGCCTTGGCATTCGGGGATAGCACCCGAGCCCAAGCTCGCCGTTCGCGACATGCTGGTAGTGGAGCCGAGGTGTTGAGCTGGCCAAGATGACGAATTTTGACGAACGAAACTGGCCCCACGGTGGAGCTCCACTGCCGACGATCGGGACCGCCGACAAAGAAAGAAAGAGGGGAAGGATCGCATTTGAGGGCGAGGCCCGAGCTTCGCTCGTCCGGATGGCACCTTGGCGGGCGACTAAGCGGGGAACCTGTGCAACCAAACAGGACGAAGGTTTATCTTGTTTGGCCGAACCCCTACTCCATTCGTGTGGTGGTGTTGTATTGCCTTTTTGTAGATGGCTATACAAAGTTTACAAACGAGAGTTATTGGATCCTTGCTCGAGAGTGCTCGTGGCTTGACTAGAAGAATCCCCCTTCTTCCCCGGGTTTCCTGCCTCCCTTTATACGGTAGGAAGGGGCAGCTTCCGTCCTTTGTCCTGTCGACTGGTCACCTCTCGTCCTGCCCACGTTGGGCCGGTAGTCTCGTCGGTCAGGCGGTTAGGTATTTCACCGGAAATGGCGACCGCTTTCTACGATCCTCGACGAGTGTTGACGTCATTGCTCATGACGCTGGTGCCGCCTCGAGGGAGCGTGTCTTCGCTCAGACGCGGCCGATCGATGGACCGAAGTATGACTTCAAGAGCCATTAAACCATCTTGGGAGATGGCCACCGCTCTCGATAGTCACTTCGATTGACCCCATCCATGGGGCACGTGGTCGCTGGCGGTGGAGGCTTTGACACGCGCCCTTGGCGGGTTTGCCTTGGCTCGATCGAGTCGGGGACCCCCGACCGGGCGGAGGTCGGAGCCGGCTTGGTCGGAGTCGGGGACCCCGCCCCCGGGCGGAGGTCGGGAGCCCGGTCCTCGTCCGTGTCGGAGAAAGTTTCGAGAGGTCCGCCGTGTCGGGAAGAGCTCGAGAGGTCCGCCGTGTCGGGGAAGAGCGTCCCCGGTGGCCTCTTGGGGCCTTTGGTCGGATCCCGACCGTAACGATCCGCTCGATGCCGGGCGGTAGACCGAGACGTTTCGCTCGGGCTTAGGAACATCCCCAGGCACGAGGGGAACGGACACGCGTCGTGGGACATGCGCCA
This sequence comes from Otatea glauca, assembly GCA_036346275.1. NCBI lineage: Eukaryota > Viridiplantae > Streptophyta > Magnoliopsida > Poales > Poaceae > Otatea > Otatea glauca. Next base: position 15,852,485 of record CM070729.1, read on the forward strand.
GTCGTCCGATCCCGGCGTAATCCGATCAATGTAATCAAGATACAGCTTTCGATAGCCAGTTATCCTTCCATTCGGTCGGATGCCGAATTGATCCCATAACACCATAGCTATTTGATCAACCCAATTTGCTACATTGGCAGAGATGAGTTAGGGGCCTGCCAACTATGATCATAACTGGCATGCTGCCCCCTAGCGAAGGCTCGGGTTGGTATGTTGGTTGAGTCGATGGAAGCTGATGAGGTTGTTCATAGGCTACGTACGGCTTCCTAGGCATCGGCTCGGGCAATGGAATAAAATGTTCTGAGTAAGTCACCATCCTGTATGGAGCCGGATTCCTCTACGGAATTGGCTCAGTATATTGTAGACGTGTGGGGTTTTTAATTGGTTGTGTGACCTATTGAGGGTATTTGTAAAACGAAGCTAATGGTGATAGGCTGACTTGAGAATCCAACGTAGCGTCATCGGTATATGCTTGATAATGTTCAACCCCACTAGCATGCGTGTCTTGTGGTAATATTATGGTTGGCTGGGTTGGCATCATAGTAGGAGTTGAAGCCAATGGCTTAGGATCGGCTACTGGCGTAGCACCCTGGGTATTTGGCACTACCGAGTATGCCAGGTAATTTGGTAGAGCTTACATTGGATCTAGTAAATTTCCAGCCGACACTAAATCTTGAGCCACAGCTAGACACAGTTAGCTATCATCGTCTTGAGAGTTATTACTAGAGCTGATGTTTGGTTAATCAAAGCATAGTGTACAGATTGATTAATCATAACAGATGTATCGACTTATCGTCCTGTTATCCAATGCAACAGCAACTTCGGTGTCGCCGAAGAAATCGACTATTGGTAGCACAGTTTTCTAAGTAACGCCACGTCAGGTTTTCAGATAGCAATTTAGCAACATCTCTTCAAGTGCGGCCTTCCAATCTTCAATGTCTTTGCGCTACACCGGTGTTAGGTCGTCCATCATCGGGACGATTATAACATCGAAGAGGACATCAACGAGTGGAATCGACTTGATTGAGGAAGACATCATGTCCCACCAGGCATGCCACAGTGTGTTGGTGCTGAAAAAATATGACTAAGAATTGATCGGCTCAAACACACGCAAACACTGGGTTTAATTTGGCTCGTGGCGTGCCAGCCGATTTAATCCTGCAATCGGCAAGAAAATTATAATCTAAACAACTATTCCAACCGATTTGGTTTTCAATGAAGATCTGATCTAAACAGCTATTTAGCCGATTAAATCACTCGTAATGATAAGTCCAAATAGCTTATCAAAGCTGATTAGATTGTTTTGGTAAAGGAAGATTTTCCCGAAAAGCGATACACAACAAGATCGAAGAAAAGTAAACCTGAGTAGATTGGTGTAATCAAAGATGATCAACAATCGGTGATGCACAACTTCATTGATCAAGAACAAATTACATAGATTCTAAATTACAAGGCTATGCCTGGTCAATGGAAAGTAAAAAAAAAGTAGATGTGAGTTGTTTGATTGATTATTGTATCTCTGGCCTCGCCTTAGGTCCCTTTTATAGCACACAGGCCGATCGTATCCTTATCCGATCTGTCACAAACAACGATCCTCATCGGTCTTCTGCAGATAAAATTCCTTATTTGGACTCATGTTGGCTAAATATCCAAACTTAACTTAGCATTTCAAATCAGACATATTTCCAAATCCTAATGCTGACAATATCGGCTTTAATTTCTGGAATACAAAGTTCTTCTTGAGCCGATATTGGCTAGAGTCTTTTATCCACACTTGAATTCTCCATACCTTGACTCTATTTTCTAAATCGGCTATTCTAGCCAAATTTTGTTGCCAACAGAAGCATAGAAGGTGACAGTAATCTGCACAAGTTGGGGAATGCATATAGAATGTGCACAAGACGGCAGTGACACGAAGGATCATGTTGTAAGCAATAAGAGCATGTACAATAGTAAAGGCAATTGTTGTTCTCTTTATTATCTAGAGAAAAAACTAAACAATATTTGTATAATAGTTTATCTGTTAAGCTTGTCTCTATGAGACCATACAATCTTTTAATTATGACATAGAAACAATATTTGTTAAAGATAATAACTCATACAATGGTGTTTTTTGTTGTCTATATACCCTAAATTCATGTGCTTGGGTTGTCTTTTTACGAAGAGACATCTATACTATCTCTCCCCTTCTCTCTCCTATATTAGCAAAAAATCTTAAGTAGCAAAACTTATAAATAGTTAATATCGTATCATTATACATGCCCTAATAACAGCAACCGTCTGTTGGGCCTAGCCTGTTCCATGTCAAACCTATAAGCGATAAGGGGGTCTAACAAAATCTAGCGTATGCTTAGAGAAAACAAGTTTGTATAATAAACTCCGCAAGAATTTCATACGAAACAGTATAATTCTCACGAAACCCTTTCTTCTGTGTCCTCTCGTTCCTTCGGGGACATTTAAGGCTAAAAGCAAATCAAAATCGTACGTTGGTTCCTCAGTCGATGCATAGAAGCACTCTTGTTTTAGACCCGAGGGAACATGATTCAGTGGCGACTCTTGATGGGTGATGGGAACAGGATTCTCTCGGCCTTTCTTCTTCCACCTTCTTCAAGAAGAGAGTGCGTATATCAAGAAGAAGCTGCCAGTGTGACTAACTGGGACTTGAGAGGAAGGAACGCAACTCTGCTTCTCTGAGGGCAGGCACTGGTTCCAGCTGTCTCCAAATGGTATGCGGATAACCTGACGCAAATTTAATTGTGATTGTTGGATTCTAGGATTGCCTGCGTTGTTCTAGCTCGGTTTTTCCTTTTTTTTTTGCTCGTTCCCGGTTTCTGATTAGCTGCATGAATGATACGAGTAGGTTTACTCCGTTTAGCGGAAGCAGTTGATTTGTTCTTTTATTTATCCACCAAGTTTTTGCTCTACTTCTTCATGAGAAAGACTAAAAGAGTTCGGTTGCTCAATTTGATGCTGCCGAGTTGTTAGTTGCTTGGGCACTCTTTGTTCAGAGATGTTCGGTTAGTTCGTTTAACGATTTCAATTGAACCTTACTGGAGAAACTAACTTTAACTCTTATTGATTCTACTCTGAATACTGTAACTAGTCTAGTTAATTTCTTTCTAAATTAGTTCACTTGATTGCTTGGTTGATACTGAAGAAATTGATTACACAAAGCAACATGGAGACAGAGGGACATACTTCTTGCTAGAACCAATTCAGTGAAACGATTTGCACCACTTTAAGTCCAAATTGTCACATGATTCTAATGACAAGTAGCCTGCATATAGATAGATACCGGCAAAAAAATATACATATTAGGCTTTTTGTCACAGTTTAAAGACAAATTATTTTTAAACCGGTGTAGAAAGTTTGTTGGGGGCAGAGTAGCACTTGAATCATAACCACGCTGAAGTTCCCGATGTAGGCTAGCAATTTCAGGGGCTACGAGTCTTCTTCTGCCTCTGGTTACAGGAAAGACAAAGGTCGGAGAAAGCGCCTGCCGGCGCAGAAGACGAAGGAGATCAAAGAAGCGTTTGATCTTTTCGACACCGATGGCTCCGGTATATTATGCACTTCATACTGAATTCTGACTTTCTGATGGTGCCCTCTTGGACATGGATAGAATCAGCCAATTCAGCCCTGGAATTAGATTGCTCATTTCTTCCTTGCATCCATGTATGCAGGCACTATCGATGCAAGGGAGCTGAATGTTGCAATGAGGTACGCATGATTTTCCAACGTTCTTTAAAATTTGCCCTTTTTATTTGCTTCTCTGACACACTGTACTTAGTTTCTAATCAAGCAGCTACTAATTGATACGTTTCAATCTTTGCAGAGCCTTGGGATTTGAGCTGTCCCAGGAGGTAGTGATCTTTTCTTTTGAGAAAATGCAAACAGCCGCATGGTAGCATTTCTTTTCTCTTGCATGCAGGACATGGATTGTCAGATTCCACGTTTCGTGCATGGTTGTTTCTGCAGCAAATCAACAAGATGATCGCGGAGGTGGACAAGGACGGGAGCGGCGCGATCGACTTCACCGAGTTCGTATACATGATGACCGACAAGATGGGCGAGAGGGACGCCAGGGACGAGCTCATGAAGGCGTTCCGGATCATCGACCAGGACAACAACGTAATACAACTGATCTGGTTAAAAGAGCCTGCCTGTTTCACCTTCAGAATCGCAGACTTGTGATTACACATCTGCAGATGACGCATGCATGCGTGATGCATCGTGTTCTATTCCTGTTGATTCCAGGGGAAGATATCTGACGTCGATATCCAGCGGGTGGCCATCGAGACTGGCGAGCACTTCACGCTCGACGAGGTCAGGGAGATGATCGGGGCCGCGGATGAAAACGGTACCGAGCAAATCCTCGTTTTTCGATACATGAAACTCAACATGGTATCAAAGCCGGATAGACGGATCGCCCTTCTGCCTGCAGAACGTTAATGTAAGAGTAATTACGCATACACATATTCATGCAGGTGATGGTGAGATCGACTTAGAGGAGTTTCTGAAGATGATGAAGCGGACAAGCTTTGGGCCCGGCTTTTAGGCAAGCAATACCAACAGTATCCGGGGATGTAGTTTGCCACGACATTTATCGGCGCTTGTACGTGCACACTGTATCGATCAAACGCATGATATATGCACGCATACTGTTAAGGAACCTCGCTATCGAATAGTCCGGGGTTCCCGAACAGATCTGAATTGGAGAACAGAGAGAGAAAGAGAGACACAAGTTTAGGAGAACGGCGACTGAATTCTTTATTGCTATTATGATTGCTTGTACATAGGGGGACCCCCTCCTTATATAGTAGTCGCCTAGGGTTTCGGCTAAAGGACCATCGTGGGCTTTCTTTGGGCCACGTGGTTTCCCAACACTCCCTCTTGGGCCCTTTGCCGCGAGATGCATATGCCTCATTAAAACTCCAGAAAAACCCAGTGGGAAAAATACTTGGAGAAAGAGTACATAGCATACGCTCACTGTGTTGCACGAATTGCCTCGTCAAAACCTTATGCAAGAAAACTTCATAAAAAACTTGCTAAGGGAAAAGAGTACAATTCACCCAAACTTCAATTGCTAATCTTCGAGATTCATGTTGGATATTCAAATTCATGTTCGAGATTCATGTAGGAGTATGTGAAATATCTCCCCCTGAAATCTGCACTTCTCTAAGTCTCATCATTCCAATTCCTTTAACACACCTTTCAAAGGTAGATGCTGGGAGTGATTTAGTGAACAAATCTGCAAGATTTTCACATGACTTAGTATGCAATATCTTGATCTCGTTCATCTTATGCAATTCGTAAGCATAGAAGAACTTGGGGTTGATATGCTTCGTGAGATTGCTCTTCACATAACTCATCTGTGCTTGAGAAACGCAAGCTGCATTATCTTCATATATGATCGTGGGAGTTTGCTCAATGTTGAAGCCACATGACTTCTGGATGTGGTGAACCATTCTTCGGAGCTATGCACATTCACGAGATGCTTCATACAAAGCGATGATTTCCGAGTGGTTTGTCGACGTCGAGACGAGAGTCTGCTTAGACGACTTCCAGGAAACTGTTGTTCCTCCACATAGGAAAACATAGCCAGTTTGGGACTTGATAGTATGCGGGTCTGATAAGTACCCAGCATCGGCGTAGCCGACTAAATTCAATTCATTGTTTCTTCTGAAAAACAAACCAAGATCTTTGCTTCCTTGGAGGTAACAGAAGATGTCCTTGATCCCTTTCCAATGCCTTTTGGTTGGTTCTGAACTGTACTGGGCTAGCAAATTCACAGCGAACGCAATGTCCGGCCTAGTGCTATTCGCAAGGTACATGAGTGCTCCAACTGCACTCAGATATGGGAATTCTGCTCCCAAGACTTCCTCCCCCTCTTCTCTAGGTCTGTATGGGTCTAGGTCTGCTTGGAGTGACCTTCCGACCATTGGAGTCTTTGCAGGATATGCCTTTTCAAAGCCAAATCTTTCCAACACTTTCTGCGTGTAGGTTGATTGATGTACCAAGATTCCTCCTTGGACATGCTCAAGCTGCAAGCCTAAACAAAACTTAGTTTTACCCAAATCCTTCATTTCAAACTCAGACTTCAAGTATAAGCATGCTTCTTCAATCTCTTCATCCATCCCAATGATGTTCAAGTCATCTACATAGACGGAGATTATACAGAATCCATTCGGGGATCGCTGTATAAACACACATGGACAATCTTCGCTGTTTGTGTAGCCTGACTGTTTTAGCCCATACAGTGATTTCTCCAATTTCACACTTTACAGGTTTCTATTTGCTCCGACTTGGTTCGGGATAGGAATACCTTCCGGTACCTTCATGTATATCTCCGAATCCAAGTTTCCATACAAATATGCTGTAACAACATCCATTAGCTTCATTCTCAACTTCAAGTTGACTGCCATTGAGATCAAATATCTAAAGGTAATTCCTCCTATGACCGAAGAATAGGTTTCTTCATAATCAACTCCAAGACGTTGAGTGAAACCTTGAGCTACAAGCCTTGCCTTGTACCTTACAACTTCGTTGTTTTCATTCCTCTTCCGAACAAAGACCCATTTATGACCTACAGGGTTTATATGGGGAGGTGTGCGGCATATGGGCCCAAACACATCTCTCTTGTTTAGAGAGACTAACTGTCTTCTTCTATTCTTCCCAATCTAGCCTTTTCTTGCACTTTGCTAGAGATGCAGGCTCGGGATCATGATCAATGATCGAGGCAATCTTCTTTGCAAAGTATGCATCAACGTTGGCTGTTGCTCTATTCAGGGATTCTCCTGTTATTACAAAGTTTATGGCCATTTCTTCATGGGGTGCTTTATGCACTTCTGCTTGCTCTTCGCTACTATTCCCTATTGCAGGAGTAAGTTCCTTTAGCTTTTCATCGCCTATGTGTGCGCACACATTATTTCCGGCGGCTTCCTGCAGTGGAAGATTCAAGTCTGGAATTGCCTTTTCCTTTGGCTTCTTTCCAGTGCCAGGTCTCAATTGGCTCCCCTTCTTTCCTTGGGGTATTTTCGTGATTGGTTGTGGTAAGTCCTCTCGCCCAGTTTTCTCCAAACGTCTCCGGGTACTTTGGGTTTGAGGAGCCAGATTTTCTGTTCTTTTTCTTTGAAGCCTCTGAACAGGATGAGGGATACCTTCATTTTCTTTGGTATTTCCACCCTCTCGGTGCATTTCTTGCGGGTACATGCGACTTAACCACGCCCTTCGGATCACAAAAATGATCGAGGCGGTTCATTTGCTAAATTACGCAAATCAATTATCTTCCGGACTTCTTGATTTGATTCATTAGTGCGGGGTCATGCGCGGGGATCGAGTGGAATGCCATATGATTTCCAGATTTTTCATCCAAAGGTTGATTTCTCCCCTAATGACGGGAAACGATCCTCGTCAAATATGCAATCAGCGAATCGGGCTGTATGCAAGTCTCCAGTCATAGGTTCCAAATACCTTATTATGGATGCACTCTCATAACCAACGTATATCCCAGACTTGCGGAGAGGGCCCATTGCAGTCCGCTGAGGGGGTGGTATAGGAACATATACCATACATCCAAATTTCCTGAGATGGGAGATTTTCGGGATGATCTCGTGCACAAGCTGCATAGGAGAATGGATGTTGTAGGCCGAAGGTCTAAAATTGATGAGAGCTGCTGCGTGTCCCCAACAAGTGTTGGGCAAGTTACAACTCTGCAAAAGCGGTATAGCAATGAATTTAATCCTCTTTATTAGTGCTTCAGCTAGTCCATTCTGCGTATGGACGTGCGGAACGGAGTGCTCAACTGCTATCCCTGTTGCAATGCAATAATCATCAAATGCCTTTGAAGTAAATTATCCGCATCCTCCATTCTAATAGACTTCACGCGATGATCAGGGAAAGCATTCTTAATTCTTATGATCTGTGAGATCAGCTTTGCAAAAGCATGGTTTCTTGTTGACAATAAGCATACATGCGGCCATTTCGAGGAAGCATCAATGAGCACCATAAAGTATCGAAACGGCCTTGACAGAGGCTGAATTGGGCCGCAAATATCCCCCTGGATGCGTTCCAGGAATGTAGGAATTTCACTTTGCACTTTCATGATAGAGGGTCTGGTTAATAATTTCCCGGTGGCACATGCAGGACACACGAAATCTTCATGATTCAGGAAATTTTTAACATTAATGCCATGACCTTGTGGGTTGTTTACTATATTCCTCATCATTCTAGGACCAGGATGGCCTAATCTACCATGCCATAAAGAAAATAACTCAGAGCTTCTAAAAACAGTCTTCAAGGAAGTATACACTTCGGGTGCATGAATATTCGTGTAGTACAACCCAGATTCATATGAGGGATATTTTTCTAATACCATTTTTCCACATACCGCGTGCTTCACAATGCACAAGTATTCTTTGCCATTTTCCTCATTGGTTTCTACATGAAAACCATTGGCACGGATGTCTTTGAAGCTTAAGAGAGTGCGTGTTGATTCAGGGTACAAAAGGGCTTTTTCAATTACCAAAGTTGTACCCATAGGCAATATAATAGTGGCTCTTCCTGAGCCTATTACATATGAATCGCTTCCTGCGATCGTAGTAATCTTTCCAGCGTTCTTCGTGATTGACTGGAAGTATTTAGACTCTCTTAAGATGGTATTTGTTGTGCCACTATCAACAATGCATATCTCTTCCATTTGGGCGTTACACGATTTCTAGATAAAAGAAATATAATTCTAATCAGATAGAGGCAAAATAATCCAAACATTGCTTGCAAATTAAAGAATACTGGAATAAAGAATAAATTGCATATTTATTCATGAGAGAAGTATGCTCTTCTAGAGCTTACATTTCATTAAAAAAATGCTGACAACCATAATCTAAATAAAACATGCATTAAATGTAATCAGTAAAATATGCATTAATTTACGCTTCTATGTCATCGATGTAAGTTTTCTTCATTTGCCATAAGTTTGATCTTTGATCGATGTTCGTGCTATTCGTGAGGATGAGTCAAGTGGGGTATCTTCATCCATGGCATCATCATCACCAATCTTGGCGGCGCGCCTCTTGGGCGTTATCTTTGCCTTCCTCTTAGCCTGATATGCGTTGATCACTTCCTTGGATTCCCGACATATCTTAGACCAGTCCCCAAGTGCCGCACCTGAAGCACGTTTGGTTTTGCTGTCCATACGGCTTGGCGTGCGCCTTTTCCTTGTCATCCTTCTTCACTGGGGCTTTGGACTTTCCTTTGGCCTGAGACCTCTCTTTTCCACCCTGCTTGCCCTTCTTTCTATGAATGGGCTTTCTCACCTTATAGCTATTGGCATTGACTTCTGTGCCAGTGCCCCTTCCAGGTGGCTGCGAGACATAGTTCTTGCGTAGAACATCGTCTTGCAATTCCGCATCAATCAGTTCGCTATACTCCTTGTATGCGTCTTGACAATAGCTGCGTGCACTCTGGATAGCATTTGGGTGGAAGGTAGAGAGAGTTTTCTCAATCTTCTCCTCATCAGTGATCCCACATAGAGAGAGATTGGTACATATTCTGTGCAAGGCAGAATTGTACTCGGCCACTGTTTTGAAGTCTGCAAACCTCAGACGGACCCAATCTTGCTGTGCTTGGGGCAAGATGGTGTACTTGAGCTTCTCGAACCGCTTCTAAAGTGCAGTCCAAAGCTCAAGTGCACTCTCCTTAGCCATGTATTCATTCTTCAAAGTGGCTGAGAGGTGGTGCCTGAGAAAGTGCAAGGCTTGATCGTTCTGCTCGGCGGTAGGTTTCGCGTCCTGCGAGGACCCTAGACCAATCGCGGCACGGAGCTTCTTGCCCCCAAGAACGATCTTCACGTCCGATGCCCAAGTGAGGTAATTCTGACCGTGCGGGGCCAGTACTTCAAACTCATGATTCACGATGCTGGACATCTGCATGATTTCAAAATTCCAACATTAGATTACTGAGTGTAATCTAATAGACAAATGGTTGCAAAAAGCATAAAGTAAATTGCCATGCATTGCAGTATACAAAATAAAGCAATGAATTCAAAAAACATAAAGAATATCCATAAAAACATAGAAATAAAGCTAAAAAAATTAAAAAGAGAGCCAGAAAATTTTCTGGAATTTTCTAGCATTTTTCCAAATTTTTTGCTTTTTTCTTTCTTTTCTATTCTTTTTCTTTCTTTTTCTTTTCTTTCCTTTTTTTTCTTTTTCCAGCCGAGCGGCCAGATGGGCCTTGCCCGCCCCTTCCTCAGCCCATAAGTGCGCGCGGCTAGGGTTTTACCCTAGACGCCACAGCCTTGCTTCCGCCGCTTTTCTCTGCGCGTGCCGACAACGACGGCAGCGGCGTGGGCGCACGACGGCGGCTGCGTCGTCGCTTTGAGCGCAGCTTCAGATGTAGTCGCGGGCGGAGGTCGGGCGGCGGCGTCTTCGCGCGGGCACGACCGAGCTCGGCGGCAACGCTTTGTGCGCAACGCCGCGGGCTCGGTTTAGGCGGTCTGCTGAGCGCCTTGTAACGAGGCGGCGGCCGGGTGACACGACGGCGAGGCGGGCGAAGCGGCCGCGAGCCGAGGGCCGGTGCTTGCAAGCGGCGCGCATGTGCCGAGGCGATGGCGCGCGCGGCGCGCGGTGGTGCGGGCGGCGCACATGTGCCGAGGCGGTGGCGGCGCTGGCGCGGCGCGAAGTCGGGCGGCGCACACGTCAGGCGTGCGCGAGGAAACCGAGGCAGGTTTCGGCCGCGAGGTCGGGGCCGAGGCAGCGAGGCCGGGCCGGGCGGAGCCGATGAGGCCGAGACGGCACACCGGAGGGCCTCGTGTGCGTGGCGCTGGCGTCGGCATGCCGAGCACCGGAAAAGCACGGCTTTGTGCCGGAGGCCGAGGCGGCGACGCAGAGCAAGGAGGCGACTCGCAGAGGCCCGGCTCGGGCGACACGCCGCGAAGCGCGGTGGCGCCGCCGAGGCGACGGCTGGGCGCCGCGAGCTGGGGAACGCCGAGGCAGCGGCGGTGCGCTACGAGCGCGAGGCGACGGCGGTGGCTTCGTGCACAGCGGGGAGGGCCGGCTTCAAGCGCGGGTCCCGATGCTATTGCTGTTGTTTTTGTTTTTTTTCTGTGATGATGAACAGTAAAAACTGTAGATCCATGTCGTTGTAGCTTCTTGCCACGCGACGAAACACAAAACAGATGCGTAGGGTAGATGCATGCATAGGATCAACAAGCGATTAGATTCAATCACCGAAACCCACCTTTTCTCACCTTTCAATCTGTTCGCCGGTAGAGCTTCGTGCTGATAACGTGTTAAGGAACCTCGCTATCGAATTGTCCGGGGTTCCCGAACAGATCTGAATTGGAGAACAGAGAGAGAAAGAGAGACACAAGTTTAGGGAGAACGACGACTGAATTCTTTATTGCTATTCTGATTGCTTGTACATAGGGGGACCCCCCTCCTCCTTATATAGTAGTCGCCTAGGGTTTCGGCTAAGGGACCATCGTGGGCTTTCTTTGGGCCACGTGGTTTCCCAGCACATACAATTAATTTCATAGAGACTTCTTATCAACTTTAGGAGATACTAAAATTTACCTCAAGCAAGTTCCAAGAGGTATCAAAAAGTTAGTATCTCATTCCTTTAAATTTTTGATACCTCATAGTACTACCTTAATATAAATTTTGATACCTCTTAAGGATACCAAAAGTCTCAATTTTATATATGTGTAGCCGTAATTGTTAGGCACATTGAGTTGAGGTAACGAAGAGAGTATGTACATACATTGAAGATCAAATCGAATAAAACACAAACAATTGCAAAGCATAATATGAAGGTGACAAAAGAAGAGGGGAAAAGCAAAAATAAAGTGATGTTGTTTTTGAAGAGGAACGCGGTATGCTACGCTAGCACAAAAAAAAACCTACCGCGAAACCAGAAAGCTACTCGCAAGAAGGGGATCATAGATAAGATTACCACTAGACGCGCAGTTGTGGAATCCTTCGCGCGTCGATGTAATGGATCGTCCTCGCCGCAGTCGTTGCGTCGATGTAGTGGATCGTCCTCTCCTTGCCGTGGAGCGTCCTCCCACACCGCAGTCGCAGCAGCGTCACCGCAGTCGTCCACACGTCCAGAGATGGAACGCCATGCGTCGGTGTGCAAGCACCTAGTCGCTCGGCAGAGGCAGCGAGAGGAGTAGGCTAGGGTTTGAGTGAATCACTCCTAAAGCGTGGGAAAGCACACCTGCGCCCTCCTCCTCCCTCCTTATATAGCCACGAGATGAAACCCTAAACTAGGGCCCATCAGTGCTAAGCCCACGAGGCTCATTAATTACGGATCCAATCCAAATTAATGCGTCCCACCATTAAGTGTGTGACCTGCAGGTTCACGTGCGTTTGGGCGTAGATTCGAAAACTCCTTTTCAATCCAATAGTTGGTAGTGGCTTCTTGCAAAGTATGCCAACTCCCAAACATACTATGATCAAATCGGACAGAACCTATCAAAAGTACTCATGTAATAATCCCTTTGCCAAGTATATGAAGATTGATCTCAAGGCGAGAAGCATGTCATCCTTTGATGATTCAATCCATCTCTCGTATCCGTGATATATTAATAAGTTGTGATTGACTCCTCAATCAAGGCATGGCCATGCACTTCCTTAATCATATCACACGAGTGGCCTTGTCATATATCTCCGTTTCATTGGAGTGGCAAATTCCATCTTGATCGCTCACTTCCTCTCGCACGTTTCATAGTAAACATGAAAGCTACCTTTATAACTATCCGGTTAGGAAGTAGTGTTTGATAGCTCCAAGGAAAACTATTACACATGTAGGGAATATGACAATCTCGGTCTAAGGATCATACATCTACTAGGTATGAGATACATTGATGACACATAAGAATGAAACATTCTCGCAGTGTCCCTTTGCGGGTCTATCTAACCCATGTTCTTCAACATGCGTCCACAATGTATAGATGATATCTCCATATCCCATGATCTATGAAGCATGATCATCGATCACTACATGTGCTGATCTATTCATCGTTGTCCTATACGATGATATCCGATCAGAGATATTTATCGAATTACATCATTAAGTAAAGAGCTTCATAAGCAAGTCACATACTTGTTGATCAATACAATGATATACATTCATTGGACCAATAATCATATTATTATTCATAAACATAGTCATGTTACAATCATTTAAATGATTGCCTCAAGGGCATAACACTAACAGTTTTTGCATGATTATAATAAATCAACATTTAGCATAATCTCTGAACTAGAAACAAAACCATGCTATAGATCAAATGGATAACCAAGAGTTCAACATACTCAACACTTTGGGGAGCTACAAATGCATAAGAGATCGTTCATGCTTAATCATCTTTTGTAAATGCAAATTTTAAATTTTAACGTATACAAAGAGGTTTTGAGGGCTTATCCTAACAAAGCACATACTTGACTAGGAGCCATCAACAAAGGCCTCCTAGGCTTTACCATCATTCTCATTTATGTTTTTATTTGTATTTCTTAATTTTTGATTGACTCATGCCATAGTCGACCATCTCTAGTATGACATTTAAAAGAATGGTTTTGGTCATATACGATACATTCCAATTACATCCCAAGTGCAATGGGATGCAATCTCCTGAATGTAAAATGTTGAGATCAATCTTAGCACACACAAGTTAATATGTGATCATTTTTAGTACTTAGATTCATAAGCAATTGAAGTATTCAAGTATACAACAATCCAACTACACCCAAGCTCTCTAGGGACTCTAGTAGAAATCCAAGATTTCACAAAATATGACATATACCTAGTGAGAAAATATAGCAAGTAAAAGCTACAAGTTTTCTTTAAAGCTCAAATTTTAATTTTCAGCAAGCTTAGCATGATGAAGTAATATGAAATTAGACATGACTTAGCTAGCAATTATCCTCAGGAAAGTAGCAAGGTGCATAACATAAATGAGAATTCATTTACATAATAGACAAAACTCATTAAGACAGAATATGAAGTCTATACGCAATGCATGAAGAAAAGCTTCTCAAGACTCTCCCTCTCAACAAGTGAATCAATTTTACGCACAATTTTGGTTCAAGTTGAGTTATTTTCAAGTTAAGTGCAGAAAACTTCCAAATAAACCCCACCAAAACCAGAAACACAGAATGCGAAGAGGAAATCGAGCACTGAAAACTGGGTGGCTATAGAGCATAAAAAAGATGATAGAGAACACTAGAGTAAAGACTCGCTCTCATCTTCCCTATGTGACTAACACATGAAAACTAGCTCTACAAACCCAAACTAGGGAGTACACACAGACATTGTCTACCTAGAGGGCCTAACACCTGCTAGACCTATAACACTGTGAGGGAACTCAACCTAGAGAGAAGAGAGAGCAACTAATTAAGCATGATAGCAACCTATAGCATAAGATGAGAGGTCCATGTAAAGCATGCCAAAAGTTTAAATAAAGTGAACTTAGAACTCTAAAAGCAAAGCCCAAAGACACCCAAAACATGCAAAGAAAAGAAAATACTGGAAGGAAAAATATATGTAATACATAATATACAAAACCAGCTCCCCCTCAAGATATGTTGTAAGGGCATACAACTCCAAACTCTCCCCTCAAGGTCACAAGCCTAGAGCTATCCAAAGGCTTGGTGAAGATATCTGCAATTTGGTGGTCACTCTCAACAAACTGGAGCACTATATCACCCTTCTCCACATGGTCTCTAAGGAAGTGTTATCTGATATCTGTGTGCTTGGTCCTGGAGTACTGCATTGGGTTCTTAGCAATGTGAATGGCAGAAGTGTTATCACAGAAGAGTGGAACACTGTCTATGGCTAATCCAAAGTCTTGCAAAGTTGATCTCATCCTGGAAGACCGAGAATGGCAACTAGAGAGGGTGAATAGGAGCCAAATAAAAATTTCCCCCAAGTCGACTAATAGTGGTCGGGTGAATAGTAAAAACATCATCTAGTTAGGTGAATAGTAAAAACATCACCTGGTCGGGTGACAAGTACCCGATGAATAGTAAAACTACAACTGGTCGGATGAATAGTACAAACAAGAGCTGTGTAGGGTGAACAATATCGATGAGCAGTAGACATCCCCTGGCCAGATTAACGGTTAAACAATCTCAAATCCAATAATCGATGTAACTTTTGATTGTCTGAAATTTTGTATGCACCTTACTAAGCAAGTCAAGAACTTATTCCAACCTTCAATCACATAGATTGATTTCAAATTTTTGATTTTTTTCAATATAAGAAAGATTGCACCAAAACTGAGCAAAAACCACAAACTTCACCCTAAGCTTGCTCGTGGGGATTTGATTATCAAGATGACCTTACATGGTCTCCTCCATGTCATAGCAAGCAAGAACAAGGAAACAGCCCTCAAACGAGCAAGAACACGATCTACCAAAAATCTCTCTTCTCAAGCCAAAAAGATCGATTTCTTGCAAAGACTTAGAAGAGAGAGTTGCAGCTTGCCCAGATGATTGGGATATGATCTACAGAAAATTCATCCAACAATCATTCATCCTTGGCAACACAAGAACAGGAGGGGCGAGAGATCAAGAAATCAAATGGGGAAGGGCGACCAGAAATTGTGCAAAATTTGATTTCTATTTCACCTGAGAGGAATGGTTATAAAGTCTGACTATCAGGTGGGAAAAGCTCAAGAGAGCATAAGAAAACCAAAATCCTTCTCAGACAACACTAAAACCCTTTTTAACACACTTAGACAGAGGCATCCCTCTACCCCTCTGTTTATAGCCTAACCTGAGCAATCTCTACCCTTGGATGACTTCCTTCTCCCACAAGGAACATCATCAAGGGGCGGGATTAACTCACTCACTCATACATGGGCTAATCCGAAACCCAACAATATAATGAGTTTTGATACACCCCTCTTAGAGAACCACTAACTTAACCGCTACTACACCCACGAACCCTTGATCCAACGAGCCTTCTTCGCTTGAGTAGGGCTTAAGTTAGCATCTCACCGTCCACTTTTCTTCTCGGCTTGCAACTACTCCCTGACCTCAGTCATCTTCGGTGCCACCTTGACTATCTGGATCTCAGCTCTCCTAGACTAGTCTCGGTCTCCTCCACCTCACCATGATCTAGCTCTAAAGTCATGCAACCATCACCGACAAGCAAAGCATCACATAGCAATGTTTAATAACATATGCAATCAAATCAACACATAGCTAGAATGATACACAATTTGTCCCAACTAGTTTGCATACTGTCCCAACAAATTCACAGCCAGTCTCAACCACTCAGAAGGCTAAAACCAACTCAATTCAAACTCAAACCTAAGCACCACATGCTCAAATATAGTCAATTACTCATCACAAACATGTGTAGGCCTCCACATGTTCTTTCAATCTCCCCCTTGATGAGTATATTGACAAGCAATGAAAAGGCATAAATTTGAGTTTGAAATTTAGGAGAAGAAAGCAATTTGATTGCAAAGTCATACTTGGCAAGAGAAAGCAAGCTGATGACCATAGGAGTCATTACCGGCTTCCCTTTAGACATGTCAAAGCGTCTCAAGAGGTCTCGAGTGTACTTGCTTTGATACAAGAAAATACCCTCTTGAATCTGCTTGACCTAGAAGCCGAGGAAGTAGCTCAAATCGCCCATCCTGCTCATCTCAAACTCTATGCTAATCACATCAGAAAACTGAGATACAAGAGTATATGAGGAGCCACCAAAGATAATATCATCCACATAGATTTGGACAAGGAGAAAATCTAAGTCTAGTTTCTGACGAACAAGGTCTTATCTACCTTACCTATCTCAAAACCATGATTAAAAAGGTAGGACTTAAGCCTCTCATGTCAAGCTCTAGGAGCCTGCTTAAGTCCATACGTAGCCTTGGAAAGCTTATAGATATGGTTTGTGTACTTTGGGTTCTTGAATCCTGAAGGTTGCCTCACATAAACCTCTTTCTCAATGTACTCATTGAGGAAAGCATTCTTGACATCCATCTAATATAGCTTGAAGCCCTTGGATGCCAAAAATGCAAGCATGATCCTAATAGCCTCTAGTCTAGCTATAGAGGCAAAGATCTCCTCAAAGTCAAGACCCTCAACCTAAGTGAAGCCCTGAGCAACTTGCCTAGCCTTGTTCCTAATGACAACTCTATCCTCACTTTGCTTTTTCTTGAATACCCACTTGGTCTCAATGACATTATGACTAGAAGGAGGCTCAACAAGCTGCTAGACCTTGTTCATCTCAAAGTTCTCAAGTTCCTCATGTATGGCATTAATCTAAGACAGATCGAACAATATATGAGAAACAACATTCGGCTCAAAGGGAACAACAAAGGTAAAGTGAAGACAGAAGAGAGATAAGCCTAACTTTGAGCCCGTGACACACTCAAACAGATCACATATCATCTGATCAAGCGGATGATGCCACTGAATGTGATGGGGATGATCAGAAGCAAAGGTGGCCTCTACCTCATGAACAGAAGAGGCAAGAGGAGAGCCACTAGCTGCAGGAGAGCCCGAAGGTAAGGGCTAATCTACTTGAAGTGTAGAGATAGACTCAGAAGGCACCTCAGTTATAGATAGGACTGGATCAGGTAAAGCACCATCATCTCCATCATTCTCATCCTCTACAAAGATGGTCTCGGAGAGAGAAGAAGAAGAACCTGATATATCTGGTCTAATTCCTGAACAAGCCTCATCAAAGGTCACATCACAGGTCTCTATAATCTTACTTCCTTCGCAACTCTAGTCCCTATAACTACGAGAAAGTCGAGTAACCTAGAAAGATACCATCAGAAGAACGTAACTCGAACTTATTTAGATTCCTAGAATGAAATACTTGTATCCAAAAACACGAAAATGTGCAACCCTTGGCTTCCGCCCATATCTCAATTCATATAAAGTGCGGTGAAAGTGTGCTCTCAAGAAAACTCTATTTGACACATGGTAAGCAGTAGCTACAGCCTTAGCACAAAACTTCCTAGGAGTATTGTACTCATCTATCATAGTCTTGGATATCTCAACCAAGGTCATATTCTTCCTCTCCATTACACTATTTTGCTGAGAGATGTATGGAGAAGAGAACCAATACTTAATTCTTGACTCCTCACAGAAACTATCAAAATAGGAGTTCTTCAACTCCGTGCCATTATCACTACGTATAGCTTGTAAGGCACCTAGGAGCTTAACAGACAACCTACAGACTAGACCCCTGAAGTGGGTAAAAGACTCAACCTTCGAGGCGATGAAGAACACCCAAGAATACCTCAAAAAATCATCAACAATGACAAAGACGTACCACTTCCCACCCGCTGACTACACTCTAGCTGGACCAACAATGTCCATGTGTAAAAGCTATCTGGTGCATCAGCCATAATAACGGTGACTGGGGGATGAGAAGCAGCAACCATCTTGCCATTCTGGTAAGGAGAACAAACTAAGTCTTTGACCATCTTGAGTTTGGGTAAACCACGAACGAGATCATGACTACTAAGTTGGGTCAAATGATCAAAACCAATGTGACCAAGTCTCTTATGCCAGAAGGAGAGATCACGGGACCCTGAAGTAACTAGGCAACGAAGAGAATCAACTCAGCACGAAAGACTCTCCCAAACCTAGAAATCCCGCAAACCGACCCTCCATATGAATCGAAAATTCTACAGGCATTACGCTTGAATCTCACCTCGAAATCATCATCGGTAAGCTGAGACATAGAAAGAAATTTATACTGCAGCTTACTCACTAAGGCAACATCCTTAAGAAAGAAATTTTCATTAACGCGCATGGTATATTTAGCGATGAGTCGACCAGAAGAAGCATCCTCGAAAGTGATCAGCTCATCATGGGGGGCATAGACTAGGGAAAAGAAATAATGAGAGTCTCATTCATGTGGCAAGAACAGCAAGAGTCTAAGATCCAAACCTCTCCCTTTCCAACCCTACACACCTGAATCAGTGAAAGAGAGAGGTCGTGACTCAGGGTGTGTTTGGTAGAGCTCCAGCTCCACCAGATCTGTGGATCTGGTGGAGTTGGGTATTACTGGCTCCACCAGATCCATGGAGCTGGAGCTGTGAATACATTAGGAGTGTTTAGATGGATCATCTTGTTTACATTTTAGACCAAAAATATAAACTTAATTCACTTTATTTTAGCCTACAAGTCTCAGATCTCAGGTGAAGCTAGGATCTGAGCTCTACCAAACAAGCCCTTAGTATTGGGGCAGATAAGAGTAGATCTAGGAACCCAATACTGAGCCACAGGACGAGCAGAAGTAATCTAACATCTCTTTGATGTTCAACTCTCACAAATCCAGAAGCAGCACCTGCAGAAGGTCTAGTTGCTAGAGCTTGGCAAGTCCACCGATGTGCAAAGGTCGGACCATCCCAGAAACACTGCCTAAACCTCCTATCAGTAAAAACCTCATGCCACTGATATCCACCTTGATGGGAAGAATGAGGAATATCATGAGAACAACATAAACTTTGACCATGAATAGCTCCAGGATAAAAACCAGAACGAACAACCTAAAAACCAAGTCCTAGACGTTGTCTAAAAATAGGAGACTCTCTAGCTTGTCTAGAAGCCGTGGGTGCCTTAGGAGTACTCCGAGTCTGGGGATGACCTTGAATACCCCTAAGAGCACGAACACGCTCATGACATGAAATCCTGGCACACACCTAAAAATAGAACTCAGCCAAGTATCCATCCTTCTAATAGAAGGTGCAAGAATACTTCGCCTTACTAGAGGCAGAAGCCACATGAGGAGTAACCTTCTCATCAAAGATCCCATGGACAACACCTGCTGGGCGAAACACTGTGGTGCTAGACCTAGGGGCAACTATAATCTCTCCACTCTTGGAGCCACAAACAATAGTTGGAGGATGTGCCCGAACATGCTCCAAGTAGTCAAATCCTAGACTCTGATTTAATCTAATGATCTTAGATTGGTTTAGAATGAGATTGAGTTTCTTCTTACCTCCAACAAAATTTTTAAGAGTACTCATGAGGTATTCACATTCCTGGAAGAGAGAGGCACATGAAGAAAAGGGAGGAAGAAGATGATGAAGAGACAAAAGAGAAAGAACGAATAGCACATGCATGTCTCTCCCTATGCACGGCCGCCTCAATCTTAAGGGCCTCACAGGAAACTTACTCAGCATTTCTAATCCTAGCAGTCTGGGCCACTAGCTTTTTCCTAAGCTCATCATGGATTCTACCAATATCCCCCTCAACCTTAGCACATCGCAAGCAAGCTTCTTGTGATTTAGCTAGCAGGTCCTTAGCAAATTTAGCACACTTGACATTCAAAACATTATTGTCAAGTTTTAATTGCCTATAGCCCTCACATGAGCTGATTGGGTCCTTGTAAACAAATTGTTCAAGTTCTTCATTTCTAACAGAAGCTTCCTAAGGTGAGCAGTCATGGCATCAATCTCTGAAGGACCATGTGGAGGTCTACCTAGGTTTGTGATGAGTATTTGACTAAACTTGAGCTTGGTATGCTTTGGTTTGAGTTTGATTTGAATTGGAATTGAAATTTGAAGCAATTTGAGTCTTCTCTGTTTTCCCAGTGCTACCGGCCATGGTAGCCACCAAATGGCTGGTGTGATATTTCCAGAGAGGGTGTTTTTAAGGGATTTTGCTGGGCGGTGCTACCGGGTGAGCGGTAGCATCGGTTCTAGGAGTGGTGTGAAAATTCCAGAGAGGGTATTTTTCTGGTCTGGCATAGAGCAGTGCTACCAGCCTAGGGGTGGTAGCACCGGTCCACTATGGGCGGTGCTACTGGCCTAAGGGCGGTAGCACCGGCCAGGATGAATAAAGTTGAATTTCGATTTGTGGACTTTGATGAAAATATTGCATATCTTTGTGGGCAATGCTATGTGAGGTGTTTTCTTGTTTTTGATGGTTGTAGGACGATGGTGCTAGGTCATGGTGAGGCAGAGGATGACCGAGACTAGGCGAGGAGTGTCAGAGGTCCAAACGGTCAGGGATCACTGGAAGATGATCGGAGATGTAGTCTGTGCAAGCCAAGAAGACAAGGAATGAATGAGATGCTAGCTAGACACTGCTCAGATCGATGAGGGCTGTCGGATCGCGGTCTAGTTGATAGGTTAGCGGGTCTAGGTAGTATGCTTTGAAAACCGTGCAAGAAAACCCGGTTTATTGGTGGGTTTAGGGTCAGCCCTTGCATGGCTGTGTGAGTGGGTCAATCCTAACCCTTGATGGATTGCTCTAGAGTTTAGAGGCTCATCCAAGGGTGGTAGGTGGCCCAAGAGTAGTATAAATAGAGGGGGAGGGGTAGCCTTCTCTTTGAAGGTTTTTGATGCTCCTTTGAGCTTTGCCCACTTGAATGTGAGGCTTTGTAAACCTCTCCTTCTAGAAATGAAAATGTTTTCATCTATGTTCAATTTTCCTTATGCATTTACATTACGCATTTAATTTCCGTAATTTAAATTCCGCATTTACTTTCTTGCAATTTACATTTACACAATTTGGATTTGCCTCCCCTCCTTCTACATGCTTATGATTCTTGTGCCGAGGATGTTGATTGTTGGATGAATCTCTTCTTAGATCATATCTCAATCATCTAGGCAATCCATGTGTTTTCTTGCAAGAAACTGGATTTTGCGTTCTTTAGTGAATGATCTTGTAAATTGCATTTCTTCAAGTCTCTACTTGTTCTTTTGTTTGCTGGGACATGTGGGAGGCTATTCAAGATCATCTTGATCATCAAAACCCCACGAACAAGCCTTAGGTTGAATTCTTGAGTTCTTGCGTAAACTTGGTGTGTTCTTCCTTCCCGGGCAAAAAGGTCAGAAATTGACGTTAATCCTTGCGATTGAAGGTTGGAATAATTTCCTGACATCCCTAGGATCACATCTACCAAGTTTCGTGAGTTTTTGTCTAGCTGATCAAAAGATTCCTCGAAATTTGCTTTTAGGTCGTGCTAATTTTTCAGTCTGTTCTTTAGCTATTCTTGAACCCGGTGCTACCGCTCCTCGAGCGGTGCTATCGGCCCTCCCGCGGTAGCACCGGCCAGATAGCAATAGGCTCTTTTTAATTGGCTCATTTTGTGTGTTTTCTTCGCAGGCTTGTTTGGATTATTTTTGGGGGAGAATTTTAAGTTGTGACCATTCACCCCCCTCTGTTCGCCATCTCGATCCTTCAATCTCAGCTAGCAACTTTGGGAAATTATCACAAGAACCATATGTAGGAGCATGAAGAAGACTAGCATCAACAAGAATAGCATCAGAAGAACTCAAGC
Source organism: Otatea glauca (assembly GCA_036346275.1). Classification (NCBI taxonomy): domain Eukaryota; kingdom Viridiplantae; phylum Streptophyta; class Magnoliopsida; order Poales; family Poaceae; genus Otatea; species Otatea glauca. Next base: position 15,874,751 of record CM070729.1, read on the forward strand.
TAGCATTCTTCACTCTAAGAACCTCTACCTTCGAAAGCGCACTATCATGTAGGGTCCTTAGATTCTCTAACTCCACAACCAAGGCATCGCACAAAGAACAATCACCTGCGTCACAGGAGGGACTAGATCTAAATGAAGCAAGCTTCCGTGACAACCTATCTACTTCCTTCTCAAGCTTTGAACATCTAGCTCTTTGTGAACAATCATCTATGTCATGGCATGGAATTTCCCTAACTTGCATAATACATCATTGAGCTCGTCATAGATAGGTACCTCATCAGTCTTACTATAGAGGTTGTCGTCGTTGATGCCATTCTCATCGGCCATGAAGCACATGCTGGTGAAGTCGTCGCCGCCCTTTGTCTTCTCTTGCAGATCATCCTCTCCATCATTATTGCTTCATATCTCGGTGTTGGAGAATGAGATGTCGTCAAGCGTGACGAGGACGCAGTGGAAAAGCTTCTTGTTCTTAGAGAAGTTGCGATACTTCTTCTCTCATGTGGGGTCCTGAGCTAGAGCCATCTTGTTACGGTTTTTGTCGGTGTAGTCATTCTTTCCTGAACCACCAAAGTTATTCTTGCCCTTTTTCAGCTTAGGGCAGTTTGCCCAAATGTGGTTGGGGCTACCACACTCGAAGCAAGTGATGAAACCACCTCTCTCACCCTCTTGTATGCATTGGAGAATTTTGTGGCTAGGAGGGCAAGCTCATTTTCTAAAAAACTCTCCAGATGCTTATCACTCATCTCACAAAGAGCCGAGAGAGAAGTACCAAAAGAAATCTCAGAAGTAGTGGGATTGGTGACCAAGGCCATTGACTGTGATTTCGTCTTGCGAGAGACGACGTCAATCTCATGAGTCTTAAGTCAGGAGTAAAACCCGTCAAGATTTAAGGTTGACAAGTTAATGGTGTCCTTGATAGAGGTCACCTTAATCTCCCAAACCCAAAGATCGAGTGCCGTGAGAAAATACCAAGCATTCTCTGAGTCAGAGTATGTGGTACCTATAACTCGGAGATCACTCAGGATCTTCATGAAATGCCCTAAGTACTCATCTAATGACTCTCCCGCGTGCTGCTCAAAGTTGTTGTAGTCACGTTTGAAGGATCAAGGATAACCGACTAGAGGGGGGTGAATAGGAGGCTTCTAAACTTTTTGAAGGACCATGTGGAGGTTCATCCATGTTTGTGATGAGTATTTGACTTTATTTGAGCAAGGTGTGCTCAGGTTTGAGTTTGATTTAAATTGGAATTTGAAGCAATTTGAGTCTTCTCCTGTTTTTGCGGTAGTACCGTCTAGGACGAACAAAAATTAATTTTAATTTATGGACTGTGATGAATCTATTGCATATCATTGTGGGCATGGCTATGTGAGGTATTTCCTTATGTTTGATTGTTGCAGGTCGACGATGTTAGATCATGGTGAGGCGAAGGATGACCGGGGCTAGGCGAGGAGCGTCGGAGGTCCAGACGGTCAGGGATCGCCGGAAGATGATCGGAGATGGAGTCGTGGCAAGCCGTGAAGACAAGGAACGGATGAGATGCTAGCTAGATGCTACGTGGATCAATTAGGACCATTGGATCTTGGTCTAGTTGATAGGTTAGCGGGTCTAGTTAGTGTTCTTCGAGAAACGTGCAGAAAAACCCATTATGTGTTGTGGGTTTTGGGTGAACCCTTGCATGGCTAGTTGAGTGGGTAAATCCTAGCCCTTGATGGATGTTCTAGGGTTCAGAGGCTCATCCAAGGGTGGTAGGTGACCCAAGAGTTGTATAAATAGGGGTGGAGGGGTAGCCTTCCCCCCTTGAAGGTTTGAGTTGCTCCTTTGAGCTTTGCTCACATCAAGTGAGGCTTTGTAAACCTTCCATCCAGAAAATACAAAAAATTTCTTTACCTTATTGTGAATTTAAATTGCGCATTTATATTATGTCTTTACTTTACACAATTTAAATTCGGCATTTACATTCTCGCAATTTGGATTTGCCTCCCCTCCTTCTAAATGCTGTTGTTCTAAGATGTCTTGAGTGTGTTTATATGGTTTTACACTTCTCTTGCACCCTAGGATAGACTAAAGATCAAGTTTTCTATCAAGTTGTCATTTTGTCCAGAACTTGTTCTTCGCACAGCAGTCAGTCTTTGATTTTTAGAAACATCTAAAAAAATAATTTTTGAGTGATTCTTATTGGAGAAGGTGCTTGACTCATATATCTATCTCTATAAAAATTTGTGAATCCACTGGTTGCACCGTTTGAGCACTATGAAGTGAAAACCGAGCCTCAAACGTTCTGGTCGAAGTTCGTGACTGTCTGTAACACTTGATTTTTCATGTCTATTATACGAAGATTTTTAATGTGATTTTTGGTGGAATGTTTCACAACTCAACTTCTCATAGGAAGAAAAATTCCCAAAAATTTTAGAGTAACATAAACTCACCAACCACCTGCTCCAATTGAGGACAATTCCTTGAAAATCTGCTTTTAATTTTCTGAAAAGAGACTTTGTTGTTTTTAGCTTTATCTCTTTTAGAAAAGAAGTCTTTCAATTAATTTCTTTTTTGGACACTTGACAACCAGGATTGTGATTAAAACATTCCTAACATGGTTCATGGTTCTCAACCATGTAAGCTAGGGGTACACATAGTTGTCTAATTGTTCGGGTTTTGGAGGGTGTGCGAATCTGAGAAGCACCAGTTTGAACAAAAAGCTTTGGGTGTTTCAGATTTTTATTGCGAGATTGTTTGGAGTACTTTGAGTGGGGAAAATTTTTATTTGGGATCATTCACCCCACTCTGATCGCCATTTCGTTCCTTCAATTGGACAAGTATTCCACCAAGCCTCCTATTTTTGCTGGAGTTGATTTTCCATTTTGGAAATCGCGGATGGAGTCATACATCACTGCCCAGGGCTTCCTGATATGGCAGAAGGTGAAACTCCCGTATGAGGTTCCTGCTGATGAAAATGTCACAACCGAAAATATGGCTGACGTTGATGCGTAAGCTAAGGCAAGGACATTCTCATACAGGGTCTTAGCCGTAGTGAGTATGATAGGATTTCTCACCTTCGTTCTGCTCACGAGATTTGGGTGACCCTCGATGCTTACCATGAGGGCACTACTCAAATCAATACCATGAGGCAGAACCAGTTCAAGCGTGAGTTCAACAAGTTTGAACAACAAGCTGGTGAGAGTCTTGACGAGTGCTTTGGTCAGTTTACAAAGATTTTGAGCGACCTCCGAGCAGTCGATTGCATATACCCTGACTCGGATAATGCTCGACATTTCTTGACCGCACTCGATCTTCGAGTTTTGGAAATGAAAGTGACCACCATCAATGACACTACCGACTTGTCGACCTTGACTTTTGATGGGCTTTACTCCCATCTCAAGACTCATGAGATCGACATCGTCTCTCGCAAGACGAAATCACAGTCGATGGCCTTGGTCATTGATCCCACTGGATCTTCCCTTCATCTTTCTGCTGGTTTCACTCTTTCCGCCCTTTGCGAGCTAAGCGATGACCAACTGGAAAATTTTTCAGAAAATGAGCTTGCTCTTCTTGCTTGCAAATTTTTACATGCATACAAGAGGGTGAGAGAGAGAAAGAGAGGTGGCATGATCACATGCTTCGAGTATGGTGGCCCCAACCACATTCGGGCTAATTGCCCTAAACTGGAGAAGGCAAAGAACGAAACCGGCGGTTCGGCAAAGAACGACTACATCGACAAGAACCGCAACAAGAAGCCTCCAGTTCATGAGCCGGCGCGTGAGAAGAAGTACTGCAACTTCTCCAATAATAAGAAGCTCTTCCACCGCATCCTCGCCGCGCTTGATGACATCAACCTCTCCGACACGGAGACATGGAGCGACGAGGGCGAGGATGAACCGCAAGAGAAGAAGAGCGGCGATGACTTCTCCGGCATGTGCTTCATGGCCGACGCCAACGGCATCAGCGACTCCGAGCTCTATAGCGACTCGGAAGAGGTACCCTCCTATGACTAGCTCAATGAAGCTTTCTGCAAATTAGGGAAATTTCATGCTAAAGCTAGAGCTAGGTGTATGGAGCTAGAGAAGGAAGTAGGTACCTTGACTCGGGAGTTAGCTTCTCTTAGATCTTCTCCCTCTCGAGTCACTGATGACTGTTCTTTGTGTGATGCACTTCTTGTGGAGTTGGAGAACCTAAGGACTATGCATGATAGTGTGTTATCTGAACTACATAGTCTTAGGTTGAAGAATGCTAGCGATGATTCTATTGATACTATTCCACTAGATGCTAGTTTTCTTCATGCTCACTCTACTCCATCATGCTCTAATTGCCCTAAATTGCTTACTGAAATTGATGCCATGAGCGATCACCTTAGGAAGCTTTCTTCTAGAAACGATAAACTTGAAATACATGCTTCTAAGGACCAAGTCAGCTCATGTGAGGGCTGTAGGCAACTAAAACTTGACAATGAATCTCTAAATATCAAGTGTGCTAATCTTGCTAAGGACTTACTAGCTAAGTCACAAAAAAGTTGCTTGCAATGTAATGTGATTGAGGGGGACTTGGATAAAATCCAAGTCGAACTTAGGAAGAAATTAGAAGACCAAGCCCATAGGATTAGAAATGCGTCTTGTGTTTCTTGTGAGGCCCTCAAGATTGAGGCAGCCGTGCTGAGAGAGAAAAATGCACATGCTGAGAGAGCTCATCTTTCTGGTTCTTCTTCCTCTTCTTCCCCCATTCGGGGATGCTTCTTCAGGTAGAGTCATTGCTAAAGGTACCATCTGCATTAATGACAATTTCATTCTTAAAGATGTTGCCTTAGTGAGTAAGCTGCAATACAATTTGCTTTCTGTTTCTCACCTTATTGATGACTCTTTCGAGATGAGTTTCAAGAGTTGCGCCTGTAGAATCCTCGATTCTTCAGAAAGGTTAGTTTGCGGGATTTCTAGATATGGGAGAGTCTTTCGTGCTGATTTTTCTGCTTCTTTTGGAGACTCTCTTCGTTGTTTGATTATTTCAGAGTCCCGTGATATCTCCTTCTGGCATAGTAGACTTGGTCACATTGGTTTTGATCATTTGACTCGAGTCAGCAGCCATGATCTCATTCGTGGTTTGCCCAAACTCAAATTAGTCAAAGACTTAGTTTGCTCTCCTTGCCGACGTGGCAAGATGGTTGCTACTTCTCATCCCCCAGTAACTGTTGTGATGACTGATGCACCAAGACAGCTTTTACATATGGACACTGTTGGTCCAGCTAGAGTGCAGTCAGTGGGTGGGAAGTTGTATGTTCTTGTCATTGTTGATAATTTTTCGTGGTACTCTTGGGTTTTTTCATGTCCTCGAAGGATGAGACTTTTACCCATTTTAGGGGTTTGGTTCATAGGTTGTCTTTTGATCTCCCTGGTGCCCTACGAGCTATACGTAGTGACAATGGCACGGAGTTCAAAAACTCTTATTTTGAGAGTTTCTGTGTAGAGTCTGGTTTAGAGCATCAATTCTCCTCTCCCTACGTCCCTCAGCAAAATGGCATAGTGGAAAGGAAGAATAGGACCCTGTTAGAGATGGCCAGGACGATGCTAAACGAGTACAGTACTCCTAGGAAGTTTGGAGCTGAGGCTATAGCTACTGCTTGCCATGTTTCTAATCGTGTATTCTTGAGAGCACATTTGCACCATACTTTTTACGAGTTGAGGTATGGGCGAAAGCTCAGTGTTTCTCATTTTCTTATGTTTGGTTGCAAGTGTTTTATTTTTGAAGTCTGGTAACCTGGATAAGTTTGAGCCTCGTTCTTCTGATGGTATCTTTCTGGGTTATTCGACTTCTTCTCGTAGCTATAGGGTCTGGAGTTGCGATACGCATAGGATCATAGAGACCTGTGAAGTGACCTTTAATGAGGCTAGCCCAAGAGCTAGACCTGACATTTCAGGCTCTACTTCTTCCTCCGAGACCATCTTTGTAGAGGATGAGGATGATGGTGTTCCACCTGATCTAGTCCCCTCTACAGCTGAGGTGCCTCATGTTTCCATTTCTGCACCTCAGGAAGGCCAGCCCTTGCCTTCTAACTCTCATGTAGCTAGTGGCTCTGCTCCTACCTCTTCTGTGCATGAGGTAGAGGCCACTTCTGCTTCTGGACCTCCTCGCCATATTCAGCGTTCTCATCCACCTGATCAGATCATCGGCGATCTGTTTGAGCGAGTCACTCGCTCAAAATCAGGTTTGTCCAGTTTCTGCCTTCACTCTGCCTTTGTTGCCTCGTTTGAGCCGAAGGATGTGACTCATGCATTATCTGACGAGTCTTTGACTAATGCTATGCATGAGGAACTTAAAAACTTCAATAGGAACAAAGTCTGGTAGCTTGTAGAATGTCGATCTGGTCATAATATCATTGGGACTAAGTGGGTGTTCAAAAACAAGCAAAGTGAGGATGGGGTTGTCATTCTCAACAAGGCTAGGCTAGTTGCACAAGGCTTTTCTCAGGTTGAGGGTCTTGACTTAGAGGAGACCTTTGCCCCTGTAGCTAGACTAGAGGCTATTAGGATCTTGCTTGCATTCTCTGCATCCCGAGGTTTCAAGCTCTATCAAATGGATGTCAAGAGTGCATTCCTCAATGGCTATATTGAGAAAGCGGTTTATGTCAAACAACCTTCAGGATTTTAGAACCCCAAGTTTCCGAGTCATGTATACAAGCTTTCCAAAGCTCTGTATGAACTCAAGTAGGCCCCCAGAGTATGGTATGAGAGGCTCAAGTCTTATCTTATCAGCCATGACTTCAAAATAGGCGTAGTAGACAAGACTTTGTTCATCAGACACCATGAGTTGCATTTTTTTCTCGTCCAGATTTATGTGGACGATATCATTTTTGGTGGCTCATCTCATTCGCTTGTGTCTCAGTTTTCTGAGGTAATGAGCACAGAGTTTGAGATCAGTATGATAGGCGAGTTGAGCTACTTTCTTGGCTTCCAAATCAAGCAGACTCGGGAGGGTACTTTCTTGCAGCAAGACAAGTATACCCGTGACTTCTTGAGGCGCTTCGATATGTCTGATGGGAAGCCGGTGATGACTCCTATGGCCACCACTGTTGTCCTCGAGCCCGATGAGGATGGTGAGCCTACTGATCAAAAGGAGTTTCGGAGCATGATCGGCTCCCTCTTGTACCTCACTGCTTCGAGGCCGGACATACATTTTGCTATGTGTCTGTGCGCTCGATTTTAGGCTTCTCCTCGTGCCTCTCACCGCCAATCGGTCAAGCGCATCTTCAGGTACCTTCGTGCTACCACTGATAATGGTATTTGGTACTCTTCTTCTTCTTGTCTATCTCTTAGAGCCTTTTTCGATGCCGACTTTGCTGGCTGTAGGATAGATAGGAAGAGCACTTATGGCACTTGCCAATTCATTGGCACTTCTCTTATTTCTTGGTCGTCTAGAAAGCGATGCGAGGTTGCCGATCCACCGCCGAGGCCGAGTATGTTGTTTGCGACCGATTCTTTGTAGCTGAGTTCTCTGGATGAGATCGACCTTGCGGGACTTTGGGTTAGAGATAGAGAGTGTGTCACTTTTCTGTGACAACACTTCTGCTATTTGCATTGCTAACAGTGCAACATTCTCGGACCAAGCACATTGATATTAGATATCACTTCCTTAGAGACCATGTGGAGAAGGGGGATATCGTGCTTCAGTTTGTAGAGAGTGACCTCCAGTTAGCCGATATCTTCACCAAGCTTTTGGATAGCTCCAGATTTGTTGCCTTGAGGAGTGAGCTTGGAGTCGTGAGCCCTTACGACCTTTCGTAAGGAGGAGCTGGTTTGTATATTATGTAAAATATTGTTCCCTTTCAGCTTTTCTTTTCTCTTTGTGTTTTCTTCTGGGTGACTTTGGGCTTATTTTTTCTTGAGTTGAGTTCACTCACTTAGACTTCTGGCATGCTTTGCATGGACCTCTTATCTTGTGTTTTAGGTTGCTATGATGCTGATTAGCTGTTCTCTCTTCTCTCTAGGTTGAGTTCCCTCACAGTCTTATAAGTCTAGCAGGTGTTGGGCCTCTGGTAGACAGGTGCAGTGTGCACTCCTTAGTTGGGATCTAGAGTCGACTTCCTATGTCGATCCTTTGGGAAGATAAGAGCGAGTCTGAGCCGTAGTGAGTCTCTTCTATCTTTTCTATGCTCTATAGCCATCCCGTTTGCAGTTTCTCGACTTCTTCTCCTCACTCTATTTTTTTTGTTGTTATTGAGTTCATTTGGGTTTTCTTTATGCCTAATCTTGATAATAACTCAACTTTAACCAGATTTGAGCTTAAAATTGATTCATTTATTGAGGGGGGGTTTGGGAATCTGTTCATGCATTGCATTTAGACTGCATTTTCTATTTTATGAGCTTTGTCTATTATGCAATTGACTCAATCTTCATGAAATACATCATGCTATATCTTTTGAAGAAAATCACTAGCTTAGATATGTCCAAGTCCATTTATCATGTTAAGCTTATTAAAATCTGAAAAATTTGAAAGCCTTAAATAAAAACTTGATGAAACATGTTGCTTTTACTTACTAAGTTTCTTCTCTAAGGGTTTTTACCATGAATTGTGAAATTTTGGATTTCTCTAGAGTCCCTATAGCAACTTGGGTGAAATTTGTTTAATCCATATTTGAGTCCTTCAGAATTGCTCATATATGCTAAATTGAAAATTAAAAACATATTTGACTCTTTTGTGCAAAATTGATCTCAACACTTTATATTCACGAGACTGCTTCCCATTGCATTTGGGATGAACTTGGAATATATTGTGTATGACCAAGATCATTCTCTTAAGAGTTACTCTTGAGATGATCGAAAATGGCTTGAGTCAATCAATAAAATAAAAAAATGCAAATATCAAACACATAAGTGGGTAAAGAATGCAAATAATGTCAAACATTTGCACCCCGCTATGTTTTTCAAAGTCTTAAAGTAAATTTGCATAAATTGAAAAATGAGCTTGAAGGACCTAATATGCACTTCAAAATTTCCCAAAGTGTTGAGTAGGTTGAACTCTAGGTTTCCATTTGATACTTGAGTGGTTTTGCTTCTAGCTTTGAAACTTTGCTATGTTTAGCACTTGTCAAATCATGCTAAAATGAAATATTGTAAACTAAGCTTTTTTATAAAATGTATTGGTCTTGGACATGTCTTAGTTTAGTCATATTCTGAAATTGACAAGCTTGGTGTAATATCTTTCCATTTTGATCAATTGTGTGTGGGTTTTGGGTTAGCCCTTGCATGACTGAGTGAGTGGGTCATTCCTAGCCCTTGATGGAGTGCTCTAGGGTTTAGATGCTCATCCAAGGGTGGTAGGTGGCCCAAGAGTTGTATAAATAGGGGTGAAGGGGTAGCCTTCCCCCCTTGAAGGTTTTGAGGTTTTTGATGCTCCTTTGAGCTTTGCCCACATGAATGTGAGGCTTTGTAACCTCTCCTTCCAGAAATGAAAAGTTTTTCATTTATATTCTTACTTAATTTCCTTTACGCATTTACATTACGCATTTAAATTACGCAATTTAAATTCCGCATTTACTTTCTTGCAATTTACATTTATGCCATTTGGATTTGCCTCCCCTCCTTATAATTGCTTACGAATCTTTTGCTGAGGTTGATGATTGATTCTCTCTTTGAAATTATGTTCCAATAATATAGGCCATCCATGCATTTTTCTTGCAAGAAGGTGTTCGTGACGTTCTTGAATGCTTGATCTTGTAGATTGCATTTCCTTGAGTTTCTTCGTGGTCTTTTGCTTGCTGAGACGTATGGGGAGTCATTTAAGATCATCTTGATCATCATCGCCCCACGAGCAAGCCTCGATCGAAGTTCTTTCGATTTTTGTTGAAACTTGGTGCGTTCTTCCTTTTCGGGCAAAAAGGTCAGAACTTTGATGTCAATCCTTACGATTGAAGGTTGAAATAAGTTCCTAACATCCTTAGGATCTCATCTACCAAGTTTTATTGAGTTTGGATCAACGAATCAAAAGATTCATCAATTTTCCTTTTGAACCCGTGCTGAAAACACTGTTCATATGCACATTTTCTTGTACCTACAATTCTCGGTAATCCGCTCCACATGGCGGTAGCATTGGTCAAGGTCAAAACGAGAAAATTGATTCTTCCGTTTCCATTTGATTGCTAAGGGTGTTCGGGTAAAGAATTTCTTTTGTGATCTTCTTTGAGGGATAAAAATTAATTTGAGATCATTCACCCCCCTGTGATCGCCATCTCGATCTTTCAATTTCTACTCGATACTTAGGTACTACCAATCTACTCGAATCATTTAACCACAAGCGTGCAGGACGATAGTCGAACCGCTCGAGACAGACACAACTCAAATTGCTTCAATTTGAAAATCCAATTCAAATCAAACTCAAACCAGAGCATACCAAGCTCAAATTTAGTCAAATACTCATCACAAAATATGGGTAGACCTCCACATGGTCTTTCAGAGTTAGAGTCGACAAGTCAGTAGTGTCCTTGATGGTGGTCACCTTCATCTCCCAAACTCGAAGATCGAGTACTGTCAAGAAATGTTGAGCATTATCTGAGTCAGGGTATAAAAAACCGACTGCTCGGAGGTCGCCCAAAATCTTCGTAAAACAACCAAAGCACTTGTCAAGACTCTCACCAGCTTGTTGTTAAAACTTGTTGTACTCACGCTTGAATTGGTCCTGTCTCACCGTTTTGATTTGAGTGGTGCCCTTATGGTAAGAATCAAGGGTCACCCAAATCTGATTAGCAGAACGAAGATGAGAAATCCTATAGTACTCACTACGGCTAAGACCCTGTATGAGGATGTTCCTTGTATTAGCGTTCGCGTAAACGTCAGCCATATTGCCGGCCGTGACGTTTTCATCGGCAGGAACCTCATACTGGAGTTTCACCTTCTGCCATATCAGGAAGCCCTAGGCAATGATGTACGACTTCATTCTCTACTTCCAGAAAGGAAAATCAACTCCAGAAAAGACAGGAGGCTTGGTGGAATATTTGTCCATCGCTATTGCTCTTGAGACCGGTCAAGATCTATGAAAGAGCAAAACCGGCTCAGATACCAATTGAAGAACTGAGATGGTGTGGGCACCCGGAAACACGAATCGATCCTCGCTCGTGCGTTGGACTCAGAGGTGACACCCATACTCCACTTAACTGTATGATCACTGTCACCCAAAAGTCCCGTGCACGGAGTAGTAACCAGATGGCCCTCATCCAAGCAAATATGAGCCACTTAGTTGCACCGTACACACTTACGCAACCAAGGGAGTTTCGATTCCATTCCGAACAACCATACTGGGATTGAAAGCAACTCATCCAAGCATAGTACTCGTCGTCCGTCTCAGAACCTTGGTATCGCCCACACTCACCAAGGGGAGCGCGAGCAATAGTCAAAGAACGACGACCGCTCGAGTTTATGTATTAGATAGCTGAAAACAATTCCAGGTACCTGGATATGTGTCTAGTGCTAGTTCCCAAGATCAACGCCTAGCACCCACATATCCCGCATTCGAGATGTATCGCAACACATACACACAAGACTAAGTAGTTGTTATAGCATAAACATAAACTAGAACTAGTACAACTACTTACTATTATAAGTAGTGGCCGACCGGCCAAATATTACAATTCCATAAGTAAAGTGCAGCAGAAATAACACATATAACAAAAGCGGGACAGCGGTATGCCCATCCCTACCCAAAGGCAACCGACTTGGGAAAAACCCAAGTTCATCCGTCAACATGATCGTTAGTCTCCGAAGTATAATAAGCGTCGTCGGGGCATTCTTCCATTTCGTCTTCTATATTATATTGATTAAGCAACCGTGAGTACACGTGTGTACGCGCAAGACTTTAGTGTATGGAAATATTGTAAATGCAAGCTAGAGCAAGGATAATAAATTAAATAACAACAAGTAGCATTCATATACAACATTTCACAGCCCTCCTTGGCTGCGAATAACAAGTACAATCAGCCACAATTGGCTCCCAAAGTTTTCCATACCAACCCAACACCGTTCCCAAACGTTTTGGCAAAAACAAAGACTATACTTGACATTATTTTCCCAAGTTACTCATGACCGCGAGCACAGCTAATTAATTAGATTTTAATCTCTGCAGAGAGTGTACACTTTACCCACATGACACATTCTAGCAATCATGTCATCATGCCTCGCGATACGTACCGTACCCGATTTGCTAGACTGTGATGAAACCGTTCTGCTAGCTAAAGCTTAGCCTTGCACCAGCGACAGTGATGTTAAACACTTGTCATAGTTCTGGAGATCCTGAACCGATGGTGCCCCATCGCGAACTCTCCCCATGGCAAGACATGCACCGTTGTATTGGAATGCTTGGGCCCCAACACCTCGGTGAAGGGAGCACCTAGAACGACACCAGTCCATTGGATCGTCTATACTACTTCGGCTTACCAAAATACAAGGCTAAACTCTAACTAATCTAGTGAGTTTAGTCTATCCCATACTAGCACATGTGGTTGCACCAAAACACTTAGGTGATAGCATCAAGTTCGGTCCTTAACTGACCTGGGAGAGAATCTCCCCCTAACTATGCGTGAGGTCCTTTTCACGCCTCAAGTTAAGTAATAACTCGCCCGCGTCTAAATCATAAGTTTGAGTTGGATTTTTATCAAATTAAGTGGAAACCATACCGTGGTTCCATCCATTTAAACAAAGTTTGCTCAAAGTAGTTGAAACATCTCCCATCATTTTGAAAGTTGTTCTAATGAGCATGTTTAAGCAATAAATATGGTAAGTTTGCAAGTTTTACCCCAGTGAGATTAAGTATTGTCTAATCCAATACTAGGTTACAATGGCAAGTGTTCAAATGACAAGGTAAATGTAATGCATACAAGTGGAATTAGCTACCATTACCCACAACATAGCAAGTTTAAAACATACATGCATGCATATAGTTTGATAAAACAACATAAATTGCAAATATGCGATCAAAATGATCAAAGGAGGGTACTTGCCTGGTTGCTCTTCTTCTGGATTATGGTCCGGGTCGTAGTCGACGTCGTTAATAACCGAATCTGAATTATCATCGTCTATGCGTCGAATAATAAGAACCGAGACAAAAGCAAATAACACCAATTCAAATAGGGCAAAAAGAAATCAGATGTAAACACCAAATAAAAACTTATCAAGAAGAATATGGTGATTGTGAGTTCTTGATTTATCACTTTCATAATGATTTCATTAGCACTTTGTTTATGTGAGGCCTTTTCTTGAATGTGTTACTTTCATCCTCTATTATAAGAAGCTAAAGTTATAATCATAGCTAAGGCTATTTATGAATTCAAGAGGCTAAAATTATGTATCTTTGCATGTATAACTTCGAATTATAGATGCTAAAATTATTTGGATGAATAAAAGTATCATTTGTTAAAAGGTTTTGCTTGATTGGTTAGTACTTAGCTATAAGTGTTCATGCATGGAAGTGATTTCTACATGGTGGATCTGGAATTTTTAAGGTATTGGCTGTTACTACTAAGTTATGTGATGGTTCTTACATTACCGATGTTTTGGTTTAAGACTTTCGATTTCATTTGTCTATACAAATGACTGTAGCAACGTTATTATTTAGGGTGTTTACTCTAGCAAGTTTTATATAATGAGTAAGTTGAAATTAAAATGTTTTTCCATATTTTGGTTGTCTATATACTATTTTACGATTCTGGGTCGATTCCCCCAAAATTTAGGTTTAGCCAAATTGTTTTTCAAGCTGCTGAAAGTGCTTAAGTGTTATAGTTTAAGTGCAGTTTGTAGTCTTTGAAGGTATTTGCGGCGACGAGTTATTATTTCGCATTTATACAATATATTTTATGGGTTGCCGAAAAGCTTATATGATCATTAGGGCTTAATATGGTCTAACTCAAAATTATTCAGAACCATGTCATTTCTATACAGCAAGCTAGTATATGTTATTTTAAGGTTATAGCATTTGATTTCGTCAAATTTGAGGTTCGTTTGCGAGAGTTATGAACATTTGATCATTTTGCCGATTGAATGTTTGAGCTACTAGATTAAACTAAAGCAAAGTCTAAATGTTTTTGACCATTTATGACCTATGCAATCCCAGCAATGTATCTAAATTGGTTTCATCAAATGTTGAGCTTATTTGAAAATTATTCTAGCCACTTGAATATTGAATGTTATTAAGGTATTAACCAATAATATTTGATTCAAAAAGCATTCAAATTTTAAATGTTTTTGCAAAAATGGAGTGCACAGGGTTGCAGTAACTTCCTTCATAACACCTATTTAGGGCCTAACATTCAAACTCAATTTAAAAATTTAATCTGCAAGCAACATATAACTTTTTATTTCAGATTCAAATTCCTCATTTCAAAAATTAAATTTAGAGACAGATTTCACTTCATTTGGACATTCCTAGTAAAGATATGAACATTTGAATTGGTTAGGGTCAAACAAATCACTGAAATTGAAAACTTTCCGAATAAGGAAAGTACGTTTTTCTTCAGAGAAAGCACCTTCCCAAAACGGCAAGCATTTAAAAACCGTTTACCGCCTGACACCGGGGCCCCCTCGTCAGCGACTGCGTGAGGCACTCAGAGGGAGAGGCTGACGGATGGACCCCGCTTGTCATTGAGGGAGAACAGAGGTGCGCAGCTTCGAGCTCGCCGGTGGCAACCTACTGCCGGAGCGGCCGAATCGGTATCACCATGAGAGAGAGGAGGTTACGGCGAACCTGATGGACCGGTCGGCGGCGGGATGCGGTGGCGGAGCGGGCTGGCGACGGAAAGGGGTGAAGCTCGGCGGAGGCGTTGGCCGGAGAGGAGGAAGAACAAGCGCGCGGGCTTGGCTGGGTGGTGGAGGAGTTGAAGGACGACGTGGAGAAGCTAGAGCGTCTACCGATTCCAGCCGGTGACCACCGGAGATGTGCTGCCACCTATAGGGGGCGGCGGCACAAATGGCGCACAACCGAGAAGAAAGACGACGTCCGAATCAGTTCGGGGCGGTGGCGATTAAGCAACTAGGGACCTCAAGTAACGTGGCTTACCGGTTGGTTTGTGGCGGGAAGGTGTGGAACGGGCGCCACCGCGGCGCCGGCCGGGAAGAAGGGCATCGCGCGGCGGTCTTCGCGCGAAATTGTGGGCATCAAGTGAGGATAAAGGGTAGGAGGGCCACAGGGATCATCACGGGTGGAAGAATGACCTCAACAAGCTGACCTTGTAGTTGTTCGCGCAGACTTGTGGCTTTCCTGGCTTGCTCGAGTTCGGCAGCGAGCTTCGTCGGAAACGGCGAGGCCTGGCATGCAAGGGGCAAGGAGAGGTCTTGGCGGCTTATGTGGCGTGCGGTGGAGGTAGTTGAGCCAGGGCATGGGCGACGGCATGGGCAAAAGGCGGAGCGGGCGATGCCATGCGCGCGATGGCCGCGTGTAGGAGAGCTTCTGCCATGCAGTTCATGGACGCAGCGCTTCGGCGTCGTGGCAGCACGCTGGCAGGAGTAGGAAGGGAGGAGGGAGAGAGAAGAAGGGGAAGAAGGGCGACCAGTGGGTCCAGGGTGGCTTGGGGCCCACTGCCAGAGACAGAGAAGCTGGATTCATCAATTGCATCGGTGGATTCGGCAGTTGAAAATAATTTAGGGCTCAATTCGGGTATAGCAGATGATCAAGCTAAATGGCAGTGGTAAACTGGTTGAAAAATTCTGAAAATTTTTGTGATGGAAGAACAAGTCATGAAGTTTCCATTTTCTTTGGTTTCACTTGATTCTCTCATGCGGTTTAAGAACAGTAATTCTTAAAATTGACTGATTTCAAACTATTTTTGAATTTTTAAGCTATTAAATGGGTTGCAAAAATTCTGGAAAAATTATATTTATACATCTTATGTGCTCTAGTATTTTACAAAATTATTTGCTATAACATGTTGTTTAAAGTTTTCATGAGTTTCTTTGTTGTGTTTGATTTAGGTATTTAAAAGCCATTTAGTTCCAAAACTCAAATCTTGGAATAAATTAATAAATCTAAAGATAAGCTCAAATGAAAATTCAAATGTGCAATAAGATTCATGACATGTCACTTTATTCATTTTCTTGAATTCGGGATGTTACAGATGGCGATCAAAGGAGGGGTGAATGATCCCAAATAAAATTTTCTCCCATTCAAAATACTCCAAACAAGCCCTCAAAGAGAAACACTCAAAGGAAGCAGGAGAAATGAGCTAGATGTTCTGTATGGGCAGTGCTATCGCTGGGAGGCCAATAGCACCGGAGGTTGGTAGCATCGGGCTCCAGCACAGCTGAAGAACCTACACGACCTTCAAAAACAATTCTTGATGAATCTTTTGATCGGCTGGACAAAAACTCACGAAACTTGGTAAATGTGATCCTAAGATTGTCAGGAAGTCATTCCAACCTTCAATCACAAGGACTGATGTCAAAGTTCTAACCTTTTTACCCGTGAAGGAAGAACACACCAAAGTTAAGCAAAAGCTCAAGAACTCGATCTAAGACATGCTCGTGGGGTTTTGATACTCAAGATGACCTTGGAGGACCCACATGTCACAGCAAGTAAGAACACAAGTCCAAAAACTCCGCAAACACGATCTTGAACAATGATTCACACAAGAACATAAGACTGGTTTCTTGCAAGAAAAGATGCATGGATTGTCTAGATGATTGGGATATGATCTGAAGAAGATTCATCCATCAATCGACATCCTCGGCACAAGAAGCAAAAGCATTTTAGAAGGAGATGAGGCAAATCCAAAGGCATGTAGAAGGAGGGGAGGCAAATCCAACTTGCATAAATGAAAATTGCAAGAATGTAAGTGCGGAATTTAAATGCTGAATTTAAATTCAAGCATAAGAGAAAAAGGTTTGTATTTCTAGAAGGGAGGTTTACAAAGCCTCACAACAAGGCAAGCAAATCTCAAATGATCACAAAACCTCTAAAATCTTCAAGAGGAGGAAGGCCACCCCTCCCCTCTATTTATACTACTCTTGGGCCACCTAACACCCTTGGATGAGTCCCTCGGGCTAACCCAAAACTCTCCACACCTAGACTGGTGTATCACACAGGGTGTTCGAATTCAAATTCCGGGCACGACACGTACCCAACACCACATCGGGTGCGTTGTTTGCCTCTTCTGCAGTGACATGGTTTAGACAGCCACGTCCATAACCTTGGGCTGGCTATCCTATCAACTAGACCTGTCCAACACCACACAAACTGAGTTTTCTTGCACTATTTTCAAAGCACACTAACCAGACCTGCTATCCTATCAACTAGACCAAGATTCGACGGCCCTCCTTGATCCATGCAGCGTCGAGCTAGCATCTCATCCATTCCTTATCTTCTCTTCTTGCACTGACTCCATCTCCGATCATCTTCCGGCAATCCTCGACCATTTGGACCTCCGACGCTCCTCGCCTAGTCCCGGTCATCCTCCACCTCTCCATGATCTAAACCTGTCGTCCTGCAACCATCAAAAATAATTTAGGGCTCAACTCGGGTATAGCAGATGATCAAGCTAAATGGTAGTGGTAGACTGGTTGAAAATTTCTAAATTTTTTTGTGATGGCAGAACAGGTCATGACGTTTTCATTTTATTTAGTTTCACTTGATTCTCTCATGCGGTTTAAGAACAGTAATTCTTCAAATTTGACTGATTTCAAACTGTTTTTGAATTTTTGAGGTATTTAAATTGGGTGCAAAAATTCTGGAAAAATTATATTTATACATCTTATGTGCTCTAGTATTTTATAAAATTATTTTCTATAGCATGTTGTTTAAAGTTTCATGAGTTTCTTTATTGTGTTTGATTTAGGTATTTAAAAGCCATTTAGTTCCAAAACTCAAATCTTGGAATAAATGAATAAATCCAAAGATAAGCTCAAATGAAAATTCAAATGTGCAATAAGATTCATGACATGTCACTTTATTCATTTTTCTTGAATTCGGGATGTCACAAACCTACCCCCCTTACATTAATCTCGTCCTCAAGATTAGCTAGCCTCGGTAAAGAAAGACAGAAACTCAGCTCTAAGGCGATCATCACGTTCCCAAGTGGCTTCTTCCTCGGTGTGGTTACTCCACTAAATTTTGAGCATTCTAACCAGACGGTTTCGAGTATGACGCTCAGCTTCATCAAGAATGCGAATTGGACGTTCACGATACGAAAGATCAGGTTGCAGGTCAATGTCACCCAACGGAGTGAATTCGGTGGGAGCTCGGAGACACTTTTAAGTTGAGAAACATGAAACACGTCATGAACGTCGGAGAGTTGAGGTGGAAGTTCAAGTTGATAGGCTACTTCGCCTCTTTTCGCAATGATCCGATATGGGCCAATGAACCGGGGCACTAGATTCCCGTGGACTCGGAATCGGCGAGTACCACGCAGCGGTGAGACCTTAAGATAAACAAGATCATCAACCTCGAAGCTAAATTTGCGGCGTCGATTATCAGCATAGCTCTTTTGTCGCTACTGTGCTTCTTTCAAATGGCTTCTGATTAGACGGACGTGATCTTCAGCCTCTTGGATAATGGTTGGTCCAAAGAATTGTCTTTCAACTACCTCAGACCAGAATAGAGGGGTTCGGTATTTTCTGCCATAGAGTGCCTCAAATGGAGACATTTGGAGACTAGCTTGGAAGCTGTTGTTGTAGGAGAATTCGGCGAATGCCAAACACTTCTCCCAATTAGTGCTATATGATAGCACACAAGCTCTCAACATATCTTCCAAAATTTGATTTGTTCTTTCAGTTTGACCTCCCGTTGAGGGTGAAAGGCTGTGCTAAAGAACAATTTGGTGCCGAGAAGTTCATGCAAACTTTCCCAAAATCGTGATGTGAATTGAGTACCACGATCAGAAATGATAACTTTAGGAACACCATGGATTCGAACAATATGATTCAAATATAGTTCGGCAAGCTTAGCTCCATTATATGAGACACACACGGGAATGAAATGGGCCACCTTTGTCAGACGGTCGATAATCACCCATATGGAGTCGTGCCCGTATGACATCTTGGGTAGGCCGGTAATGAAGTCCATGCCAACTTCATCCCATTTCCATTCGGGAACCCGCACGGGTTGGAGCATTCCTGCGGGACACTGGTGTTTAGCCTTAACACGTTGGCATACATCACAAATGGCCATATGTGTGGCAATGTCCCGTTTCATACCAGGCCACCAAAATCTTTCTCGGAGGTCTTGGTACATTTTGGTGCTCCCAGGGTGGATAGACAATGGGGTCTCATGTGCTTCCTTTAGGATTAATTCCTTGATTTAAGAATCATTTGGAACACATATTCGTTGTTCACGCATGATCAATCCATCGGTATTCTCAGAGAATTCCGATAGCGCATCATCCTTCATATTGCGCTTAATTTAAGCCACCCCTTTGTCCTTGAGTTGAGCGGTTTTAATTTGTGATTCAAGGGTGGGTTGGAGGGTTAGGGCAGCCACATACCCTTTCTTAACCATCTCCAAATTGAGTTTACAAAATTCCTCGATCAACTCTGGTTGGTCGACGAGAATGAAGTTGTTGGCAGCATGTAGCTTCCGACTGAGTGCATCGGTAACTACATTCGCTTTGCTTGGATGATAATGGATACCCAGATCATAATCCTTAATTAACTCGAGCCATCTTCACTGCCTAAGGTTCAGATCTGGTTGAGTGAAGAAATATTTCAAACTTTTGTAATCGGTGTATATTTCACACCGATTGCCGATGAGGTAATGTCGCCATATCTTGAGGGAATGAACGACGGCTGCCAATTCCATGTCATGAGTAGGATAATTGGCTTCATGAGGCTTCAATTGACGAGAAGCATAAGCTACAACTTTACCCTCTTGCATCAACACATATCCAAGGCCTAAACGGGATGCATCACAATATACGTCGAAGCTTTTGTGCATGTCGGGCAAAGTAAGAATTGGAGCTGATGTGAGCCTTTGTTTTAGCTCTAGGAAACTTTCCTCACAAGCCGAAGACCACTCAAATTTATTTTCCTTCTTGAGCAATTCAGTCATGGGCTTGGCTATTTTGGAGAAGTTCTCGATAAACCGGCGATAATATCCGGCTAGACCGAGGAAACTTGTGCACCATTCATTTGGTCAAACAAGTCATCAATCCGAGGGAGTGGATACTTGTTTTTGATGGTAACTTCATTCAAGGAGCGATAGTCAACGCACATTCGAAAACTATCATCCTTCTTTTTGACAAATAACACCGGACTTCCCCATGGTGATGAGCTTGAGCGAATGAAACCCTTGCTTAACTGCTCTTTGATTTGTTTCTTCAATTCAATTAACTCATTTAGGGGCATTCAGTAAGGACGTTTGGAAATAGGTGATGTCCTGGGCAAAAGATCAATGACAAATTCTATATCCCGATCCGGTGGCATACCTGGCAACTCCTTAGGAAAGACATTGGGATAATCACATACCATGGGAACTTGACACACTTCTGAGACTGAGAGAGTGTGGAGAGAAGGCTGCTGCAAGGTTGAGGTTCGATCGGAGGTGTAGGTGATACGAACACCATCGGAATTGACCAAGGATATAGCTCGGTTAGCACAATCAATGTGCCCTTTATTTTTGGATAGTCAGTCTATGCTGAGTATAACATCAAGTCCTGGTGAATTGATGTTGATTAGATCACCTTCAAAGTCCACCCCATTGATCACAATTCAAACTCCCAAACTTATAAGTTTTGTTCTCATGATAGATCCAAGTGAATAAATTAACATGTTGTTATCTAAGTAGTTGACTGGGATCTTTTGTTGCTCAACAAATTTTGTAGATATGAATGAATGAGATGCTCCCCAATCAAATAAAACCAATGTGGGGGCTGAATGCACAAGAAACGTACTGTAATGTCCCAAAATTTGCTTTTAATATATTTAGGGCATTCTGGAATTATTAAAAAATTCGGGAATGTATTTCTGAAAAATCACGAAACCAACTTCTCTAGGTTCCAAATATTCCCAAGTATTTTAGGGGATCTTTCCAAGATTTTTAGAGCCTTTCTGTTATTTCATCATAATCGTGTTTCGTTTCAATACTATTTAATTTCTGAAAACAGAATCGGCTAACTGATTTTTTTTCTTTCAAAAATGTAACGCGACCCATTGATGACGTCAGTTTCCGTTCCTATACATGTGAATTAGTAATGCAAATGAATTAGTAACGGAACTTCTTGTATGCATGAATTACATTAATTAATGTAGCCGTTTCCTTCCTCCTATGAACGCACATGCATGCTAATTGGTCATTACTTCCATGCATGTAGTAACAGCAATCCCTTAACACGGCTGTTTCCTTCATTTCCTGCGCACATGACTCAAGGTCCTGCCTTTCTTCCATCCAGCCATCTTTTCCTCTTGCACGCATACACCAAAGAGATCTTCCTGTCTTTTTCCCTCTACATCCACATCTTCCTGCCTCCCTTGCCCGGACGATCGCGTACCTTCTTCCGTCGCCTCGTGCGGACTTCGCCAACGCCGGCGCATCCTCCGGCCACGCCTCTTCTCGCACGACGATGCAGGCCGCAACTCTTTGTCGACCAGTATTTCCTTATTTCTTTTGTGCGCTCTATCTGTCCATTGGTTGATCTCGCCTATGTGTAATTGTGCATGTAGAATGTGTCAGGCTAATGCAAGTATATATGTATATACAACCGAACGCATGCATGTTTCCATATATATATATATATATATATATATATATTAGGATGATTCGCATATATAATTTTCTATATGCATATCTACGATTATATTAGAACACATGCATGTATGTATATGTTAGGCATGTATATACAAATATATTAGAATTGTATGCCTGGCCGTCGCCACCGTTATCATTCTTCCGCCTTGCTCGTTAAATCGGTCCCACGTGCTCGCCGCGTAGTTAGCATTGAACCGACCTTGCGTTTCTTCTCTGTCTCTTTTCCGTAGCCAAAGCAAGCCAAGCAACAGGCAACAAAAGAATACGCATATACGCCATGAATAGTGTCATGCATGTTCAAAACTAGTTCTACGTAAACATTTTTAGGAAAACACGAAATTTGTTATTTTCATTACAAATTCGTTATAAGTCCAAGCTGCATGCCACAAACTTTTTAAATGATTAAAAATCAATACCTAGCTACGTTAATTTTACTGAAATTTTATAAATAAATTTGTACTGTTAAAATATTCACGAAAAGTCCAAACTTACGAATTTGGTACCTCTTAAACTATAAGTCCAAAAATGTCAAAATAAATTTTATAAATCTTAGAAAATGCTAAATTAATTATCTGGAAGTTTTCATAACGTTATGAATTAGTGTGATTTGCGGTAGTTTCTGAATGTGTGTTTGTACGTTGTTTTGCGTGTTCATTTGGTTCTTTATCTGTTACGCGTAGACGTCGAGCTGTGTGAGGACGCGGATTTCGAGGATCAAGCTCCAGACCAAGACCTAGACCAAGACTCGCTGCTTTACGAAGGCAAGTTATGCTTTGACCATCTTGCTCCTAATGTTTTTAAATATTATGTTGATTTAAGTTATGCATGTTAATTAAGTTATAAAAGCTTTAAAGTAATTTGGGTTTAGTTAAATCACCGCTTGTTATCGATTCCTTGTTCCTAGTGTTTGTATGCCATAAACCCATTGTCACCCTAATATGGAAACTATTAAATTGGTCAATACTAGTCACCAACGGGAAATGGTTAGAACGAAGTAGGTATGCTTAGCCAAGCTGTACGCTTCATTGACACTGTTTCACGGGAAAGATGAAATATTGACTAATGAACTATGAAAGATATTTTGAGAATGTGACACGTGTGTTGATGTTATTGATGGCACACGGTGCATGGTAACCAACCAGGGTGGTAAAATAATTTAGACTATGGCAAGTGGCAAGTGATTAATGGAGGGCCAGATGTGGCACATGGGAGTGATGTTGAATTTGGTTTTGTGAACTTTGGGTAGTCTTGACACGATCAACCTAAGGACTTAACCTTGCAAGCTTTTGAACTGGGCCTAACATACAACCACATGTCTGGTATGGGACAGACCTAATTGAGTATGATTCTGAAGTCTTAGCATGTGAGACCTCAGGTGGTTTTTGTAGCTGTGGATGTGGAAACAAGGGTGTAGTGTTACCGGATCGGTCTTACATCTCTTCAACGGTATACGTTAGCCCTGCACTTCCGCTCCACAAAAGGGAAGGGACAATGGGGACTATACCGAGAGGTACGCATGCGAGGATAGAAGTTTCGGAAAGACTTTGTTATGGTTACTCGCCTGTGTGGCGTTTAACTATATTGTGTGGGTAAAGTGTATAACCTCTACAGAGTGTACAAACTATTCGAATAGTCGTGTCCACGGTATTGGACATTGCTCGAGGATTACAGTCAAAGGTTAGACTTTATTAAAAACGTGGTTGGGATAAAAGATGAAGTTGATGGAAGTATGGATTAGGATGTGGAAATGCTTTTACGTAACTTATGGAAAAGTTATTGTTAATTCTACTTGTTTTTTTTTACTGCTTTTGAATCTACCTATGTTACTTGTTAAATGTTGTTTATTGCAAATTAACCTTTAAGCCATTCCATTGGAATAAGCCTGCATGTAGCATATTAGGTTGCATTCTATGCATAGCTTGTTGAGTACCAATGTACTCACCCCTCCATAATCACAATATCAGAAGATGAAGAACCGCAAGAGTATGAGGTGGAGAAGAATGACGACCCGGCTAACTAGGGGAAAGGCCCAGTCAGTTGCCTGTGGCAAACTGAGGCGCCACGAATAATTTTATAATTCCGCTGCTATTAATTGTTTACTCTGAAATCAGCCCTGCATGGCTTAATATTGTAAGGCTGACCTTAAGGTCTTAACAGTTTAATTTGAATTAAATACATTATCGTTCTTTTTCCGCTGTGTATGTGTGATGGTATTCATCTCTGCTGTATCTGTGAGCACCAGCGTGATCCTGGACTGGTGTATCACACAGGGTGTTCGGAATTCAAATTTCGGGCGCGACACGTACCCAACACCACATCGGGTGCGTTGCTTGCCTCTTCTGCAGTGACATGGTTGAGATGGCCACGTCCATAGCCTTGGGCTGTCTATCCTATCAACTAGACCATGATTCGACGGCCCTCCTTGATCCATGCAGCGTCGAGCTAGCATCTCATCCGTTCCTTATCTTCTCGTCTTGCACTGACTCCGTCTCCGATCATCTTCCGGCAATCCTCGACCATTTGGACCTCCGACGCTCCTCGCCTAGTCCCGGTCATCCTCCACCTCTCCATGATCAAAACCCGTCATCCTGCAACCATCAAAAATAAGGAAAACCCATCACATAGTTATGTCCAAAAGGATATGCAATTAAACTCCCAAAATTATAATTTTTGGACCATTCACGCTCATCAGGGCCGGTGCTACCGCCCCCTGGCGGTAACACCACCCTTCATCCCAAAACCAGAAGAGATCCTCTCTGGAATTTTCACACCGGCTATTCGGACTGGTGCAACCGCTCGGCCGATAGCACCGGGCTACCATGGCCAGTTAGCACCACTCTTCAACCCAAACAGCAAAACATCCTCTCTGGTATTTTTCACATCGGCTGATTGGGCCAGTGCTACCGCTCGGCCGTTAGCATCGAACTGCCATGGCCGGTAGCACCGGCTTGCCTGATCCCCTAAAAACACCCTCTCGGATTTTTCCACACCGCTCTAGGGTTCGGTGCTACCGCTCGGTCAGTAGCACCAAGTAAAATAGACAGAACTCAAATTGCTTCAAATTGAAAATCCAATTCAAATTAAACTCAAACCAAAGCATACCAAGCTCAATTTTAGTCAAAATATTCATCACAAATTAGGGTAGACCCCCACATGGCCTTTTACACCAAAGAAGGTTTTTGCAATTAAACAAGTTTGAACACAAGACTCATTAGAGGTGAAATCAACTAAATACAAATTTTCAAATCTAAAGCCTTTGGAAACCAATGAGTTATCATTTTCTTTAGAAATCATAACTCCATCTCTAGAGAAGATACAATTAAGACCAAGATCACAAATTTGTGCAACGGATAGCAAATTGAAATTTAATGTTTCTACTAAAGAGACATTTGAGATAGAAAGATCATTTGAGATAGCGATTTTACCCAATCCCAATACATTTCCTTTGCTATTGTCGCCAAAGGTGATCTTGTCGTTTTGGCCACTCCCTGATTCAAATGTGGTGAATATTTTCCGGTCGCCGGTCATGTGTTGGTGCATCCGCTATCCAACACCCAATGTCGTCCGCCGTTCTTGTAGTTGACCTACAAAAGAAAATCAAGCCTTTTTAGGTTCCCAAATTTGTTTGGGTCCTTAGAGGTTAGTTACCAAGGCTTTGGGCACCCAAATGGCATTCTTTCTCCTGCCAAGTATAGGAGTCCCAACAAATTTAGCAATAATTTTACCATTGCTATTTTTCTTAAGGACATAGAATGAATCATAAATATTATTTTTAAGAGCTTTACCTAATGGATAATCACTTGCTATATGCCCTATATCATGACATTTATAACAAAGCTTCCCATTTGATTAACAAACCGAGGAGCTTTGTTACTTAATTTCTTACCCTTCTTGGGCACAAACCCAAGGCCTTCTTTATTGTAGGAGCATCGTTGGTTATTCAAGATTTTATCAAAGGTCTCCTTACCCTTGAAACATCGATCCAAGCTCTTACTTAGCTTGTTCACTTGCTCCCTAAGCTCATTATTCTCAACAACTAAATTTTTATGAATAGAAATAAAGCTAGAGCATGAACTCGAAGGCATATCAAGTAAATCATCACTAGAAGTGGATATGCTAGTTTTCGATACATAACATGAATCCATTTCTAAACTAGGCATATCGTCAATAATATTGCACTCAACGCCAACATTATTTTGAGGCTTTGAATGATCCATGGCAAGAAGGGTTTCATGAGCTTACTTTAGCTTCTCATAAGAATCTTTGAGAGAAAGATATTCTTTTCTCAAAGCCTTATGTTTGGACTTCTACTTGCCTAGGTACTCATTCAAGTCCTCAAGCATATCCATGAACTCATCATAAGTAGGTTCATCTTCGTCATTAGATTTTACCTTAATTTCTCCTCTTGCCATAAGACAAAACGGAGTGACGAAGGACGAAGAAACCTCCTTGATTGCGACTCCGACGAGACCCTTTTTCTTTGAAGGTGTGTCATCTTCGGAGGAGTCGAAATCCAATTAGTGTTCTTTGGAATCCCACTCCCCCCAAGACCGGTAGTACCACCTCGGTACTACCACCAACCTGGGGTGGTAGTACTGCTCCACACAAATCCATTTTCCACTCCATGGAAAATAACTACCGACATCTAAGGACCGATAGTACCACACCCTCAGTACTACCGCCCTATATGATCGGTAGTGTTGATCACAGTTGACTCAGAGAAACACCACTTTGGAAAATGCCTACCGCCTTCTAGAGGCCGGTTGTGCCGCTCCCTGACACTACCACTGCTTAGAGGCTGGTACTGTAGCTCCCCAGCACTACCACTGCCTAGACACCGGTAGTACCGCCAATCCTGAAAACACCTCTAATTTCTTCTAAATTCAAGGCAAATACAAATCAAACTCAACCTTGAGCACCACAAGCTCAAACACAGTCAATTACTCATCACTCACATGGATAGACCTTCACATGGTCTTTCACTTGACATCAACTCTGAACTCCATTGGCTAATATAAATTCTTTCGTTATACAAAAGAGCAGTGGATATTCATATAGTCTAGCTGTGGAGCATAAAATTACAGTGGTTGAGGTCAGGATGAAAGTGGGATGCATCGCAGGCTAACCGCAATTTGCCCATTTGGCAGCATATTTTTACGTGGGTCAACACGGTGGTCCACAAAATTTTTATGCGGGCAACACGGCATCCACAAAGCCCGCAACAGAGTACCATGGCTTCTGAATTACTAGAGGCAAAGCGCCAAAGTAAATTACTAGAGGCAAAGTGCCAAAGCCAAATTTATAAGCTAGCTTGCTAGCTAGTCATCCTACACTTGCTAATTCACCTACTTATCCTGCTAATTCACCTACTTGATCATACTGAGTACTGGTAAGGGTAATTAATTGTTGCCTTGTACAGGTCTTCATGTAGCCATCAAGTGCATGAACAACAATAGCGAGTATGAGAGACCAGAAATATGTAATTGTATATACCATGTCAATCACATGCTGGTCATACCAAAACAACATTCAAGAATCGACATTACAGGAAATCTGGAAATGTGTATATGGTTTAACATCATCATATTCAACAATCAACATTATAGGAAATTCATATATAATTTAACTTCAGACATCCATTCCTCTTCTAGAATGGCTGAACAATGACCCCAGATTGTCCTCAATAGGTCACGTGAGGGCAATGTAGCACTCTGGCCACCATGTCAATTCCTCTAGTCCAAAGCTCAAGGTGATATATATGAAAGATAGATACACTCTTTTTGAAGCACAAGAAACACCATATTACAACCTTCATCCAAAAGATAAATAATACAGTTAGTAGATTACAAAATCTCAAAAGATAAGCTATTATTAAAGGATAACATATAGGCTACACCAAGCAAATGTTATACCAGACATGCCTTTGACAAGCAAAGAACCAAAATAAATAAATAAATAAAAAGGCAGGCAAACTTAAGATACAAGTAGCATAAATCAAGATGTCCGACTAACATGCAAGTCAGCAAGTGCATACAGTAGCAGTGACATCTGTTGGGAAACCACGTGGCCCAACAGAAAGCCCACGATGGTCCCTTAACCGAAACCCTAGGTGAGCGCTATAAAAGGAGGAGGGGGTCCCCCCCTATGTACAAGCATTCAGAAAGCAATAAAGAATTCCGCTATCGCTCCCCATATGCCTGTCTCTCTCTCTCTGTTCTCCAATTCAGATCTGTTCGGGAACCCCGGACTATTCGATAGCGAGGTTCCTTAACACGTTATCAGCATGAAGCTCTACCGGAGTTCAGATTGAAAGGTAAGAAAAGGTGGGATTTCAACAATTGAATCTAAATGCTTGTCGTTTCTATGCATACATTTATCCTACGCATCTTGTATCGTTTTCGTCACGTGGCACGAAGCCACACGGCGATCGCTCGAAGCTACGTGGCAAGAAGCTACAATGCATGCTTCTAACCTGCGCATTCGGTATTGTGTTCGTTGCGTGGCACGAAGCTACAACAACATGGATCTACAGTTCAGTTTACTGTTCATGCAAGAGAAAAAAATCGCAGTTGCTTTGGCTTGCGCGCCCGCAGTGTCCTGCCATTGCCTCGGCTTGCGCACCCGAAGCGCTGCCAACACCGCGCCCCGGCCCGCCACGGCTTGCAGTCGCCTCGGCGCTCGCCCATCGCCGCCTCGGCGGCACGCGCTCGCAGCCTTAGCCGCTGCGCTGCCGTCGCTGCCTTCGAAGCCGTCGCCTATCGCGCCTCGGCCTCACCGTCGCTGCGCCGGCATCGCGCCTGCGCGCACCGCCGCCGACCCGCCTCACAAGACGCAGCGCCTCTGCAAGACGGCGCCGCTGGTTGCCATTATTCCATTGCCTACCAGAAGCGGCCGCCGCGCGCCTCGGCTCAGCCAAGAAGAAGCGTCGCCGTGCCCTCGGTCATTGCGCAGACGCAGCGTCGCCGCCCGACCGGCCAGAGCCGCAGCGCGCCAGATTCCTTGCCACGGCCGCCGCCTTGGCTCCAAAGACGGTTATCCCCACCGCGCCGCCGCTCGCCCGAACGCACCCGCCCGTCGCCGACGCCCCGCCCGGCCGTGCCATCGGGCCCGGCTCGAAGCCGCCCGCCGACCGCGATCGCCGCCATCGCCCGGTCGGTCGTCTAGCCGCGCAGCGCCAGCACCACGGCGCCCACGCCGCTGCCTCGCCCGTCCCCGCAAGACGGCCGCACCTCCGCCGCGCTGCCTCGGCCCGTCCCAGCGCAAGACGGCCGCCGCGCCTCCTCGCGCCTCGGCCTCGCCGCAGCCGGCCTCGCGCGCTTAGCTGGCCTCGCCGTCGCCGCCCGGCCTCCACGCGCTGGCGCTTCGCCTCGGCTTGCGGCCGTGCGCCGGTTCGACCTCTTCGCTCGCCGCGCGCCGCGCTCGACCCTCGACTCCGCCGCTCGAAGTCCGGCCGACGCCGCCGCCCGGCCGAGCCTCGTGACCGCCGCCGGTCGTCTTCCCCGGCCACGCCTCATGGAAGTAGGCAGGGCCACCGAAGAAGAGCCGCCGTCACCTTAGTCGCGCGCCCAAAGAAGAGCCGCCGCCTCGGCTCCGTCGGCGCCGCTTGAGCGAGAGGCACGAAGCCTGGCGGCGCAAGCAGCAAGAAGCACTGGTGGCTAGGGCTTGGGAACCCTAGCCGCCGGTTCTTTATGGGCCAGGTAGGCGTGGCCGTGGGGCCCAAAAGGCCGGTTCGGCCGGAAGAAAAGAAAAAGAAAAGAAAAGAAAGAAAAGGGGAAAAGAAAAAAAAAGAAAAATTGCATAAATTTTTTTAAAAAGAAATTGCCAGAAAATCATGAAGATATTTTTGGCTCTATTTTAATTTTTCTAGCTTTATTTCTCTGCATTTATGAATATTCTTTATGAATTTTGAATTCATTGCTTTATTTTGTATACTGCAATGCATGGAAATTTATTTTCTGTACTTTATGCTATTGCAACCATTTTCTATCAGATTACATGCAGTAATCTAATGTCGGAATTTTGAAATCATGAATCGTGAATCGTGAGTTTGAAGAACTGGCCCCGCACGGTCAGAAATACCTCACTTGGGCATTGGACGTGAAGATCGTTCTTGGGGGCAAGAAGCTCCATGCTGCGATTGGTCTAGGGTCCTTGCAGGACGCAAAACCTACCGCTGAGCAAAACGATCAAGCCTTGCACTGCCGTTTAAATGCATGAATCGCATTTTCTTTTTAGATTATGGTTGTTAGCAATTTCTTTTGAATAATGAATTGTAAGCTCTAGAAGAGCATACTTCTTTCATGAATAAATATGCAATTTATTCTTTATTCCAGTATTCTTTCATTTACAAGCAATTTTTGGATTATTTTGCCTCTGTTTGATTGGAATTATATTTCTTTTATCTAGAAATCGTGTAGCGCCCAAATGGAAGAGATATGCATTGTTGATAGTGGCATAACAAATACCATCTTAAGAGAGTCTAAATACTTCGCATCGATCACGAAGAACATTTGGAAAGATTACTACAATCGCAGGAAGCGACTCATATGTAATCGGCTCAGGAAGAGCCACTATTATATTGCCTACGGGTACAACTTTGGTAATTGAAGAAGCCCTTTTGTACCCTCAATCAACGCGCACTCTCTTAAGCTTTAAAGACATCCGCGCCAATGGTTTTCACGTAGAAACCAATGAAGAAAATGGCAAAGAATACTTGTGCGTTGTGAAGCACGCGGTATGTGGAAAAATGGTATTAGAAAAATGTCCCTCATATGAATCTGGGTTGTACTACACGAATATTCATGCACCCGAAGTGTATACTTCCTTGAAGACTGTTTTTAGAAGCTCTGAGTTATTTTCTTTATGGCATGGTAGATTAGGCCATCCTGGTCTTAGAATGATGAGAAATATAGTGAACAACTCACAAGGTCATGACATTAATGTTAAAAATTTCCCGAATCATAAAGATTTTGTGTGCCCTGCATGTGCCACCGGGAAATTAATAACTAGACCCTCTGTCATGAAAGTGCAAAGTGAAATCCTGCATTCTCGAACGCATCCAGGGGGATATTTGCGATCCGATTCAGCCCTGTCGGGGCCGTTTCGATACTTTATGGTGCTCATTGATGCTTCCTCGAAATGGTCGCATGTATGCTTATTGTCAACAAGAAACCATGCTTTTGCAAAGTCGATCTCGCAGATCATAAGAATTAAGAATGCTTTCCCGATCATCGCGTGAAGTCCATCGAATGGACAATGCCGAGAATTTACTTCAAAGGCATTTGATGAATATTGCCGCAATGAGGATAGCGATTGAGCACTCCGCATCGCACATCCATACGCAGAATGGGCTAGCCAAGCACTAATAAAGAGGATTAAGTTCATTGCCGGACCGCTTTGCAGAGTTGTAACTTGCCCAACACTTGTTGGGGACACGCATCTCGCACGCAGCAGCTCTTATCAATTTCGGACCGTCGGCCTACAACATCCATTCTCCTATGCGGCTTGTGCACGGATCATCCCAAGATCTCCCATCTTAGAAAATTTGGGTGTATGGTATATGTACCTATAACACCCCTCGCCGACTCGCAATAGGCCCTCTCCGCAAGTCCGGGATATACGTTGGTTATGAGAGTGCATCCATAATCGTATTTGGAACCCATGATGGAGAATTGCATCTGACCGATTCACGATTGCATCTTTGACGAGGATCGTTTCCGTCATTAGGGGAGGAAATCAACCTTTGGATGAAAAATGCCGGAAATCATATGGCATTCCTTTGGGATCCCGCACATGACCCCGCACTAATGAAGCAAATCAAGAAGTCGGAAGATAATTGATTTGCGAATTTAGCAAACGAATCGCTGATCATTTTGTGATCCAAGGACGTGGTTAAGTCGCATGTACCCGCAAGGAATGCACCGAGAGGGTGGAAATACCAAAGAAAATAGAAGGTATCCTCGGCTGTTGGAGGCCTCAAAGAAAAAGAACGAAAATCTGCTCCTCAAACCCAAAGTACCGGAGACGTCGGAGAAAAGCTGGCGAGAGGACTTACCACAACCAATCACGAAAATGCCCCAAGGAAAGAAGGGGAGCCGTTGAGACTGCACTGGAAAGAAGCCAATAGGAAAGGCAATTCCGGACTTGAATCTTCCACGAAGGAAGCACGGAAATAATGTGTGCACACATAGGCGATGAAAAGCTAAAGGAACTTGCTCTGCGATAGGGAATAGCAGCGAATAGCAAGTAGAAGTGCATGAAGCACCCCATGAAGAAATGGCCATAAACTTTGTAATAACAGGAGAATCCTCGAATAGAGCAACGACCAACGTTGATGCATACTTGCAAAGAAGATTGCCTCGATCATTGATCATGATCCCGAGCACGTATCTCTAGCAGAGTGCAAGAAAAGGCTAGATTGGGAAGAATGGAAAAGGCAATCAACTGCAGAGTTAGTCTCTCCGAACAAGAGAGAGGTGTTTGGGCTCAGATGCCGCACACCTCCCCATATAAACCCGTGAGGTCACAAATGGGTCTTTGTTCGGAAGAGGAATGAAAACAACGGTTGTAAGGTACAAGGCAAGGCTTGTAGCTCAAGGTTTCACTCAACGTCCCGGAGTTGATTATGAAGAAACCTATTCTCCGGTCATGGGAGGAATTACCTTTAGATATTTGATCTCAATGGCGATCAACTTGAAGTTGAGAATGAAGCTAATGGATGTTGTCACAAGATATTTGTATGGAAACTTGGATTCGAGATATACATGAAAGTACTGAAGGAATTCCTATCCCAACCAAGACGGAGCAAATAGAAACCTGATGTGAAATTGGAGAAATCTTTGTATGGGTCAAGCGATCGGGAAGAATGTGGTACAATCGCTGAGTGACTTTCTCTGCAAGAAAGGCTACACAAACAATGAAGATTGTCCATGTGTGTTTATACAATGATCCCGAATGGATTACATATAATCTCCGTCTATGTAGATGACTTGAACATCATTGGGACGGATGAAGAAATTGAAGAAGCATGCTCATACTTGAAGTCTGAGTTTGAAATGAAGGATTTGGGTAAAACCAAGTTTTGTTTAGGCTTGCAGCTTGAGTATGTCCAAGGAGGAATCTTGGTACATCAATCAACCTACACACAGAAAGTGTTGGAAAGATTTGGCTTTAAAAAGGCGTATCCTGCAAAGACTCCAATGGTCGGAAGGTCACTCCAAGCAGACCTAGACCCATACAGACCTAGGGAAGAGAGGGAGGAAGTCCTGGGAGCAGAATTCTCATATCTGAGTGCAGTTGGAGCGCTCATGTACCTTGCGAATAGCACTAGGCCGGTCATTGCGTTCACTGTGAATTTGCTAGCTCGGTACAGTGCAGAACCCACCAAAAGGCATTGGAAAGGGATCAAGGACATCTTCCGCTACCTCCAAGGAAGCAAAGACCTCGGTTTGTTTTTCAGAAGAAACAATGAATTGAATTTGGTTGGCTACGCCGATGCTAGGTATTTATCAGACCCGCATACTGGCAAGTCCCAAATTGGCTATGTTTTCCTATGTGGAGGAACAGCAATTTCTTGGAAGTCGTCTAAGCAGACTCTCGTCTCGACGTCGACAAACCACTCGGAAATCATTGCTTTGTATGAAGCATCTCGTGAATGTGCATGGCTCCGAAGAATGGTTCACCACATCCAGAAGTCATGTGGCTTGAACATTGAGCAAACTCCCACAATCATTTATGAAAATAATGCAGCTTGTGTTGCCCAAGCACAGATGGGTTATGTGAAGAGCAATCTCTCGAAGCATATCAACTCCAAGTTCTTCTATGCTCACGAATTGCATAAGATGAACGAGATCAAGATATTGCATACTAAGTCATGTGAAAATCTTGCAGATTTGTTCACTAAATCACTCCCAGCATCTACCTTTGAAAGGTGCGTGAAAGGAATTGGGATGATGAGACTTAGAGAAGTGCAGATTTCAGGGGGAGATATTTCACATACTCCCACATGAATCTCGAGCATGAATTATGAATACCCAACATGAATCTCGAAGATTAGCAATTGAAGTTGGGAGAATTGTACTCTTTTTCCTTAGCAAGTTTTTCATGAAGTTTTCTTGCATAAGGTTTTAACGAGGCAATTCGTGCAACATAGTAAGCGTATGCTATATACTCTTTCTCCAAGTATTTTTCCCACTGGGTTTTTCTGGAGTTTTAATGAGGCATATGCATCTCACGGCAAAGGGCCCAAGGGGGAGTGTTGGGAAACCACGTGGCCCAACAGAAAGCCCACGATGGTCCCTTAGCCGAAACCCTAGGTGAGCGCTATAAAAGGAGGAGGGGGGTCCCCCCCTATGTACAAGCATTCAGAAAGCAATAAAGAATTCCGCTGTCGCTCCCCATATGCCTGTGTGTCTCTCTCTGTTCTCCAATTCAGATCTGTTCGGAAACCCCGGACTATTCGATAGCGAGGTTCCTTAACAACATCTACTCTATCAGATATTTCAAGACTGCAGAACACAAGTAATTAAGACAACAGAGCACAAGTAACTGACATTAACTCCAGCTGGAAGTCATTAGCATTCACTTGTTGTGTTGTCATAAGCATCTGAAGTGCTTCATTGCATCATCCATAAGCTTAATATATATTTGGAATTAGGTTATTCATGTGCACTAATAAATTAGTTAGCTGAGATTCTTTTCTTCTAGAAAGAGCCGTTGAAGGCTTTAGCAATGCCGGCTCAACATTCCTGTAGCTCATAAAAATCCACTGTAAGACTCAATCATGACAACAGGGCTCAAAGGACAGATTACAGAATTATAGAAGAAATCACATGAAACCAGCTGCGGCTCTACCCACCGCCTACAGAGAGCTCCGTCTGTTGCGGCTCTATTTGATTGGCCGTCCCCATCTCCATTTGCCATGCTTTCTCACATCCGAGCGAGAAAGCTCTTTGAAGCGGGGAATCGGGCGAGACACGAGAGTATCACGACAATATGCCTATCTACAAAAAAACATTGGATGTATCATCATAAGAACTATGCAAGAAAGAATTCCAGTTAGCTTACAGACAAACTAAGCACAGTGAGCATGATCAATCCAAACTTCAATCTGACAATCTCATCTATGGGCAAATAAGAAAAACCCTGCACATCTAAGACAAAAAAACAAAAATCACAAAAGGCACCACACCTGGTAGATAGATTCTACAACAATGTAGCGTCTAATCTTTTCAGCACGTTTATTTCCACGATTAATTTTTTTCCGAAGTGCTTGCAAGTGATGTCATATCATTGTGCTTGAAATAAAAAAAACAGTACTTCTTGATAGATGGAGACCGTTTTTCACTACCCAATGAACACCTTCGTCACTGCAATGGACGTAAAAAACTGACTTAGGTTCAGTAGGGAAAGAAACCAAGAAATGCTACTTACTGCAAAGAATTAGCCAGGTATAGTTAACTGCATGAAGTCTACAATTGACGAATAAAAAATGGAAGAGGCAACAACTTTAATCAATCTAATGAGGTAAAGAAATGCATGACTTCTCAATTGCTCCATCAATTTTTCATTAATACAACAAGCAGGTCAAAATTCCATAAACAGTATAAATATTTATATAAACTGTCAAACCAAAAGCACTAGAACAAATCTCTGTGTGCCTGAAGCTATATATTTCATATATTGTTAAGAGGAAAAAAGAAGGTTAACTTATGCGACTATAATATCTCCTTTCTTACAAAAGACACGAATCCAACTATGTGGTACCAGATCTACCATTCTTTGACCATGAAAAATTATGTCACAGCCACAGTGAGCATGAACATTGCCACGAATTATGAACATCAAATCTACCATTCTTTGCCCAATAAAAATTATGTGACAGCTAGATCTACCAATAACAAGCATGAATCCAACTAGATTACCATCCGATTTGAGGTAAAGAACAAGGATTTGGGATCCATACCGTGATTGCCGCAGGAGCTTCACAGCAAGGTGTGATAAGGGAGGAAGAGCAGCATAGGAAGAAAAGTAGCAGTGGACAGGAGATGAGAACTCATGAGATGAAAGCTTCACGTGGGCGATGCGGGCTAGGCGGGTGCAATGTGGGCTTCGTGGGTTGTAGGAAGGGCCACTTAATTTATTAAATAGGATGTGAGTATCCATATAATATTTTTTACAGACTAAAGTAAACGGGTTAACGAATAGACCGCGTGCACTTTTATCCTTAGATTGAGGCCATTGGTTCAACTATGGGCGCTCCTTCCTAAAAAGAGCGAAGAGATTCCGAGGGCCAACACACCTCAATGGCCCTTGAAAGGCAGATTTCTTTTTGATGGACAAGGCCACGAGCATTTGACGGGCTGGGCCGGTCTTGGCTCGGGCCCATGAAGATTTGGCCACCAAATAGCATCTCCTAATGTCTTTGTCGAATCGCATCTCCTAACGAAAGGTTAACAAGGTATTAAACTGGACTAATCAACATCCCTTCCTTCCCGGTGAATACATGTGTTGTGTTTCAGTGCACCTCTCTCCAAACTTTCGAGTCAAAGCTGCCTGCCTTTTGTAGTTCGTATGTACTGCAGCTAGCCGTAAGGTTGACAACACATGCAAAGGAGATGTGTGATGACGCTGATCAAATTAACCGTTTGTAACAAGAGAACCAAAAAAAAATGAACAGCCATTTCAGAAGCACAGAAGGTGACAGTAATCTGCACAAGTTGAGGAATGCAAGTAGAATGTTGTCGAGATCTGAATATGCAAATCCGGACCCTCTGTATATTCCGCACTAGTCTAGAATCACGCTAATACACACAGGCTCAACATTAATGAATATCACAATCATACTTAACGGTAACATAATAAAGACTTTATCAACATTAAATATAACTGTTGAACGACCTTATGGTCAACCTTACATGAATACGCCTCGCAGGACTAAGAATGAAAGTAAATAAATAGCAACGAAAATAAACATAAGCGTAGAAACCCTTCAATCTACCATAGGCAACTGACAAGATTTGTACCCTAGTTATTCGCCTCTTCCTGATACTCTTTCTCAAATGCAGGCGTTGCTTCTTCTCCAACTGGTGATGTTTTGTTGTAAGGGGTGAGTACATAAAGCACTCAACAAGTTGCGCACAGAATGCAAGTCTAATATTCTATATGCATGGCTTAATATAAAGGATAAGCTAACATGATTAATTTGCATAAACAGCGTTCATAAAAGAATAGCATTAATAGATTGAAAGACAGTAAAACAAATAATATCAATAATACATTTTTCCATTTGTTTTCCAATAACCAACTCATTACCTTATTCCACATTTCACATCCATACCTCATCTGTTTTTTATAAAATCTAACTCTTGACTGTAATCTCCGAGCAATGCTCAATACCGCGAGCACGGTTATTCGAATAGGTTTTACACTCTACAGAGGTTATATACTTTATCCACAAGATACAACCATACACCACAAAGGCGAGTGATTATAACAAAGCATTTCCAATGCCTATCTAAACCCAGTACTATCCGCTAAGATTTCAACACTGGTGGGACTGGTTACCACATCCAAGGCCCCCCTCTTGCGCCATGTGAGTCTACCCGTACACCCAGAACCCACACTGTCAAGATAGTACCAAAGTCTAGACATAACAAATTAATCAGTTAGGCCTGTCCCATAACAGACATGTGGCTGTATGAATGACTCAGTTCAAATTCTTGCAAAGTTAAGTCCTTAATTGACCGAGGCAAGACTAACTAAAAATCATCACAACCATGACCCAACCATTATCATTAAAAAGCAATGCGACTGCCCAAGTACCGCATTGGCCCACCACAAATACATGCCACCTGCCTCAGTCTAAATCATTTTACCACCCCGGTTGATTACCATGCACCACGTGCCATCAACAACAACAACATTGTGTGACAACACCCGACACATAATTTAATAAACATGTTCCATAATCATTAAGAAAGATTAACCACTTTTACATAAAATGATGACTCGTTGCACGGCTAAGCATTCTACTTGTGGTCTAACTAACCACATTGGCAATTATAGCTACCAATTAGTATTAAACCATTATAGGTTAACAAATGAGATACGACATACGACATAACAAGGTGAATGTAATTCAAAATGGACAATAACTAATCCCAACATATTTGAACCAACGATACTTGAATTAATATGCAAAACAAAATAATATTTAAAGCATAGGTTCAACATCCAACGATCCTGCTCTTGACCTTTCTCGGGTGCTGCCTCCTCAATCACAAACTAACCGGGCAACTCGACGTCTACGCGTAACAAGCAAGAAAGAAATAAATAGCAAGTACAGAGAGCAAGATCAATTCAAAAAATTAAATAAAATTCACCATTAAATAGAGCATGATTTTACAAATTTTTAGAAACTAGAATCACCTCAATCGGAGTTCAAGTGCAAAAGATATAGCTATTCAAAGTTTAGAATAAAAGATAATTCTGAAAAATAGAAAAACCGAATTAACCGAATTACTTTTACACTGGAAAATAGCATTTATGACGTCATGCTGATGTCAGCACTGAATATGATTTTTGGCTAATTATTTTTCTAAAGAAATTCGATTTATGACGTCACGCTGACGTCACGCTGACACGTGGCCCAATCGGGTGCTGACACGCGGCACAACCACGGTGCGACACGTGTCACCGATGTATGGACTCAGTCCACGGTCAGCGCTGGTCCACGGTGGACCGGCGGCACTGTGCCCGTGCACCGGTTGACGCAAGCGCACACGTGGCACACTTGGATGAATGACACGTGGCACATATTTAACGAACGCGATTAAACACACAGCGGCGATGATCTCGACCATTCATTTCAGATCGGACGGTGAAGGTCAGAGGCGATGACGTTAGCGAAACCAATGGCAGTGATGCCTCGGTTTCTGCACGACACGCGACAGCACGGGACTGGCCCGGCGCACGGTGCGATCACAACCGTTCTGTTTGAATCCGACGACTTAGATCTGACAACACAGTGGCACACGCGGGGACACGCGGCACGATCTGCACCGATCGGCGCGGATCCAACGGTGACAGCGGGCGAAGCAACAGACGACGACGCGGCGAGATCCGAACCGCACGATTAAAATCTAACGGCTAAGGTTGACGGAGTTGTTTACTGTAGATGAGACGACATGGCTTGATCCTTACTGCTAGTTGCAGATCCAACGGTCACACGGCTGACGGCGTTACCAAGGGTCTTCGGCGACGTCTTCTGGCGCGTTCGAAACGGCTCGGTGAGGGCGACACTCCGGTGACCTTGGCGACAGCGGAAGCGGACTAACGGCGGCGAAACGAGGCAAAAACTCACGGCGGCACCAAGCGCAACTATGGCGAGCTTTTGCGGGCGAACGGCGGTGGCTCGAGATACGCGCGCTAGGGCTATGGATGCGTATCGATGTGCGCGACACAAGGGTGGCAGCGGCGCATTAAATAGGACCATCGGCTTCCGTGTAGGGCGCGGAAACGAATTTAGAGTCTCATGGGATACGGCGGCGCGGCGGATTCGGACGAGCCGATATGGCACGATCACAGACGTCCACGCGGATCCGATCGAACGGCTGGCAGCAAGCGGCGGTGTGGCACGATCACAACCGTTGGATCAAAATCCAACGGTCGCGCAGCTAGGGTTCGGCGGGGTGGGCTGCGCGAAGAAATGGGCCAAACTAGGTGGGTTTCGGCCCAACACTGTTCATCTAATTTTTAAAACGATTTCAAATTAAAATAATTCAAATAAATAGATAAAGCCATAATACATAGCAAAAATATCAGGAAAAATCCCAAAGAATTCCAGAAAATACTTTGGAACATTTGGAACTCAAATAGAATATTCCCAACCAAAGTTCATTAATACTTTTCTCGGAATAATTAAAAGATAGCAAAAGGCTTTATTCAAAATTCTAAAATGAATTTAATAAAACCTCAAAAATTCAATAACAAAGAAAAATCATATTGAATTCAATAAAAGCAAAATTTGGGATGTTACAAATGTGCACAAGATGTCGGTGATGGGATGGAATATCAGAATATGTTGTAAGCAATAAGAGCATATATATATATACATATACATATACATATACACATATACATATACATATATATATACATATACATATACATATATATACATATACACATATACATATACATATACATATACACATACACATACACATATACATACATATATACATATATATATATATATATATATATACATATACATAAAATAGTGAAGACGACTGTTGTCTATATACTTCTCTATATCTTCTAGAGGCAAAACTAAAGACGATTCGTACAATAGTTTGTCTGTTAAAACCCTACAATCTTTTAATTATAGCTTATAAAAAATATTTGTTAAAGATAATAACTCATACAATAGTGGTTAGTGTTGTCTATACACCCTAAATTCATGTGTTTGGGTTGTCTCTTCACGAGGAGACAATTACACTATTTCTCTTCCACATTAGAAAAATCTTATGTAGCAAAACTTATAGACTGCAAACATCGTACTATTATATATGCCCTGATGACAACAACCGTTTGTTTTGTCTAGCCTGTTCCGTGTCAAACCTGTAAGCGATAAGGGGTCAAACCTGTATGCTTAGAGAAAACAAGTTTGTATAAAATCCGCAAGAATTTCATACGAAACAGTATAATTCTCACGAAACCCTTT
Organism: Otatea glauca; assembly: GCA_036346275.1. Taxonomy (NCBI): domain Eukaryota; kingdom Viridiplantae; phylum Streptophyta; class Magnoliopsida; order Poales; family Poaceae; genus Otatea; species Otatea glauca. The sequence continues at coordinate 15,915,168 of CM070729.1, forward strand.
CTTCTGTGTTCTCTCGTTCCTTCGGGGACATTTAAGGCTAAAAGCAATCAAAATCGTAGCTGGTCCCTCAGTCGATGCATAGAAGCACTCTTGTTTTAGACCCGAGGGAACAGCATTGCGTGACGACTCTTGGATCTTGATGGGTGTTGTGTTGGTGTGCACATCTCCTTGGAGGCTCGCAGCTGTATGTATGTCAATTCTATATCTTTCCCTCCCGTCTTTTCTTCTCCCCTCCCTCTTTGCTTTCCTCTTCTCCCTCTCCAATCGTAGGCACGAGAAGAAACCATTATTCTGTCGGCCTTTCTTCTTCCACCTTCTTCAAGAAGAGGGTGCGTGTACCAGAAGAAGAAACTGCCAGTGTGACTGACTGAGACTTGAGAGGGAGGAACACAACTCTGCATCTCTGAGGGCAGGCACTGGCTCCAGCTGTCTCCAAATGGTATGCGGATAGCCTGACGCAAATTTACTTGTGATTGTTCGATTCTAGGATTGTCTGCGTTGTTCTAGCTCGGTTTCGGCTCTCTCTCTCTTTTTTCTTTTTTTCTCCCGGTTGCTGATTTACGGGGTTAATGATACGAGTAGGTTTACTCCGTTTTGATTTCAATTGAACCTTACTGGACAAACTAGGTTTAACTCTAATTGATTCTACTCTGAATACTGTAACTACTCTAGTTAATTTCTTTCTAAGGTAGTTCACTTGATTGCTTGGTTGATACTGAAGAAATTGATTACACAGAGCAACATGGAGACAGAGGGACATACTTCTTGCTAATTTGAGTCCAAATTGTCACATGATGCTAACGACCAGTAACCTGCATATGGATAGACACCGGGAAAAAAATATCCAAATTAGGCTTTTTGTCACAGTTTAAAGACAAATTATTTTTAAACCGGTGTAGAAAATTTGTTGGGGGGAGAGTAGCACTTGAATCATAACCATACTTGCTGAAGTTTCCGATGCAGGCTAGCAATTTCAGGGGCTACGAGTCTTCTTCTGCCTCTGGTTACAGGAAAGACAAAGGCCGGAGAAAGCGCCCGACGGCGCAGAAGAGGAAGGAGATCAAAGAAGCGTTTGATCTTTTCGACACCGATGGCTCCGGTATATTATGCACTTCTTACTGAATTCTGAATTTCTGATGGAGCCCTCTTGGACATGGATAGAATTAGCCAATTCAGCTATTTTTTTAGACAATGGAAGATTATATCCCAGGCCTCTGCATCGTGAGATGCATACAGCCTATTATTTATTATAAAGTTACAGCCAAACTGCCGTCAAAAGAAAGATACAAGCAGTTTTTGTAGAAAAGTTGCAACAAGGCAAAGAGAACTTGAAACAGAATTGGATTGCTCATTTCTTCCTTGCATCCATGCATGCAGGCACTATTGATGCAAGGGAGCTGAATGTTGCAATGAGGTACGCGCGATTCTCTTAACGTTCTTTGAAATTTGCCCCTTTTTATTTGCTTCTCTGACTCACTGTACGTAGTTTCTAACCAAGCAGCTACTAATTGATACGTTTCAATCTTTGCAGAGCCTTGGGATTTGAGCTGACACCGGAGGTAGTGATCTTTTCTCTTCAGAAGATGCAAACAGCCGCATGGTAGCATTTCTTTTCTCTTGCAGGAGATGGATGGTCAGATTCCACACGTTTCGTGCATGGTTGTCTCTGCAGCAAATCAACCAGATGATCGCGGAGGTGGACAAGGACGGGAGCGGCACGATCGACTTCGACGAGTTCGTGCACATGATGACCGACAAGATGGGCGAGAGGGACGCCAGGGACGAGCTCATGAAGGCGTTCCGGATCATCGACCAGGACAACAACGTAATACGACTGATTTGGTTAAAACAACCTGCTTGTCTCACCTTCAGAATCGCAGCCTTGTGATCACACATCTGCAGATGACGCAAGCATGCGTGATGCGTCGTGTTCTGTTCCTGTTTTTGATTCCAGGGGAAGATATCTGACGTCGATATCCAGCGGCTGGCCATCGAGACCGGCGAGCGCTTCACGCTCGACGAGGTCAGGGAGATGATTGTGGCCGCGGATGAAAACGGTACCGAGCAAATCCTTGTTTTTCGATACATGAAACTCAATACGGTATTAGAATCTGATAGGCGGATCGCCCTTCTGCCTGCAGAACGTTAATGTAAGAGTAATTACTTCAGTTTTTTTCGTTAGTTATTACTGTACGCATGCACATATTCATGCAGGTGATGGTGAGATCGACTTAGAGGAGTTTCTGAAGATGATGAAGCGGACAAGCTTCGGGCCCGGCTTTTAGCCACCTACAGTATCCGGGGATGTAGTTTGCCACGACATTTAGCGGCGCTTGTACATCCACACTATATATATATATATATATATATATATATATATATATATATATATATATATATATATATATATATATATATATAGAAGTTTTTCCTGTAATATACCACGTAAATGAACGCTTTATACACCTTTACCACTTTCAATATACGCTAATAATAATTCTAATATACTCCAATGCGACATGGTTGAAAAAATTTCATCAGAGCACTTTATTTTTTTGCTACATACCCTTTTCCATATGTAAAACGAATATATAAACAAATTATGCTAGAAATGGTGGACTTTAATGAAATTTTTCATAGAATTCACTTTGGAGTATCTTATAATCAATATTAGAGTATACTCAAAAGGATAAAGAGGTATAACAACATCATTTAAACGGTATACTAGAGGTGGGGGTACGTACACCTAGGAGTATGAAATCATTTTCCTATATATATATATATATATATAGGAAGCCGAAATGGGGCACCATGGTGCCCAGGCACCATGATTTCAAATGCGCGAATTCAAGCTATATTCGAGTATATTTTTCAAAATTTTCAGTTTTAAGGTATATACCCATCTATAACAATTCAAATAAAACATATACCTTTGAAAAAATATACTCGAATTCAAAGATTTTGAACGAGTTTGGATCACATGCTTTGCTGATTTATATATAAAATCAGCATATACCTACAACCAAACTATCATCAAAAAGGGAAACTCTCATTTGAATTTCAGTTCAAACTTGTTTGAACTAGTTAGTAAACCAGTTAAACTCAGTATCCTAAAAATTTCAAAAAAATCGCATGAAAATACATAGAGAAAATATCCTTTTTAGATCATGGTGCCCAGACACCATGGTGCCCCAAGTAATTATACTATATATATATATATATATATATATGTGCACGCACGCGTACATGTAATTCGTAGAGATATTTTATCATTTTTAGGAGATACTAAAATTTACATTGAGAAAGTACCAAGACGTATACCTCTCGTACATCCTCGATGTTTTTTACCTCTTAAGGATGATAACAGTCCCAATTTCGTATATATGTAGCTGTAATTGTTAGGTACATTGAGTCGGGTGACGAAGAGAGTATGTACATACATTGAACATCATATCGAATAAAATACGTACAATTACAAAGCATAATATGGTGGGGACAAAATAAGAGGGAAAAAGCACGAATCGTGGCTGTGGCTCCCGTGGCCTCTGAACAGTCGTTGTCATCGGTTACAGAAAAATCTGTTGAGAAATGTCGATCGATTGTGATGTAGAAGCATCAAAGGGTAACTGAACATGGCCATGTAGTTTCAGAATTCAGAGAATTTCACATAGAGCCAGGGGCGGATCTACACCCTAAATAATTTGAAAAGTGTTATAAGATCATATTTTTAATGGGCTAAATTTGTTGATTGAATTGGTTCTGATTCTGGTGGTGTGGGATTTTTAAGACATTAGAAATATTTATATTGTACTTTTAGCAAATTTTAAATATATATTGGATTCCCTACTATAGAATTGTACAACACTATCACTTCATCTGGGTCGGTTCCCAACTTTTCAGAAAAAAACCGATTGTGATAGATGATTCGGTGAGGGTTTAATAATATGGTGGGGAATCATCACAATCAGTTCTGATCTCATAATCGTTTGTGATGTGCCTCGCTATAGGTTATATAACCTTCAGGCTGACCTATCCTCTGTTGTTATTCTAGAGGCAAAAAAACCTCCATCGCCTCAGAAAACACAACATACTCTGGTTAGAAGCAATACTTGGGTGAGAAATTATGAATCCTTGAGGATGGGTGTTAGGAGGGTAAAGTTGAAGCCCTAACTTGAGGAGATTTCCCCTCAATGTTTCCTCATTTGTGTTTTTCTTCAAAAGGTGAGTATTCCTTCAAATCCCTCTAATTTTGCACTAGATAATTCGATATGTCACAAAGAGAGTATAGGTTGGACTGGAAATGTATGTATCCTATCAGATTTCACACTCTTTATTTGACAAACACATATCCATTTATCTTTTTAGTACTCTCTTGTTAATTTAGAATTATGTTATTGTAATATGATGAATGTTAGAGTTTAGATTGCATAACCTACGTCTCTCATTCGAGGGTGCTTATTTATAAATATGCTAAAATAGCATATTTATACAAAAAAAACACTCTTGAATTTTTCAACTTTTTGACAGCTCGAGGATATGTGGTTTGAGCAAGTTTCTAAGTTGTTGTATAACTCCAGAGAAAATTTCGGCAACATCTATCTGGTGTTCTCCAGATATACACCCTCTTGACTTGTTGTCGTGATGTGTATTTGGAGAACATCGAGGAGATGATGCCAAAATTTTCTCTGAAGTTGTACAACAGCTTAGGAACTTACCCGAACCACATATTCTCGAATGGGATTAAGACCTAACCTTAATATCCTCCTTAAAAGTCTAGACAATAAAGATATCAACAAATTACAAGATCACATATGCTAGTGGTACTGGGCATAAGTTATAGCGGAGGATAGTAGGTTTAGAGACCTGACAGGCTATTGCTAGTTCATATGTAAACAATATTATATCATGTGAATGTGATATACTTGTGTTGTGAATGTTATGTGGTATGTAAATAATATTATGTATTGTGAATGTTATGTGATATTATGTTAGATATTATGAATGTAATATGTGTACTGTAATCTGAGACTATTTTTGGACAATGTATTGAACATCAAACAACACATTACAATCGGTTCTGAGCTAGAACCGATTGTGATGAAATCGGTTCTAGCTAAGAACTAATTGTGATGAGCATCACCATCAAAATCGGTTCTATATAAGAACTGATTGTGATGATGGAGCTCATCACAATCGATTGTATATCAAAACCGATTGTGATGAGCGCCATCATCACAATCAATTCTCAGCTCAGAACCGACTGTGATGATGTGCTCATCACAATCAATTATGAGCTTATAACCGATTATGATGATCATTTATCACTATCGGACGAAAACCAACTGCGATAGCGCCTGCTCATCACTGTCTAACGACTTTGTGTCGCAACCAAAACCGACTATGATGAAGAAAAAGAAGGAATGTATATTCTTGTAGTAATGATTTGTGATGTTACGAAATCATTGTATGAGAATATAGAGTTGTACGTGTAAAGTGTGCACTCCAACAAAAATTTTCTAGTTTCGCTAATGCATAGAGCTTCAGGTAAAGAACAACCAGCAGAAGAGATGTGGGCATTCAGACGTGAATGTTCTTGCATGTTCAGGAGCAAACTTCTGAGGAAGATTTCCAGCAATGTACAATCGTTCTTGCATGAGTAGCAGAAGTTAGCATGCTTCTCAGACTACCATTTTCTCCTGAGATACACTATTCATCCAGCTTGGATTGAAACAAGGAAACCAACAACCTAATAGTATTTTGCCAGTCAAGCAAGTACAAGCGTATTCCCTCGTTTCATGTACCTAGCATTGCTATATGCCGGCATTATCTTTAGGTTGTATAAATTCAGTGATATAGCTATAATTATCAACACTACTTTGGATCATGTTCTAAATGTGTAAATCAAGATGAACGATCAAAGTGGTACTGTTTTGAGCAAAGAAACGAAGTTCAAGCATATGACCAAGGGGAGGTGAAGGAGAAAGGCCAAGGGAGAATGGTTCGAACCCTAAAGCATGAGAAGTATATTGTGCCGGCAATGCGTAAATCATATCGAAACAACACATGTGCTAGCTATGGCAGTATGGGCCAACCAAAGGCATGGCAGCATGGGCCAACCAAGGGCATGGTCACATGGGCCAAGGTTGTATGGGCTGCTTGGATGGATGGTATGTGGGCTTGCACGTGATTTGGGAAGAGAAGAGAGCTCAAGTCGTGGAAGAGAAGTAAGGAAAGAGTTCAACTCGGTTTGGAAAGAAAGAAATCAACTCGGATTGATAGCACATGCCAAATTAAAAAATCCATAACTTTCATGCCTGAGCTCACATTTTGACATTCTTATACTTTCCTGAAAACTTAGGAGATTATCTCCATGTCTGAAATAAACCAATAAAGGGTTGTTGCTTTGCGCCATGGCCCTAAAATTTCAGGACCGACTAACCTGAAAGCAGCTCAAAGCCAAAGAAATCAAACTAGAGACCACCTAATCAAGTATAGTTTCTTCCTGTTCCTCCAGCTCGTACATATACATGTGTATATGTACATATATACATATAGATGTATATATGTATATATGTATATATATATATATATTATCATATATATATATATATATATATATATATATATATATATATATATATATATATGAGTGCTTAAAGAGAGAGAATATAGCTACATCATCAAGTACCTATTTAAAAGTTATTTCCTCTAATGCAAGTATCTCTTTTGTGGATGCTTTGATGTTATATTATCTATTAATCACATATAGTTTACACATAAGCAACTATTAAACATTGGTGCTTAATTAAGCAATGATACTTCAAAATAAGCACCTTATCTTTCCTATGTGGCAAGAAAAACAGTTTTTCATTTTTAAATACACCTCTAAGAGCATGTATAATAGTAGAAATGATTATTGTCTATATACTCGTCCATATCATCTAAAAACAAAACTAAAGATAACTTTTACAATGGATGACATCTTAAGATTGTCTCTCTGAGATCCTATAATATTTTAATTATGACATGAAAAAAAAATTATTATAGACAACAATCCATATAGTGGTATATGGTTGTCTCTTTATGAAACAGCTATACTCTCTTCCTCCATGTCAACAAAAACCTTACGTGGCAAAGCATATGGACGGCCGACAGCAGCCCATTGTACATGCTGGAAGCACCAGCATTGTCATGCTCTAATTCTTTTGTTTTCTTCCTGTGGACGACTTTGATTGCTTGTGTGACTGGTTGTTCTTATATTGGCCGGCTGGCTAGTTCCAATTTCTCTAGTAGTAACCGATGGTATTCAGTAACATCCTAATTTTTGCCACTTTAAAAATATTTTTATGAATTTTATTCCTTCAAAAGTTCACAATTTTATTTGTTAACGAAAGCTTAGTATGGGATTTTTCTAAGTAAAAAATAATTTAATATGATTAATGCTTAAGTGAACAATTGCCAAAATTATTTTATTTGGTTCTATATGCTCTAAATATTTTACAAAATTTTATAGGATTTTTCAATTGTATTTGCTATTTATTTTGAGCTTATTTGTATTTTTTTGAATTTTCTATAAAGAAAAACCAAATAAAATACTAAATAACTATTTGGGCCGAAACCAAGCCTAACCGACCCAATAGTTAGCCTAGTCCATAGTTCAGTACTGTGCCGTAGCCAAACCCGCCAACCCGTGTAGTCTGTGTTGCTGATTGGTGGGCCCACCTATCAAAGCACTGCTCTTTGTCTCTGATGCGGATTTTGTCTCTATGTCACGCACACCAAGGACTCTGTCTTGCACATCGCCTCTTCTGGGTATTTAAGCCTTGTCCGTGTGGAGGGTTTGCTTCGCCATAGCACTCGTAGCCAAAAACCCTAATCCTAGTTGTCGAGAGTTGTCGTTGTTGTGCCAAAATCCGAGGTTTTCTTCTAGCACCACTGCAATGTATCTCACTAGATTTCATCACTGCTGGTGAGTTTTGTTCTCTTGGTCTACACCATGAGTTTCCCTATGTCATGTTCTATCTTGTGCGTGTACCAGCTTCGCCGAAGCTTCATCGTACCGAGTTGTTACCGAGAGCTTTGTCGTCATCACCGTTGTCATCGCACCACTACCTGTCGCTGACCGTTGATTACCATGACGCTCCCATCACCTTGTTCATCTCATTGAGCTAGTGCTATGGGTAGGACCTGGTGGTCCAAAGGAGTTGTCGTTGAAGCTCACCGCTGTTCGCTGGAGAACATCGTCGTATCTTTGCCAACGGTGACCTTGGCTTGCATGCGGGTGCGCATCTACTTTGTGAAGTTCTTTGCAATAGTTTGAGCCAACCTAAAGGGAGAACAGTGCAACGATTCGTGAGTTAGAGGTTCGCCAGCCACTCGTTGTCATCTTCCATGGTGAGGTTGCCGACGTGGCAAGCCACATCAGAGCCACGTGGAAGCCACATGTGCGTGAGTCAGCAAGCACGCAAGCCATATCCAATCTAGATATGCTTAGTTCACCATGCACCGTGTCTATGACGTGTTGGGTGAAGCATCTAGGCCCACAAAATTGTGATTAGTTTTGGTAATTAATGACAATCAAGGTTAAAGGACTAACATATCTTTTGAGTGGATGAAATAGATTCTTAGTCCTCGTCATTGTAAGGATTACATGGAGACAAAACAAAATCTTGGATAAATCAAGCTCAAGGCAAAGGTATAAAAACATAAGGGCATTTTCATGGATTTTAACTATCTCGGAGTTTGGAGAAAAGATTGGATTACTATAAATAGATGCCGTACAATTAAGAGGAATTAATGTCTAGTATCTTGAAATTGATTAAAGGTCACATGGCTCAAAGTCTCATTCATATTAACTAATGATTACATATAGACATGCATCTCTAAAAATTTCAGTAAGTGTTCAGTATTGTTGGCACTACTGACATGTTAAATCCGGTACTACCGCAGTTTGTTTTCTCTCTAGTTTAGTATTTACTTTATTTTATCTCGACTCAAGACCAAGGTTCAGAGCAAGAAGAAGACTTTTTTCAAGGCAAATTGTGTTGATCATGTTGAACCCAGTTTATAAAATTGTTATGTTGATTTAAATTTATGCATGATATTTTATGTGTACAACTGTTTTCAAATTAGTTTGGGATCTAGTTATTCAAACCAATTGGATTAAATTTACCTTGTTATTTATATACCATGATTATTTATCACCCTAGGATGGTTCATATTAGTTGGTTGATAATACATACCGACATGGGTTGGTTAGACCGTGGTTAGTATGCTTAGCCATGCAACGGGTTATCGATATCATTTTACATAGTACAAAATTTATCTTGACTAATGAAATATGGAACATGTTTATGAATAGGTGTGCTAGGTGTTGTCATACAATGATGTTGAGTTTTGGTGACATATGTTGTCTCGCAATGATGTTGACTTGTTGATAGCATGTGCTGCACGATAATGAACTGTGGGGTGGTACATGATTTAGATTGGGGCAAGTGGCAAGGGACCGAGTGCCAAGGTTGGCCAGTATGGCGGTTGGGTTGTGAAAATCTTGCCTCAGTAAATGAAGGACTTAACCTTGCAAGCCTTTGAATTGGGCCAAACATGTAACCACACGTCTGGAATGGGACGGACCTAATTAAGTAAGATTACCGATGTCTAGACATATGATACCTCAGGTGGATAGCCACACAGGCGTGTGGTTATGTGGAGGATGTGGTGTACGGTGGTCACACATCAGTCAAATGATAAGTCTCTCCTATACTTCTATTCCAAGGGAGGAAGGGATAGTGAGTCAAGTTTGTCGGGAGGGTCAGTGTTCGGACAAAAGGTTTTTTAAAAGATTTTGTTATGATATCTTAGCCGCACACCTAAGGAAGTGTGATATCGCGTGGCACTATGAGATGATCATATCATGTGGGTAAAGTGTGTAACCTCTGCAAAGTGTAAAATCTATCCGGATAGTCGTATCCGCAGTTATGGACAATGCTCGGGGATTACAGTCAAGGGTTAGATTTTGTAAATAAAACTTGGGAAGTGAAATTGGATGCTAGTGTAAAGTTTGAAAGATGTTATAACTTGGTTCCATTTTTACTTGGGAAGTAACTGCAAATTACTTATTATTGTTATTTATTTTAATGTCATTTTAATTTATTTACTGTATTCATTTGTAATGCTGTTTTATTGCAAAATAACCATGATAACCATCCATTGGAATAAGCTCTGTATATAACTATGTTAGAATTGCATTATGTGCACAGCTTGTTGAGTGCTTTAAGTACTCACCCTTGCCACAATAAAATCATTAGTTGAGGAGGAATCTATGCTAGCTTTGAAGGAGTACCAAGAGGAGACGAATGTTTAGGGTCTTGTCAGTTGCTTGTGGTATACTGAGGGGTTTATCTACGTTTTCTCCAGCTGTTATTTAAATTGGTTATCTTTAGTTTAGCCTTGCGAGGCAAAGTCTTGTAAGTCAGCCACAAGGTCGGTCAACAGGTTTATATTTAACATATGAAGTATTTTGTTATGTTTTCGCTGTGTATGATTGTGATATTCATATATCTTGAGTCTGTGTGCACTAACGTAATCCTGGACTAGTGCGATATACACAAATGGTTCGATTTTGCATATTCGGGTTCCGACAGCCATATTTCCTCTCATTGCCCGAACAAGGAGGAAAAGTCCAAGCCTTCCAAGAAGAAGGAATTCAATGGCAAGAAGAAACTTTTCAAGAAGTTTCATAAAGATGGCAAAGCTGAAGCTCATATTGGGGAGTAGGACTCTGATGAGAAATATTCTATCTCTGATTCCTCCGATGATGACACACCTTCTAAGAAGGGACTCGCCGGAGTTACCATCAAGGAAGCTCCATCATTGTTCTCTTCTCCCACTTGCCTTATGGCAAAAGGGGACAACAAGGTAAAAACAAATAATGATGATGATGATCTCTCATATGATGAGCTAATGGATATGTTTGAGGATTTGAATGAATATCTTGGCAAGGAGAAGCCCAAGTATAAGGACTTGATGAAAGAATTTATTTCTCTCAAGGACTCTTATAAGGAGTTAAAAGAAGCTCATGAGACTCTCCTTCTCAAGGACCATTTCAAGTCCAAGATAGATGTAGGAGTTACTTGTGATATTCTTGATGCCATGCCTAGTATAGAAAATTCGTCTAACAATGCATTTAAGGTTAATACATCTATGTAATGATTTAGTTGACATGCCATTGTAACATCCAAAATTTTGGATTATTTCGACTCAATATGGTTTTTATGGATTTTCTGAATTTTTGAGATTTCTCAGGAATTTATTTAGTTTTATTGAATAAGGCTTATTTTGGATATTATTTAAATTAATGAGAGATTTTAAATAAATTTTTGCCAAAAATGTTTCATTTGTGTTCCAAATATCTCAAAATATTTTCCAGACTTTTTCTGGAATTTTTCTGATATTTTTATTATTTTTAATTGGCTTAAACTCTTTTTTGGAATTATTTTAATCAAAAAAGTATTTTTAAACCACATGAACATTATCAGGCCGAAACCCATGCTGGCCCGACCCAATCCGCCGCTCGGTCGGGTTCTGGAAACCCTAGGAGCTTCCACCATTTGATTTTGATCCTACAGGTGAAGTTCATCGGGGACGTTAAGAGTCCTAAGTGATCTCGGCTGATGGATCTTGTGTAGGGTTTGGATTAAGCCGTGTCCGAGCGAATCTTGTCCGTTCATCGTGACAAGAGAAAATAAATGATTTTTCTTTTTAAGAAATGCCAAAAAATCGAATAAGGCTGAAATAAATAACAAATAAATTAGGAAAAATTCCAAACAATTCTCAAAAATAATTTTAAGCATTTAGAACCTAAATAAATTGATTTTAACATATTTCAACTTTTAATTTTGGTTCAATTAATTTGCTTGCACTAAAAAGGAATTTTTATTTCACAAAAATTTTAGAAAAGGCTCAAAATTTTAGAATGATACAGTCAATCTCTCAGAGAGGAATATTCTCCTTTCTCTCGTTTTTTAGGATTTGTTTTTCTGATAAATATTTTGAGAGTTTGTTTTCTTTCACAGGAACTCTGATTGACTACGTTCAAGTTCCTATATTCATCTAAAATCAAGCCCTACTCTCTAGAATATTTTATTTGATTTTTTTGTTGGTTTGTCTTTATTTTGTATTTATTTTATTTTTCGCCGTTCATTTTCCCTAGACGTTGAAATGCCAGGAGATTTCGAGGGTGAAGAGTTGATTCAAGTTCAAGATCAAGATCATGATTTATTCCAAGACAAGTTGTGTTTTGATTATGTTGAACTTAGTTCTACAAATGCTACATTTTTAACCTATTGTGTGATATTTTAAAAGTATAAACTATTTAAAATAGTTTTGGAATTAGTTATTCAACCTATTTGAATTATACCTACCTTATCATTTGCTATACCATGATTATTTGTCACCCTAGGATGGATATTTATTAGTGAGTAGTTTGCTTTGCCATGCCATGAATAGTTTATGTCTTTTGGAAGTGCAAATTCAAACTTAACTAATGGTCTATAGAACATATTTGTGAAAATGATGTGTCATGTGTTGTCACACAATGATGATGAGTTGTTAATTGCATATATTGCATAATAATCAACTAGGTCGGTAAATAATTCAGATTGAGGTAAGTGGCAAGAGGTTGTGTGTCAAGGTGGGCCTGTGTGACATTGGGTTAGAGATCCTGTGTGAATCAATTGAATTGGTTACTAATAATAATTGGAAGTCTTGCCTCGATCAATTACGAACTTAACCTTGTAAGCCATTGAACTAGGCTAATCTTACAACCATATGCTTGGAATGTGATAGACCTAGATTAGTAAGTTACCGAGTCTTGACATATGATATCTCAGGTGGAAAGGTGTGTATTGCAGTGGCTATTATATCTTGAAAAGTGATTGCTTCTAGTCTAATGATGAATCTCTTCTATTCTTCTACTCTCTGTGAGGGTAGAATAGTGAGATTAGACTTGTTGGGAGTGTCTATATTCGAATAAAGTTTTCAAAAGGTTTTGTTATAATATTCTTAGTTTCATGTCGATGGATACGTGTTACGCTGATATTATAAGATTGATCATATCTTATGAGTGAAGTATATAATCTCTACAGAGTATACAACATATTCGAATAGTCGTGTTCTTAGTTATGACAATGCTCGAGAATTCACACAAAGGTTAAATTTTATTAAAACTAAACTTCAGAAGAGAGGTTGTGTGCCAATGAAAGTAATTGAATTTGTATTAGGCTATGTACAAATTTAACTTGAGATATGTCTTAGAATTTTATTAGTATTGTTAGTTGTTTTACCTTTTGTTTCAATCTATTTATTGTATTTAAATATAAATGCTATTTTATTGTAAAATAGCCTAACAACCATTCTTTTGAAATAAACCTTGCATGTAATTATAATAGACTTGCATTATGTGTACAACTTGTTAAGTGCTTTATTGACTCACTCTTGTAACAATAAATCAATCAGTTGAAGAGGAGTCAACACTCGCTTTGGAGTGGAAGTTCTACGAGGATGCGAGCTACTAGGAGTCGAGTCTTGTCGATTGCCTGTGCCATGTCGATGGGTTGTTTGTCGAAGTTTTCCATTTCGATGCGTCTTTTCTTCAGTGAATAAGCTCTATGAAACCTAATAGATGTAAAGTCGACCTTAAGGTCATCAAACTATCTTTTTATCTAATAAATCTAGTTGCTTATTTTGTTTTCGTTGTATATGATTTTGATATTACATTTATGTTGCCACTGTGTATACTAGCGTGATCCTGGACTAATGTAGTATACATAGAGGATCTGGATTTCCATGTTCGGGTTCCGATATTTTTTAAACCTACTTATATTGGCTATTCCCTCCGTTGATAAATATAAGACCAATAGTTTGAATGGTCTGATTAGAAAAATAAGGCTTGCATATACATTTAATGATCCTTTCCTACTCTACCATGTTTATTCTCTCTCAATCATATGCATTTATTCATTACCACACACACAAAGTGTTATATCTCATCTTTCAAGACAATTAAGAGTGGTATGTAAGTCATTTTCTCTCGTATCCTTTTTCAATTTCATCGTAATCTTAATCCTTATGCAGAATCATAATACGCTTTATATTTATCCACAGAGGGAGTACTAAAGCAAGCATCTCTTATATTCACTTGCCCCCAAGAAATTTCCACTGATTCACAACCATTGTCCCTATCTCATTCCCTCTCTCTTCGTTTTCTTTTGCAAAATTTTAACCATACAAATTCATACCTAAGAAGCATATGGCTCCCGTGAGTATGTGGCTGTTGCATGGAAAAGGGCTTTCATAAATTGAAACTGTTGATGTACTTGCGTCCTGTAACGACTCACGAATGAATTAATATAGACGAAAGCCGTACTATATATAACAACACATGAAATTAATGTTTAGTACGGGGAATATTAATTCTGAAGATAATTGAAGCTTTTTAAATGAGATGCTCTAGTTTAGAGACTTGTCTTTTAGCGAGACGTAACCCTCTGCGTTGAATGAAAAAAAATTGCATTAGAATATAAGGGAAAATGAAAATTGCTTGTACTTGGTAATTAACTTTTATCAGTGCAGGGTCTGATTCTTAATTTAGCACAAGGTTCCTAAAATATCAAGTACAGCCGGTACTTCTAGGATGTGTTTGGTTGCTTATACAAGTAATACATGTATAAGATGGTTTAAAAAAATCATTTATGTGTTTGGTTGCTTGAATGGAACCATCCTGTCCTGAATATCCTGTCCTAAATAGTGAGATACAAATTTAAGAAATATTCCCTATATATGTTGAATCATTCCACTCACCTAAAACAATGAAATCAAATAGTACACGACTATCACATCCCATTCAACCTCGTCTCACCGACCAAACACACCCTTAGTTTGGTAAGAAAGTGAACAGCTCTAGTGGAAACAAAAGTAGGGCAAAAAAAAAAAGTAGTGGAATCAAAATCAAATGTTATTCTTTCTCTAAAAAAATGAAATGTTATTCTTTCTCTAAAAAAAATGAAACGTTATTTTTGGGCCGTCTGCTGATGGGCCCTAAGTAGAGCTCGGGCTGTGTCATCGGGTCTTTGTTTCTCGGTCAGACGTTATGCGGTTGTTGCAGAGGAATATCCCACGTCCCCTGTTCCGGTTTCCTCCCTGGCCGCGATGAGGTCCCCGGCCGCCGCCGGCACCGACTTCCCCGACGCGCTACCGTCTCCGACCTCCCCCGCCGCGACCCCATCCCACCAACCCAGGTGAGAAACGGTATCCTCAGAGCCAATCTTCGCTTCCACCTGCGCATCACGTCTTACTATGAATCCTCCTCTTCGTCCCCAGCTCCGGCCGCCACTTCTACCTCGCCGTCGACCGCCTCCAGTTCAAGATGGTACGGCCGGCTCCTCTTGTTCCCGTGCATTTTTTGGATTCCTCTCGGACGATAACCTACCGTTGCGCTCGATTAATTGGGTGAATCGACTTCAATCTGGATTCTTGTGGACCTATGGTTGGTTCTTGGGTGCAGAGGACACTGCTGGAGCTTCTCGGCGTCGTCGCTGAACGCCGCGGCGCACTGCCGATCACCATATGCGTTTCGTCCCGGGATGAGCTTGACACCGTCTGTGCTGCTGTTGCCAACCTCCCCTTTGTGTCTTTGTCACCGCTGGTATGCTCAATTTAGGTGCAAATTCATATGTTCAATTCTGTGATACTATGTGGTTGTACTGGTACTTCACAATCACAGCGTAGTTCTGCTATAAGTACATAAATGTATTGCATTGGTATTTGTTCAATTTGTCGATAAAAGCGCTTATGATTGTGTACCTGCGTCTACGAATTATAAATATGCCTATGTGATTACAAAGATTGTTCTGTACCCAAAGGTTCCATGTTCTCTTACTTTTTTGTCACCCCTGATATGAACACTGTTTCAAGTTCTGTTGATTGTCTATGACCCCTGCTATGAACTTACTTTTGCTAGCTACTTACATCAATCCATGGAATTTGTATACACAGTACAGTGATCAGGTTGAAGCCGAGCGTGCATCTGTTCTGGAGAAGTTTCGTCAAGCAGCAATACAGTGGAATCAGACTAAAGATGCTGATACTGCGGAAAGTCCCAAGCCTGAAAGTATGGCCTCGAAACTAAGCATTATAGTAGTGACGGATGCTTGTTTGCCTCTGGCAGCGATGGGAGAGGCTCCCCTTATGGCTCGTGTGCTGATAAACTATGAATTGCCCACAAAGAAGGTGAGATGTCCCCATGTTTTTCTGGATATTTGTTACCTTAGTACTTTTGTGGACCAAACACCTTGAGCTGGTTGCGATAAATTTTTAGTTGTATAATCATTAAGTTTTGTTAAGCGTGTCCAGTTCTATTTTTTGGAATGTTCTGTCTGACCTGATTTTCCAATTTGAATTTTTCAGGAAGCGTACTTAAGACGTATGTCAGCATGCTTAGCAGCAGGTAATATCTATTGATGTGCTCCTTTTGAGTGTTGCTGTAGCTGATTTACTATGATGGAGCAGATGGTATCGTGATTAACATGGTGGTTGGAGGCGAGGTAGCTACTCTCAAGGGTCTAGAAGAAACCAGTGGTCTGCTCATTGCAGAGATGCCAATACATGTAAGATACAGTATCATTCATTTTACTAGTCATATAATATGCTCTGGTGGTCTAAACCGAGAATATTTGCAATGCAGGTTTCTGAGATATTATGACAGTCTCAATTGTACCACATTTCAGAAGTTACTATTATACTTCAGCACTAACTACTCGAGGTTATACGTGTGCTACTTTGATTAGTGGATTGCATATTTGCTTCCCTATGTGGATTGGTCTTAAAATTAGGTTTCAGAAAGAATTAGATTGATGTTCACTGCTTCTATCTTGCTGAGAAATGAAAGAATTCAGTCAAATTAAGAAGGCCTTCTAATGTTAATGTCCACTATTAATGGAATCAGAATTTTCAGAAAACTATTATGATGGAAAGCTTTTTCTAAATAGTGAAAAGAATATTAGCACTAGCATCTTGAATAAAATTAGTTCTAACTGATCGATGGCAAAGAATCAGTCAATTGTAGCCCAATTGTTATTGCGGTGGAATGCTCTAGCGATCACCCAGAGTTCAAACACCACAGACGGTTGTATGATAATCCAATAAATCATAAATGATGTTTCAACTTATCCACACCTTATGTTCTGTGCTCTAGCCAACTTCTACTAGTCTCAATAGAAAAAAAAATCTCATAGACAAGGTCAATACATGAAACTTGCACTATAGTCAATACATGAAGTTTTCACATATCTCACATACAAAAAATCTGAGGGATACATTTTTTATGGCTAGCATAGTCTGCACGTCATGTCTTGGCATCAAGATAAAGAAAAACACTGTTATTATGCAGAGCTGTTCTACATTAGGAAATTGCTGCAACTATGTAGAATCCTCAAAATCAACAAAAGAACAAAATTCCTAATCTACCAGTGCGTAAAAATCAGGTATGATGTGGGAAGAAACAAGCAGCTCTTTGGCACAAACTGGAGAAATGGAAAATACTTTAAAACCGAAGTGAAATGGCAACTTCCCATTCATAAAATTGAAGCCGAATGTTGGAACCAGCCCATATTCACACATTCAAATGGGAAGCACAAGGTGGATGAGCTACTAAAGAAATACATTCGAAATTGCCAAAATCAAATAATGAGCTACTAAAGAAATACATTCGAAATTGCCATATTCGACATGGGAAGCACAAGGGGGATTTACTAAAGAAATGCACACATACAAACAAATTGCCATGCACATATACACACATTCGAATGGGAAGCACAAGGTGGATTTACAAATTGTCAAAACAATTATCAGGACCCAAAGAAAAGAAAACAAGGCTGATGAGCTACTAAGAGTAACCCAAAAAAAAAAGCTGAAATACACAATGGCATAAAAAACTATAACTACATGGTTTGACTCGTCAAGATAATCATAATTATTGTTTAGAGTTTATACAAGGCATAAATAATCATGATTCACATAATCAAAATCACAAGAAAATGTTTCCGTAGTTGCAGTGGTGAAGAAGAGTAGAAAGAGTCTATAAGTTGGAGATATGAACTAGAGCTACTAACCCCAAACATGTGACCCGAATTAGGGTAAATGGGCAATGAATTAATTTGTAAATCAGCAGCAATTCTTTTCAGCTACATTTATCAGATTTGACATGAACAATTGGGTGAGATAATGTATTATCTGGGTCCATTTCATCAGATTGTGGATTAACAAAGGGCTGAAAAGGGTTGATACCAGGCATTCCAAATTTCTCAATCCTAATTGTACGAAGTTCAACAGCATTTCACCTACCACAGCCATGCATTTCTTAGGGTCACTGTGCAACTTTTGTAATTTAGGGTGCATTGGAAAAATGAAGGTTCACATCTGGCCAATGCACAACAGATCAATAGAAAATCACAAGAAAGATGCCAATGGATATAATAAAAAGAAATTGGGTGTAACAGTTCCACAACTGTAAATTTGAATGTGAATTGTAACAAAAAAAAAAAAAGCTATGGAAGCTGCAAACAAAGCAACTGGAGCCTCAAATGGATATATATATATATAACGGCAGAAAGAACAGTATTCTCATCCCCAGCCTCGTGAACTGGACTTTACATGTTGTAAATGGGACTAACTTACCCATCGGTTCAACTCGAACTGTGGCTCTCATCATCGCTTCATCGGTTCACGAAAAGAATGCATGAAGCCATGAAAGATCAAATGGAAGAAACTTTTGTGAGTTCATAATTACATGCAACCAATGAAAAAATGTGACACAGTGGAATGGTATTAAGCAATTAAATTTGGAGTAGCACAATTCAAACATCAGAATGGAGAACAATTTTCTTGTCAAGCAGCAATGCCAAGCTAAAGCACATTAAAGAACACAAATTTGTCAAATGACACAAAAGTTAACTTTTGCACAGAACCAATTGAGCACAGGAACTTACACAGAGGTCCATCTCAAATCAGCGACGACAATGTACTATCATCGGCATGCAAAAGGAATAACAGGGCTGCATATCCTCAAAAACTGAGGTGTTAGAGATAACTCAATATCTTTAACTTACCATATCTTTTGGTTTTATCCAAATAAATAGTTAGTCCAAGTCTACCATAACTCAGACCCTTTTGGCTATTCAAGTCACACCCCTGTGCATGTAATTCTTAAACTATTCAAGTGGATTGTTTCCGTGTTTTTTTCCCGCAAGGGTTTTTCCATGTTAAATCTTGTGTCTCCTGTTCTTTTGTCGTGCTAACCCTAACATGCAGGATGGTATATGCCTTAGGAAAACTAACGGAATGTACATGCCCAATTGATTAATATCCGGACAGGCCGACACATTCTTGTCATCGTTGGCACCAGAAGTGTGTTAGATTCTCTTGCATTGCACACAGTGTAGGCTTGGGACAAGAAAAAACAAGACTAATTATGTAGGTAGAACAAATCAGTAAGTTGGGTATAGGAACTTCTATTCCATAATCTGGGCCAGTTAAGAAATTTTCACGGCTGGATAATAAAATCAACCTGAATTTCTCATCACGGGCTTCAAGTAATGAATCTACATGCAACTTTGAATTTTATCCAGCTATATGTTGTGGATGCGTTTGTGGGCCGGTACTACCAGCACCAACCTAAACCCACTGTTACGCCCGCAACGCTGCATTGGCAGTAAAGGATTAGGAGATCAAACAAATTAGAAAAGATAAGATTGGTTAGGATCCTTAAGAGATAGTTTCCTGATTTCGGTTTGCCATCCATTATATAAGGATGATTATTGTATCCTTTGTTTCTTAAGGCACGTTTGTTTTTGCTTTGGATTCTCCAAAAGCTGATTTTGGATTGTGGCTTTAGAGAAAATGATTTTGGATTTAGATTCTGGAATGGCATTTGCTGGGTAATTACTTAGAACTTTCAGTAGCATTTTCCTTAGAATCCACAGAAGCACATATAAAGTAGATTGTGAATTCTAATATATATAGGTGGACTCAATTATGTGAATCAATTTCTAGAATCGAGTTGTTTGTTTTTTATTTAGCTTTTAGGGTCAGAATCCAGAATCTACAGTAAAAACAAACAGACCAGCAAAAAAAACTTGCCCTCATCCTCCCATCTCACACCCATGCAAACTTCGCCACAGGTCCGTTCATATCACAGTATTTATTAGATTTGAAGTAGAACATGTGCGTGGGATAATGATTCTGACCAATATCATCAGACATTGGAATAGGTTCACAATTGGCCAATGGGCAAATTCGCCCATTGGTTCAATGCTGGATTGTGTCTTTCATCATCAGCCCTTAATAATTACGATTAAGCTAATAAGAAACACCAAAAGAATGCTTAAAATGTCACATTAGTAACAATTGTAGTCTTTTTTTAGAGTAACAGTTGTGCTGAGAACTGAAATAAGGAAATGTGAGCTCCGGTTCACCTCTCTTTGGTTCGATGGTGTGGAATAGGGAGAAGCATTTGCCAATCAAGTCTTATACAACATGTAAGGACTCAAGATAAGAGTTTCTAGAGAATTAGTAGTAAAGCTCCTTACAACTTCAACTGTTAAGATAAAAAAATTACTTACTGTTAACGAAGGCAAAAAAAATATATAGGAATTTGTACAAGCTTGCCATTTTCTTATTAGAAAAAACAATTAAAATCCAGAACAGAACAAATTTCCTGTTAATAAGCTTGAATTAATAATGTTCGAAGCAAGCACGGAACCAGATGAGCTCAAGAACAGGCACATTGGTTCAATTTGACTTAAGTGACAATTAGATAATAATATCATTGGCACCCATGAAAACATAGACTTAAGGAAACATAGTTTGCAAGTCAATGTGGCTCAACAAAACTCTTTACATGACATCAATGGATAAATAACCCACTAAATTCATATCCAGAAATAGGTTATTTATCATTATGGGAACTTTAGAAGATTACCAATGTTCACGTAACTAGCAGATGTGAGGACTATTTGCCATTTTTGCAAAAATGACAACAATAGAAAGCAGTGACTAAAAAAACAAGAACAGCAACAACACCTGGATATTAATAATCAAAACGAGTTAGCCAAAAGCACCTCAGACTCATCTCAAAACAGTGACATGCAAAAACATTATGAATTACAATACTCTTTCTGCATTAGAGATGTTGAGCAAAACAAATACTAACAAACAAAATAGCGCTAATTATATATCTAGGAATCAGGCCTCAAACATGGGATAACACATTCTCATGATTCATCAAGACGTGTGAAAAAACTTCTGTTTGGAATATCAAAAGGCAAAATGGAAAGAATGGGGGGATATTTACTTGCTGAAGAAATTCAACAGATTGCAACCGCTGGCAGTAAATTGGAATGCAAACAAGGCCGTCAAATAAAGCTAAGGAAACTTTGGAGAATAAAAACTTGCTGAAGTAAATTTACTTGAAATGGTAATTTGTGCCTCAATATCACAGGTACTTTAGCACACTGCAATAAAGAGCAGCAGTAGAAACAAGAGACACAGGTATCAATTTTATATGAACAAATGTATGGATATAACGGCGGGCCTCAGTGAAACTAAAGTTTGCATTATGCCAATGGGCAAAATTGTAAATTGACCCATTGGTTCAACTTCCAACTCTGTTTCTCATCATCAGCCCTTTTGCAAAGGATGGTCAAAAACACTTAACAGAAAGAAAGAAGCATGAAGCATCAAATGCTGTGAATCGTATCAATGGAAATGAGGTAAGAAATAATTGGCCAGTGTGGAATTAGAGTATTTAAGTTTGTAGGATTTTAAAGAAATATAATGTGCAGAAGGCAGCTAAATATCAGAAGAAAGCACTTTTCTTGTGAATCAGCAATGGCAAGGTTATGCACACCAAAGAACAAAATTAGACAAATGCTTCAAATGCTGTAACTTTCGCACAGAACCAATTGAGCACAAGAACTGGCACAGCGGTCCATCTCAAATTAGTGACAATAGATAATATCATCGGCATACAATAGAAAATCAAAACTGCAATCCTCCAACTTCCAAAATTGTGATATTTGCACATGCCTCGGGAAAACCTAGGGAAATTTACATGCCCAGTGGTTCAAATCCTGACACGGTTTCAATATCGTCACAGGCACTAGCACAGGCACCAGAGGTTCATCAACATTCAACCTAGTTATGAGCATTAATCATTGGGGCATCAAAAGTCCATTTGTAAACTTTTGAAAACCAGTAACATTGAATTATAGGGTTAAAAAACTGGAGTAAAACCGACGTTATGGTAGCACAAAAAGGAATGAATCGTAGGAGAAAATGAAAATGGTCCATTTGATCAGTGAATGCAGTTCTAAAAGACACATGAATTATGTCCAAAATAATGACTAACGACATCAATGCAGTGAAAGAAATACTTTGAAAGGAAATGCCTCAAATATGGTCTGGTTATTGCACCCCCGACACTATTTTTGCAGAAACTGAAAATGCAACCCCCACACTAACAGAAGAAAAATCAACAGAAATGATGAAAACAAAAATACCTCAAATGCTGCAAAACTTCTCCCATCAAACCCTAAAGCCCACCGAAGGCCCATGTGGTCCCTTATGCCGAAACCCTAGAGAGCGCTATAAAAGGAGGAGGGGGGTCCCCCCATGTATAAGAAGAATTCATTTAGCAATAAAGAATTTCCGCTTTCGCTCTCCCTAAACACGTGTCTCTCTCTCTTTCTGTTCTCCACTTCAGATCTGTTCGGGAACCCCGGACTATTCGATAGCGAGGTTCCTCAACACGTTATCAGCACGAATTGCTCTACGAAGATCAGATTGAAAAGGTGAGAAAAGGTGGGATTAGCGTTTGAATCTAATCGTTTTTTCTATGCATGCATCTATCCTACGTGGCACGGTTACACGGCGATCGCACGGCTAGCCGACATGAAGCTACAAGACATTATTTATCGCTCATCACGGGAAAAAAACAGCGATCGACGCTCGGCGCCGCCACCTTGGTTTCGCACCGCAGCGAAGTCGTCGATCGGCAGGCGTGCACGGCCGCCGCCGTCGATCGGCTGCTCGCTCGCAGCCACAGCCGACCGACCGGCCGATACTTGTCGGCACCTCACTGGCCACACCATCCGCGCGCATGAAGTCGCGCTACCATCGCCGCGCGCTCCGCCGCGCGCATGAAGCCCCCATCGCTCGCATGAAGCCCGCCACGGAAGGCACCTCGGCGTGCCTCGCCGCGCCGCCGCCGAGGTAGCCCGCCCGGTCGCACCGACCGTCGCCTCCCGGCTCGAAGCCGCACAAGCACGGCGCGACGCTGCACCGAGGCGGCGCGGCCGCCACGCCAAGACGCAGCCACGCCACGCGCAGGCAGCGCGCGCAAGACGCAGCGCCGCCACAGATCCGTGGCCGGCACGCAGCCGCGCCGCCACCTCCGCGCGCGCGCCGTGCCGGCGCCATGAAGCGTAGCACCCCGCCATCGGCCGGCCGCGCCAGAAGCGCCGCGCCGCCGCCGGCTCGCGCAAGAAGAAGCAGCCCACGCGCGATGTCGCCATCGGCACACGCGTGCTCGCTCGCCGCGATGGAAGAAGCGCCGCCACCTTGTCGGCCCGGCTCGGCCGCCGCACCGACCGCGCGGCCCGCACAAGCCCTCCGCCTCGTCGGATCATGCGCGCCTCGCGCGCGCCGCCGATGCCACCGGTTCGGCTCGCGGCCGCCCCGCCAAGCGGCGCTTCGACGGTTCGAAGAAGCGGCGGCACCAAGCGATGCCCGACGGAGCAGCAAGCGGCCGGCGATGCCGCCCGGCGCCAAGCGATGCCCGACGCCCTCCGATTGCCTCGCCCATCACCGCCGCTCGCCGAGCCGCCCGCGCCTCCTCGCCGCGCCATGCCCGCGCCTCCTCGCGCCGCAGAGGAAGAAGTGGCGGCTAGGGTGGGAACCCTAGCCGCCACTCACCTTGTTTGGAAGTTTTAAGCGCGCCCCTGAAAGCGGCCACAAGTTTAAAAAAAAAAAAAAAAAAAGAAGAAGAAGAAAAAGAAAAAAAAATACAGAAAAATTTTGAAAAATTGCCAGAAAATCAAGAAGATTTTTTTGGCTCTGTTTTAATTTTTCTTGCTTTATTTCTCTGTTTTATGAATATTCTTTATGTTTTTTGAATTCATTGCTTTATTTTGTATATTGCAATGCATAGCAATTTATTTTCTGTACCTTATGCTTATTGCAACCATTTTTCTATTAGATTACACGCAGTAATCTAATGTCAGAATTTTGAAATCATGAATTGTGAATCGTGAGTTTGAAGAACTGGCCCCGCCCGGTCAGAACTATCTCACTTGGGCATCGAACGTAAAGATCGTTCTTGGGGGCAAGAAGCTCCGCGCAGCAATCGGTCTAGGGTCCTCGCAGGACGCGAAACCTACCGTCGAGCAGAACGATCAAACCGTGCACTGCCATTTAAATGCATGAATCGCATTTTCTTTTAGATCATGGTTGTTAGCATTTTCTTTGAATAATGAATAGTAAGCTCTAGAAGAGCATACTTCTCTCATGAATAAATATGCAATTTATTCTTTATTCCAAGATTCTTTCATTTACAAGCAATATTTGAATTATTTTGCCTCTGCTTGATTGGAATTATATTTCTTTTATCTAGAAATCGTAGCGCCCAAATGGAAGAGATATGCATTGTTGATAGTGGCACAACAAATACCATCTTAAGAGAGTCTAAGTATTTCCAATGATCACGAAGAACGCTGGAAAGATTACTACGATCGCAGAAGCGACTCATATGTAATCGGCTCCAGAAGAGCCACTATTATATTACCTATGGGTACAACTTTGGTAATTGAAGAAGCCCTTTTGTACCTCGAATCAACGCGCACTCTCTTAAGCTTTAAAGACATCGCGCCAATGGTTTTCACGAGAAACCAATGAAGAAAATGGCAAAGAATATTTGTGCATTGTGAAGCACGCGGTATGTGGAAAAATGGTATTAGAAAAATGTCCCTCATATGAATCAGGTTGTACTACACGAATATTCATGCACCAAGTGTATACTTCCTTGAAAACTGTTTTAGAAGCTCAATTATTTTCTTTATGGCATGGTAGATTAGGTCATCCTGGTCTTAGAATGATGAGAAATATAGTGAACAACTCACAGGGTCATGGCATAAATGTTAAAAATTTCCCGAATCATGAAGATTTTGTGTGCCCTGCATGTGCCACCGGGAAATTAATAACTAGACCCTCTGTCATGAAAGTGCAAAGTGAAATCCCTGCATTCCTGGAACGCATCCAGGGGGATATTTGCGGTCCGATTCAGCCCCTGTCAGGGCCGTTTCGATACTTTATGGTGCTCATCGATGCTTCCTCGAAATGGTCGCATGTATGCTTGTTGTCAACAAGAAACCATGCTTTTGCAAAGCTGATCTCGCAGATCATAAGAATTAAGAATGCTTTCCCTGATCATCGCGTGAAGTCCATCGAATGGACAATGCCGAGAATTTACTTCAAAGGCATTTGATGATTATTGCACAAAGAACAGGATAGCAGATTGAGCACGCATCGCACGTCCATACGCAGAATGGACTAGCAGAAGCACTAATAAAGAGGATTAAGTTCATTGCCAGACCACTTTTGCAGAGTTGTAACTTGCCCAACACTTGTTGGGGACACGCAGTCCTGCACGCAGCAGCTCTTATCAATTTTAGACCGTCGGCCTACAACATCCATTCTCCTATGCAGCTTGTGCACGGGATTATCCCGAAGATCTCCCATCTTAGAAAATTTGGGTGTATGGTATATGTACCTATACCACCCCCCTCAGAGGACTGCAATGGGCCCTCTCCGCAAGTCTGGGATATACGTTGGTTATGAAAGTGCATCCATAATCAGGTATTTAGAACCCATGACTGGAGATTTGCATACAGCCCGGTTCGCTGATTGCATCTTTGACGAGGATCGTTTCCCGTCATTAGGGGGAGGAAATCAACCTTTGGATGAAAAATGCCGGGAAATCATATGGCATTCCACTGGGATCCCCGCACATGACCCCCGCACTAATGAAGCAAATCAAGAAGTCGAAGATAATTGATTTGCGAATTTAGCAAATGAATCGCTCTGATCATTTTGTGATCTGAAGGGCGTGGTTAAGTCGCATGTACCGCAAGAAATGCACCGAGAGGTGGAAATACCAAAGAAAATAGAAGGTATCCTCAACCTGCTCAGAGGCCTCAAAGAAAAAGAGCAGCAATCGGCTCCTCAAACCCAAAGTACCGGAGACGTCTGAGAAAATCGGGCGAGAGGACTTACCACAACCAATCACGAAAATGCCCCAAGGAAAGAAGGGGAGCAGTTGAGACTGCACTGGAAAGAAGCCAACAGAAAGGCAATTCAGACTTGAATCTTCCATCGCAGAAGCCACGGAAATAATGTGTGCGCACACATAGGCGATGAAAGCTAAAGGAACTTGCTCCTACGATAGGGAAAAGCGGCGAAGAGCAAGTAGAAGTGCATGAAGCACCCCATGAAGAAATGGCCATAAACTTTGTAATAACAGAGAATCCTCGAATAGAGCAACGACCAACGTTGATGCCTACTTCAGCAAAGAAGATTGCCTCGATCATTGATCATGATCCCGAGCTCGCATCTCTCGCAGAGTGCAAGAAAAGGCTAGATTGGGAAGCATGGAAAAAGGCAATCACGGCAGAGTTAGTCTCTCTGAACAAGAGAGAGGTGTTTGCTCAGTATGCCGCACACCTCCCCATATAAACCCAGAGGTCACAAATGGGTCTTTGTTCTAAGAGAAATGAAAACAACGGTTGTAAGGTACAAAGCAAGGCTTGTAGCTCAAGGTTTTACTCAACGTCCGGAGTTGATTATGAAGAAACCTATTCTCCGGTCATGGGAGGAATTACCTTTAGATATTTGATCTCAATGGCGATCAACTTGAAGTTGAGAATGAAGCTAATGGATGTTGTCACAAAGATATTTGTATGGAAACTTGGATTGGAGATATACATGAAAGTACGGAAGGAATTCCTATCCCGAACCAAGATGGAGCAAATAGAAACCTGACATGAGTGTGAAATTGGAGAAATCACTGTATGGGTGAAGCGGTCAGAAGAATGTGGTACAATCGCTTGAGTGACTTTCTCTGCAAGAAAGGCTACACAAACAGCGAAGATTGTCCATGTGTGTTTATACAGCGATCCACGAATGGATTCTATATAATCTCCGTCTATGTAGATGACTTGAACATCATTGGGACGGATGAAGAAATTGAAGAGGCATGCTCATACTTGAAGTCTGAGTTTGAAATGAAAGATTTGGGTAAAACCAAGTTTTGTTTAGGCTTGCAGCTTGAACATGTCCAAGGAGGAATCTTGGTACATCAATCAACCTACACGCAGAAAGTGTTGGAAAGATTTAGCTTTGAAAAAGCATATCCTGCGAAGACTCCAATGGTCGGAACGTCACTCCAAGCAGACCTAGATCCATACAGACCTAGAGAAGAGGGGGAGGAAGTCCTGGGAGCAGAATTCCCATATCTGAGTGCAATTGGAGCGCTCATGTACCTTGCAAATAGCACTAGGCCGGACATTGCGTTCATTGTGAATTTGCTAGCTCGATCTGATCTGCGTAACCCACCAAAAGGCATTGGAAAGGGATCAAGGACATCTTCCGTTACCTCCAAGGAAGCAAAGACCTCGGTCTGTTTTTTAGAAGAAACAATGAATTGAATTTGGTTGGCTATGCCGATGCTGGGTATTTATCAGACCCGCATACTGGCAAGTCCCAAACTGGCTATGTTTTCCTATGTGGAGGAACAGCAATTTCTTGGAAGTCGTCTAAGCAGACTCTTGTCTCAACGTCGACAAACCACTCGGAAATCATCGCTTTGTATGAAGCATCTCGTGAATGTGCATGGCTCAGAAGAATGGTTCACCACATCCGAAGTCATGTGGTTTGAACATTGAGCAAACTCCACGATAATTTATGAAGATAATGCGCCTTGTGTTGCCCAAGCACAAATGGGTTATGTGAAGAGTAATCTCATGAAGCATATCAACCCCAAGTTCTTCTATGCTCATGAATTGCATAAGATGAACGAGATCAAGATATTGCATACTAAGTCATGTGAAAATCTTGCAGATTTGTTCACTAAATCACTCCCAAAGATCTACCTTTGAAAGGTGCGTGAAAGGAATTGGGATGATGAGACTTAGAGAAGTGCAGATTTCGGGGAGATATGTCACATACTCCCACATGAATCTCGAGCATGAATTATGAATACCCAACATAAATCTCAAGATTAGCAATTGAAGTTGGGAGAATTGTACTCTTTTCCTTAGCAAGTTTTTCATGAAGTTTTCTTGCATAAGGTTTTAACGAGGCAATTCGTGCAACATAGTAAGCGTATGCTATGTACTCTTTCTCCAAGTATTTTTCCCATGGGGTTTTTGGAGTTTTAATGAGGCATATGCATCTCGCGGCAAAGGGCCCAAGGGGGAGTGTTGAGAAACCCTAAAGCCCACCGAAGGCCCATGTGGTCCCTTATGCCGAAACCCTAGAGAGCGCTATAAAAGGAGGAGGGGGGTCCCCCCATGTATAAGAAGAATTCATTTAGCAATAAAGAATTTCCGCTTTCGCTCTCCCTAAACACGTGTCTCTCTCTCTTTCTGTTCTCCACTTCAGATCTGTTCGGGAACCCCGGACTATTCGATAGCGAGGTTCCTCAACAAGATTCTCTTGCATTGCACACAGTGTAGGCTTGGGACAAGAAAAAACAAGACTAATTATGTAGGTAGAACAAATCAGTAAGTTGGGTATAGGAACTTCTATTCCATAATCTGGGCCAGTTAAGAAATTTTCACGGCTGGATAATAAAATCAACCTGAATTTCTCATCACGGGCTTCAAGTAATGAATCTACATGCAACTTTGAATTTTATCCAGCTATATGTTGTGGATGCGTTTGTGGGCCGGTACTACCAGCACCAACCTAAACCCACTGTTACGCCCGCAACGCTGCATTGGCAGTAAAGGATTAGGAGATCAAACAAATTAGAAAAGATAAGATTGGTTAGGATCCTTAAGAGATAGTTTCCTGATTTCGGTTTGCCATCCATTATATAAGGATGATTATTGTATCCTTTGTTTCTTAAGGCACGTTTGTTTTGCTTTGGATTCTCCAAAAGCTGATTTTGGATTGTGGCTTTAGAGAAAATGATTTTGGATTTAGATTCGGAATGGCATTTGTTGGGTAATTACTTAGAACTTTCAAGTAGCATTTTCCTTAGAATCCATGAAGCACATATAAAGTAGATTGTGAATTCTAATATATATAGGTGGACTCAATTATGTGAATCAATTTCTAGAATCGAGTTGTTTGTTTTTTATTTAGCTTTTAGGGTCAGAATCCAGAATCTACAGTAAAAACAAACAGACCAGCAAAAAAAAACTTGCCCTCATCCTCCCATCTCACACCCATGCAAACTTCGCCACAGGTCCGTTCATATCACAGTATTTATTAGATTTGAAGTAGAACATGTGCGTGGGATAATGATTCTGACCAATATCATCAGACATTGGAATAGGTTCACAATTGGCCAATGGGCAAATTCGCCCATTGGTTCAATGCTGGATTGTGTCTTTCATCATCAACCCTTAATAAGTACGATTAAGCTAATAAGAAACACCAAAAGAATGCTTAAAATGTCACATTAGTAACAATTGTAGTCTTTTTTTAGAGTAACAGTTGTGCTGAGAACTGAAATAAGGAAATGTGAGCTCCGGTTCACCTCTCTTTGGTTCGATGGTGTGGAATAGGGAGAAGCATTTGCCAATCAAGTCTTATACAACATGTAAGGACTCAAGATAAGAGTTTCTAGAGAATTAGTAGTAAAGCTCCTTACAACTTCAACTGTTAAGATAAAAAAATTACTTACTGTTAACGAAGGCAAAAAAAATATATAGGAATTTGTACAAGCTTGCCATTTTCTTATTAGAAAAAACAATTAAAATCCAGAACAGAACAAATTTCCTGTGAATAAGCTTGAATTAATAATGTTCGAAGCAAGCACGGAACCAGATGAGCTCAAGAACAGGCACATTGGTTCAATTTGACTTAAGTGACAATTAGATAATAATATCATTGGCACCCATGAAAACATAGACTTAAGGAAACATAGTTTGCAAGTCAATGTGGCTCAACAAAACTCTTTACATGACATCAATGGATAAATAACCCCACTAAATTCATATCCAGAAATAGGTTATTTATCATTATGGGAACTTTAGAAGATTACCAATGTTCACGTAACTAGCAGATGTGAGGACTATTTGCCATTTTTGCAAAAATGACAACAATAGAAAGCAGTGACTAAAAAAACAAGAACAGCAACAACACCTGGATATTAATAATCAAAACGAGTTAGCCAAAAGCACCTCAGACTCATCTCAAAACAGTGACATGCAAAAACATTATGAATTACAATACTCTTTCTGCATTAGAGATGTTGAGCAAAACAAATACTAACAAACAAAATAGCGCTAATTATATATCTAGGAATCAGGCCTCAAACATGGGATAACACATTCTCATGATTCATCAAGACGTGTGAAAAAACTTCTGTCTGGAATATCAAAAGGCAAAAAGGAAAGAATGGGGGGATATTTACTTGCTCAAGAAATTCAACAGATTGCAACCGCTGGCAGTAAATTGGAATGCAAACAAGGCCGTCAAATAAAGCTAAGGAAACTTTGGAGAATAAAAACTTGCTGAAGTAAATTTACTTGAAATGGTAATTTGTGCCTCAATATCACAGGTACTTTAGCACACTGCAATAAAAGCAGCAGAAGAAACAAGAGACACAGGTATCAATTTTATATGAACAAATGTATGGATATAACGGCGGGCCTCAGTGAAACTAAAGTTTGCATTATGCCAATGGGCAAAATTGTAAATTGACCCATTGGTTCAACTTCCAACTCTGTTTCTCATCATCAGCCCTTTTGCAAAGGATGGTCAAAAACACTTAACAGAAAGAAAGAAGCATGAAGCATCATATGCTGTGAATCGTATCAATGGAAATGAGGTAAGAAATAATTGGCCAGTGTGGAATTAGTGTATTTAAGTTTGTAGGATTTTAAAGAAATATAATGTGCAGAAGGCAGCTAAATATCAGAAGAAAGCATTTTTCTTGTGAATCAGCAATGGCAAGGTTATGCACACCAAAGAACAAAATTAGACAAATGCTTCAAATGCTGTAACTTTCGCACAGAACCAATTGAGCACAAGAACTGGCACAGCGGTCCATCTCAAATTAGTGACAATAGATAATATCATCGGCATACAATAGAAAATCAAAACTGCAATCCTTCAACTTCCAAAATTGTGATATTTGCACATGCCTCGGGAAAACCTAGGGAAATTTACATGCCCAGTGGTTCAAATCCTGACACGGTTTCAATATCGTCACAGGCACTAGCACAGGCACCAGAGGTTCATCAACATTCAACCTAGTTATGAGCATTAATCATTGGGGCATCAAAAGTCCATTTGTAAACTTTTGAAAACCAGTAACATTGAATTATAGGGTTAAAAAACTGGAGTAAAACCGACGTTATGGTAGCACAAAAAGGAATGAATCGTAGGAGAAAATGAAAATGGTCCATTTGATCAGTGAATGCAGTTCTAAAAGACACATGAATTATGTCCAAAATAATGACTAACGACATCAATGCAGTGAAAGAAATACTTTGAAAGGAAATGCCTCAAATATGGTCTGGTTATTGCACCCCCGACACTATTTTTGCAGAAACTGAAAATGCAACCCCCACACTAACAGAAGAAAAATCAACAGAAATGATGAAAACAAAAATACCTCAAATGCTGCAAAACTTCTCCCATCAAACCAAATGAGCTCAAGAAGTCGAGCACTTGGTCATGTGACAATAATTTATCATAGGCAAGAACTATCACTAGGTAGATTGTAATCCTCTGTTTCAATTACTGTTCAAATGCTGAAAAAAGGAGCATGCGGGCCACATGGAGATGCTTGATACTGCCAGGGCCTCAGCATTTGCACAACTTGCTCATGTAATTGGATGCAGTCTGTGAAGGAAAATGCTGAGAAACTGGGACATTTAATATCCATTCAGAAACTTAATCATAGGCATGAACACACAAAATAATCAGTCAATGCAGTTCTAAATGACGCAAGAATAATGTCCAAATGACAGCAACATACTGAGAAAAATGCCACCAATACAGTGAGAACATCTCATGGAACCAGACAAGCTCAAAAGTTAGAGCTTTTGGTCTACATCAAATTAGTGACAAGTGACAAACTAATAACATATGTATCATTGGCAACAAGTGAGAACAAGCAGACAGACAGAGTACAAAATAAAGCTGTTAAGAATGGCAACACTACAAGCACAAATCAAGTATAAAACAGACCATGACAAGATTTTGATCGGAGTTCCTCCTAAATAGTAAAAACAAATCATGGAACCTCAAGGAAGCACATGAGAACTCCACAAGAGCTATCAGCACCAGTGTTACTCGGACATCCGTGTCCAAAATTTTTTGCCGAATCGGACAACTCAAATCCGAGTTAGATTCGGACACCCGTGTCCAATTCCAAGTAGCATTACCTGTGTCCAAATTTTTTTACCGAATCCAAGTCGGATTCCAACTTCCGAGCCTCCAAGTAACACTGATCAGCACCGAATCACTAGAAGCATATGGCAGCTGAACAGGAAACAGTTCGGAGTCCTTACAGTGGAAGCTAGAACTCTATTATCATTCACAATTATATCATAGAACCATGCAAATAAAAATTCTGAGGGGGAGTCAAAGAACCCTAAGGACAATTCATCATAGACTGATTATTGCACTACAAGTGAGGAATGTATATTTCTATATTAATTAAAAGAAATTAGGCAAAAGATATTAAGACTTGTAATTTGTAAATGCAAAGATAAGATGTAGCATCAAGCAATGCTAGGGAAGCTGCAAACCAAACTACTGATCAAAGTTAAATTGTTCCTCAAATAACGTTGAAAATTTTTTAGTGCAAAATTAATATCATTGGTCTGTCACTACAACCTTTTCTTTATCATAGGCTAGTGCAACTGAGGAAACAAGGAGGAAATGTCTCTAGTGAAACCCATTGGTTCAATGCCATTTTTACAGAACATTCAAAATATACAAAACAGTTTTTTACTTGCAACTTAGATTTTTTCTTCTTCAGTTAATTTTATCAGATTTCACATGATTTTCTCCCATTATATTAGTCTTTTCATCTGCAAGTTGTAATGGCCCAAGCCAAATGCAATCTTTATAGAGTTTCTAGTGAATGCTAAATTAAACTCGTTTCTTCCAACTTTCGGTTAAAATATGAAAAATTGCTTACTATTTATTATCAACCAAGGCAAAAAGAATACGAGAATTAAGAGAAAATTGCCATCTGTGCATCAGAAAGAAACTACTAAAACCCAAAGAGAAGAAATAGGTGAATTGAAATAATGCTAAGGCGCATCGAAGAAGCACATGTACTAGTGCAACACTTGATCGCTAATTGCCTAAATGCTAAAATATGCTCAAGATTAGTAATAATATATACACCCCAACAGAACAAGAGCAAATTTGTGAGTTATGTGCCTCAACAGATCTTTAGAAAATTTACATGTCACCAATGGGGCTAATAATCCCATTGGTTCAAATCCAGGCATAGATAAGTCATTATCACAGGCACTACGTATGCTAGTATCAAGTAAACCTAGTTTCAGCACAAGATATTATTCTTGAGGTGAATTAGCAATTTTAGGATAAAATGCAAATCTGAGAATTATTTGCCATTTTAACAGATGGGGTTAAAGAACTAGAAATTGCTTGGATGTTCTAGAAATGTCAGGCCTCACCAAAGCATGACTAGCAGTTGTTCATTTCTAGAACAGTTCCAAAATGCAGGAGTGTTTCTTATCAATTATAGATGTTGAGCTAAACAAACGTAACACAGACAAAATAGAATAAGTGAGGGAATCAGACATGGGATAGCACATTCTCATGGTTCATCGAGCTGTGTAGACAATTGTCAATTTGTCATCATCGGCTGGTTATTGGATGCAAAACAAGTGAGGAATAAAGATCTAGAATGAATGGAAGACCAATGAAAAAGAAGAAACAGAGAGCAATTTATGCAGAAGAAATAGCAAATGCGGAAGAAAGATCAAGAACTGCAAACAAAGCAACTAGCAAAAGCAACTTCTGAAGATTTGAACCTCGTGCCTCAACTAACTTCAGGAACGTGCAGTGCACAACTAACCTCAGTGGTTCATCAGGACAAAATCTTATCATAGGCACTCAAGCGCTCTACATGAATGAACAGTAGCAAAACAAATTGAATAGCAGTATTCTCTCATCAATGGCCTCAGTAAAACTGAAGTTTACATGTCGCAAATGGGCAAAATTGGCCCGTTAGTTCAATTTCGAACTGTGTTTCGCATCATCGGCCCTTTTGAAAAGAAGTGTCAAATATATGATAATAAGACATTTGCAGTGGGATACTAGTAAGCATCTAAATTTAAAGTAGCATTCAAATTGTGAATTTTAAGGAAACATCATGTGCAACATTAGGTAGCTGGATATCAGTAGAGAATTATATTCTTCTTAAGCAGCAATGCCAAGCTAAAGCACATCAATGAACACAAATTGGTCAAAATGCCTCAAATCTGGTTTGACTTTTGCACAGAACCAATTGTGCGCAAGAACTGGCACAGCGGTCCGTCTCAAATTAGTGATGACTAGATAATATCATCGGCAAACAAGACTGAAATCCTCAGCTTCGAAATTTCTGATATAGCATTATCTAGAAAAATGAGTTTTCCCATGGGACTAAATGCCTCAGATGATGCCTGTAACTTTTCCCATGGAACTAAATGAGCCCAGGCTAACACAAATGCATGCAGTGCGAAAAAAGTTCATCGGGGTCGTCAGGGTCATTATGAACTTATAATACTAACGTGTAACTTGTGATAAGAGGATTATATGTTTATATATTAAAGAAATCATATGCACGGTACTGGAGGGCGTCGGTGTCGCTGGATCCCGACGATTACACTGTAGATCCGCCCCTCCATGTCGAAGTAGTGACAGGTGACAGCTTAGTGATTTATATCATCGGCAAGAAGTGCAATCAATGTAATTAACATCTATACAAGTTATACTGACTAGTATCAAAACAAGAAGAGGATAGAGCTCGAGCTTGGGGGCTTGGGTAGTAACAAGCACCTTGGCTTGGGTAGTAACGAGCACCTTGGCTTGGGTAGTAACGAGCACCTTGAAAAAGCAAGCAGGCAGCAGAACGGCTGCGATCTGCTTCCGTCCCCAGAGGCCAGAGCAGGGACGAGCGGTGTCAGCCCTTGATCTGCCATGCATGCATTAATTAACTTATTAATTAATTGCAGCAGCGTAGGTTGGGAGAAAGGATAAACAAGACAAAGCTAGCTTTGCAGAATAAAATTGAAGATATCAACTTTGTAAAAAGAAAAATTACAGATTAAAAATGAATCTTAAGGAAGGTGCCTCAGCGCAAATCAGATGAGAATATACCAAAATGAGAACATGTTATGTGGGGTAGAATAAAATGAGATCAAGTTTTGTAGCTGTGAATATAAACTGTAGCAGCAAGAGCCAGGGAAACTGCAAAACAAGTAACTAATCAAAGTAAACATGAGCCTCAAACAACTTCGACAATTTATATAGCAAACCTAGTCTCATTGATTCGTCATTCACCTCTTCTTATCATAGGCATCCATGCAGAAGGAAATGACTAGCCAATCAATGGTTCAGTGCCATTATTACATAACAGTTCAACTTAGGGGGAGCTGAGAGAAATAATCATGAATGAAAACCAAGAAACCAAAAATGAGAGAATTAAGATTAAATTGGTAGATATGACGAAAGCTGAAATGCCTCAAATGCTGTAAATTAACTTCTCACGTGGAACCATACATCAAATGATGTAAATTGGTATATCTTGAAGCAGTGACAAGTGACAACTTAATTATATATCATCAGCAAAAAATCGCTACACAAACTGAAATCCTCTCCAATTTTCCGATGCTTTGATTGCTTTGATTAAGGTTCACATGCTGAAAAAATACACGCTGGTCAATGGGGGAAGTTTGACGCAACCAGCATTGATCAACTTCCTCCTCAGACTATATATGG
The DNA here is from genome assembly GCA_036346275.1 of Otatea glauca. Lineage (NCBI taxonomy): Eukaryota > Viridiplantae > Streptophyta > Magnoliopsida > Poales > Poaceae > Otatea > Otatea glauca. Next base: position 15,951,480 of record CM070729.1, read on the forward strand.
TCCGTGCAGGAAAATGCTGAGAAATTACGGTGTTTGATTCACCCATGGCCTCAGTATTACGGAACGTATCGGTACTACACTGAAATTACTGAAATACACCATCGGCTAACTAGACCAAAGAAATACACCAGAGAGCACTACTCCAAACGACCATGGTTCCCTATAGACTAGGAAAGAAGGGAGGGAAGATTATGCTATTCGAGGAGAAAAACAGGAAATTATCAGCCGAAGCTCACGCACGCACGGAGAAGAGCTGGGCTAACCAACCAATTCATCCAGGCAGAGAAATGCACCATGGCTAATTGCAAGAAAACACCAGTCGATCCACAAGGGAAGGTGAACCTGACAGGAAATTGCTAGAGTTGGGGCAAAACAGTAAAAGAAGAACAAGTTCCCAACCCAGACTAGCACTGGTGCATGCAAGTGCAGGGTAGCAACAAACAATTGCCTCATATTCAGTAAATTACCTTTTTCCCACGGAACAAAACGAGCCTAGACCAACACAGATGCATGCAGTGCGGTCCATGTCGAAGTAGTGACAGGTGACAGCTTAGTCATTTATATCATGGGCAAGAAGTGCAATCCTTCGTTGGAAAGAATTCAGACAAGCTCGGAAAAGAAAGAATTGAGGTAAACACAATGCGACTGAAGCAAATAAAATTTGGCAAATTACTTTTGTTCTGTTTTAGGGAAAATGCTGAGCAAATGAGTGCCTGATTCAGGAATGACCCCAGCAATGTAAAGCTTCCGAATGGAGCGAATCAGATATTCCACTGAATACCACATCATCGGCCAACAAAAAACAGGAATTAGGGTCCTTCCCCGCTAACAAATGAAAAAAAAGCGAAGCTTTGTGCAAACCAATCCACAAACACCAAAGAAAGAAAGAAAGAAACGAGATAGATTGCCTCAAACAAAGTGGAGAGAATTGAAGTGACAGGCACACATGGACCTAGATCAGTAGTTCACTGTTAGTTCAACTGCATCTTCGGCCATCAAGCAGAAGGCATGCTAAGAAGAAACAGAGCGTACAACTCAAAGAAGCAGAGACCAGCTGCATACAAAGACACCCTAAGGTATAGAACGAACGACCACGAAACGAAACAGAGAACATCGACACACCTCACACGCAGAGAGCTAAATAAAGCAGCAGCAGCAGCGCGACAAGTCTACATATGTCCAACTAGATATAGTGCGCCTCATCTAAAATATCCAAATATATATATATATATATAGGAAGCCGAAATAGGGCACCATGATTTCAAATGCGTGAATTTAAACCATATTCGAGTATATTTTTTAAAAATTTCAGTTTTAGAGCATATACCTATCTATAACAATTTAAATGAAACACATACCTTTGAAAAAGCATACTCGAATTCAAAGATTTTGAACAAGTTTGCATCACATGCTTTGCTGATTTATATATAAAATCAGCACATACCTACAACCAAACTATTATAAAAAAGGGAAACTCTAGTTTGAATTTCAGTTCAAACTTGTTTGAACTAGTTAGTAAACTGGTTAAACTCAGCATCACAGAAATTTCAAAAAGTATCGCATAAAAATATATAAGGAAAATACCCGTTTTGGATCATAGAGCCCGGACACCATGATATATATATATATATATATATATACATCACGAGCGCTCAGCAGAGCTAAAACTTTCTATTATCACCGGCGCACGGCGACTCAGAAAGCAAGAAGGCACAAGTACTGAAGTGGTTGGAATGGAAAGCAGCAATGGGTGTAAACAGAAAAAGGAAAACGTAAATAGAAAAGGAAGCGACCAAAAATGGGGAGGGAAAAAAAGAGGAGGCGAGGCGACCGAAAAGTGTAGCCCAGAAAGAAAGCGGGAACCTACATGCAGCACACGACAATGGCAACGACAGGTGTACGCGCTGGATTGGTCCCTTACCAAAGAATGGACGGCCCAGATGGTTTCGTGGCGAGCAGGGCACAGGCCAAAGCTGCCGCCTGACAACATGCAAATGCCGGAGGCAGAGCCGCTATAGCCACGCAACAGCAAAAGAGAGTGGAGCACACATCGAAGGAACTGGGAGAAACAAATGGTGCCCCTAATGAATCCCATCTCCAAAACCTTGGATCTGATCACCGCGATTGTCTCATCGGGCAAACACAAACACGGCCTTAGTTCGGTTGCCAAGAAGAAAACGCAAGAAATTAAAGAGTAAAAATGCAACTGCGAGCAAGAACAGATATCTCTCATGGAGTATATTGACATCTTTAGATCCTGTTTGGTACAGCTCTAGCTCCATCAGATCCGTGGATCTGGTAGAGCTGGGTATTCCTAACTCCACTGGATCCGTGGATCTGAAGTTATGAGTACATTAAAAATATTTAGATGGGTCATCTTGTTTACATTTTAAACAAAAATATAAACTTAATTCACTTTATTTTAGCCTACAAGTTTTAAATCTTAGGTGAAGTTGAGATCTGGAGCTCTACAAAACAGGAGAACCTCTATGTTTTCTGTGTGAAGCGCCGACCATCATGACTTTGCATCATCGGTCCAAAAACCAGTTCGTGTGAACATCTTTGGAATACAGCAATCATGGAACGAATGCGCTAAGGAACACGAACAGATCGATCGCGAATAGACCAGGCCCAAGAACAGGGAAAACGCTAAAGAGGGTGGCTCAGATCGAGTCCGATGAGCAAGAACTGCTCTCATCACGGCGCGTCTCAGAAGAGGCGCAGATGATTTGTATCACATCACGGCCCCCGCTTGCAAAAGAAGAAGAGGAATCTCCTGGAAGCTAGAAAATTAAGCCAAAAATCTACAAGACATGCGGACAGTAACCAAACGTGCCAAGAACTCTGAAACCCAGCCAGCAATCAAGCGGAATAGCATGAACGAACGTGTAGATCGATATGCGCTCCAACGAACACAAGGCGCAATCGCAATGAACAGAGCAGAGAAACCTAGCGGAATTGAAGAACACAATAAAAGCTGTGGAGGGTGCACGGCTCAGATCTAAGTCGATGAGCAGAAGCTAGCAAGAACTGCTCTCATCATATTACGTCTCAAAAGAGGTGTAGATTTTCGCGTATCATCACGGCCACACACTTGCAAAGAACAGCACAAAAAAAATAACGCAGGCCAAGGATTAATTCTGCGGAAGCTTGCATGCCCTCAAAACAATCTAAAACATGTACCGAACAAGCGCGCGCAAACATCATATCCAACAGTAACATGCGTGGATCAGGGCGCCGTGATTTGTTATCATCGGGCACATCAACGCCTGCCAAGAAGAACGAAAGAAAGAAACAGCCAGATAAAAAACGAAACAAAACGTGCCAATGAATCAGCAAGATCTTGGAACACCAAATCCAAATGCCTTGGTGTGAGCACTGAGAAGAGCAAAGAGCCAAATTAAGATGAACGAGAGTTCTTGCATTGGGCTCCAATTTGCGCATCGCTCCTCACCAGCGCGTGCTTCAAAGAGCAGGCCGAAAACTACACAAAAATCCTAAGAAAACAGAGCAAACGAACCAAACCGAGCGGCAACGTGTGCCTCGATCGGATCTCGTGAGATCCCGCGACGAGCGCGTGCGGATGATCAACCGGTTCTTGGACCTCATTTGCACGCCACTCGATTCGAGAAACGCTGCAGCAGCAGAAGCAGCGCAAGGAGGGTCCAATCCAAATCCCAAGAAGAACAGAGAGCGGCCGGTTAGAAGGAAGACTCAGAGAATCCCGCCATACTAGAACGCAAGAGGAGAAAATTCGCAAGAATCAAAGCGGCCGAGCTCTTGCCTTACATCGGCGCATCAAGAACGCAAGAGAGTCGTTTGGGCAAAGAACAAAGCACAGGGAAGAGAGACGCATGCATCGATCAAACCCCCAAGATCAGAACCGAGCAGAGTTAGCAGTTGTCAGTACCAAGCAGAGTTAGTAATTGTTAGAACCAAGCAAAGAGCGGATCGAAACGAAGAACAGCAAACCAGGAAGAACTCAAGAGAAAGAAGCAGATCGAGAAGCTACTCGCACAACAACAACAACAAAAAAAAGAGAGAAGATAAACGAAAAGCGAGTGGGAGAAGCAGGCGATGAGGGTGTGAGGGAGAGGAGCGTGGGGTGTGTACTTATAGCGTAGCGGACGGTGCTGATCGATCCGTTTGCTGCTGGGTTTTGGAATGGACGGCGCTGATCGGATCCCGGCCATCCGGACGCCATCCAATGGCAAGACCATCTCTTCGCGGTGGAGCCAAGGCAAAGTACGGACGTAGGATGCTGCTTTGACATTCGTGAAAATGGGTTTAGATTAATAAAAGCTTGGTTTCATTTCGAGTGATTAACGTTTGCTTAGATACGGGCGTACGCACACGTCAATTAAACATTAAAAAACTAAATTAGCTTGATTTACTAAGCATCGGATGTTTAACCTTCTTTTTTTTTCCTTCTCGTTTTCAACATGAGAAATCAACCTTTTTAAATCTCCGACAAATTTTTATTTGTAAATCTAGCCTCTTTTCAAACATAATTGCAAAAATCTTCTCTCCCCTAGTGCGGTAGCCTTGGTGGCTTGCTACGGTAGGAGAGAGCGGTGCTAGCTTCCGTGATGTGGGAACGCGGGAGGTGATATGTATCATCTTTCGGCGCTTTTACGGTCGAGAATGGGATTATTTTTACAATTACATTCGGTAGGAGGTTAGATTTGCAAAACAAAAATTACGAATAAGGCTAGAAAAGTTATGACATCTCAAGGTGAACTTTTTGTACAGTAGCTAGGACGGCATTAATTTCCACAAATCACATATCGACATGCATATTTTGAAATGCGTAAAATACAAACTGGTGACCGAAGTACAAGGAATTAAAACGTGGCCGAAAAAATTGCTAATATATTAGGTGCCACTTAACATAACAGTTATGTTTACAACCGTAATTCAAAGAAAACCTTATCCTCTATAGTAACAAATTGATGGGAAGCCAATAACGACAGGTTATAACAAAGGGATGACAAGGTATGGGCAAGGACGATCAGTCATATGGTCCTATAAGCCCTACTAAGGTAAGTTAATGGGAAGACATGTCAGTTTCCCACCTGATTAATATGAGGGTAGTTATTGATGCATCTAGCAACTTACAACGGTTGGCCAAGGGACACAACGGTTAGTCAAAATATGCGACGGTTCAAGATTGAATGATGACACATGCGTGAATACGAAAGGCGTTTTAGTGGCATTAACTGCTACCCCTTGAATATGCAAAAATAGGAAGGGTTGTGTACCCCTAAACCACATCGAATTCGTTCATATAATATTCATTCTATCCACGGCAATAAAATCTCTATTTGATTGTGCTCTCTAGTTTTTTACTTTCCCGTAAGTTCGATAGGAGGTCCTGTGTCCCAATCATTGACAGTTGGTGCTAGAAGGAGGGCCACGTCAAATTGGAGATTGCCGCCATGATGTTCCCATGTCCTTGCTAATATACGAGGAGAACACCTTTGATCTCACCAACTATGCTGACTTGATGGACGGGAACTACATCCCCGAGGAGGCATGCAAGTACTAATTTTACCTCAAGTATGCTCTTGAGGGAGAACATGTGCCATCCGCAACCCAATCCATTGGGATCGTGACGGTAGAGACAACAATGCCACCCCCAAGCAACTCCAAGAGTGAGTGCATTCCCACTCCTATCTCATGTGGAGAGATAGGTAACTACAATGTCAATGCTGTGGCGTCCAATGATCATCTCGCTGACGATGTTAATGTGAATTTCTAACAGAATCATCTCCAAAACATCTACTCCAAGATCTCGATTACTACCCCTCCAACAAGGACAAGATGTTCTCACCCTCCGTCTGCATGGACTTCCGTGCATGTACGATCATCAACACCAATTAGACCGATGAACAACGGGTGGAATGTGAACAATGTGAGGCTCAGGAGGAGGCCAAACGTTTATTGCAGGAACAACACACAAACCAATTGGTTGCAGCCAGACAAAAGATAATGGAGGAGGCCCATCACTAGTACCACTTCAATGCGCTAGGGATGTCTAGGAGGCCCAACACTAACACAGTCGGAGATCACCCTCAACAACATTCACTAACCTTTCCCCATGTCACCTCAGGACAATGGTATGAGATCTTAACACCATAGCATCTCCTTTGCAGGTTAAAACCCCGGTGGATCATGTTCGCATACTATCAACTGCAATCCTCATCTTCAACCAACGAATGAGTGAAAACAATGAGTAGGACCTCTTGGTCATTCATTCATGAGCTACCAACCTGCAAGAGGCTGTTGCAGAAGTCCAGAGTCTTTCACAATCTTCAAGGTCCTAGACAGGTTTCGTGGTAGACCACTCTACCTCTGGACATCGCCAATGTAGTAACGATCACTGCCAAGAACATGATCCACACCAACGGAGCATGTTCTAAAGGGTGGACCTAGGTGAGCGCTATAATCATGCTCAGAGATGACAATGTTCTCCTGATAATTGTGATGAAGGTTAAAATGTCCGACCACATTTGGGGAAATACACATGGTGCAAGGCTTTCCACCTGGGCTTAGAGAAGTTATTTGGCCTAAGAAATTCAAGCTAGGACATTTGAAGAACTTTGATGAGACATAAAATCATTCAGAGTTCCTCCAAATCTACATTACTATCGTCTAGGCTACGGACGGTTATGAGAAGTTAATGGCTAATTACTTATCCACTGTATTAAAATGATTTTTTCAGACATGGTTATTTAACCAACCGAAGAGCCCAATTTATAGTTGGGAAAATTTATGCCATGGTATTGTCGGGACCGGATTTTCAAATCTGAACCCTCTGTGTATAATCTGTGCTAGTCCAGGAAAAGCTAGCACACACGGTGGAAACAGTGATAACAATATATCCATATCATAGTTCGAATATTATTAATTAAGCAAAAAGGTATCAGCCTTATGGCCAAATATTACAAGTAAACAGCCTCTTGGCTTGAGTTCAATAAGTAGCAGCGGAAACGAAATAACAGCAGCAGAATAAGCCCATCCATTTGCCCACAAGCAATCGACTGGGGTTCATGACCTAGCAATCCGGATCGCCTTCATCATAACCACAAGCATAGAACTTGTAGTCACCTTCAGCTTTGGCACACTCCTCTGTGGAAAGTTGAGAAGTTGCAAGGGTGAGCACAAAATGTACTCCGCAAGTCTTGGAGACATAATGCAAGATAGCTATATGCAAGGCTAAACAATTGAAGGCATAATATGGCTCTTTTAGCATAAAGCAATGTTTAACTTTAAATACCAATAGTAATTTCACAAAGCATCATTTGATCAAAATGAATTGAATATAAATTTAATTTGAAGTAACAGCTAATCAGGTTCCAACCACTTGACTGGCTCCAGCCGCCAAACTACAACCCGAGAGTTCCATCCACTCACAAATTCCCAAACCACCATTTTCATTTAAAACAAAACCATAAAATCTACAATTTGCAAGCGTACCTCACCTGCCCTTGACCGTGGACATGGCTACTTAAGTAATTTTTAACTCTACAGAGTGTGTACAGCTTTACCCACAAGACATGATCAACTCTTTTTGCCATGCAATTAACACACTTCCTTTGGTGTGTCGGCAGAGAGATCATGATAAGGCCTTTACAATGTACAGACCCACTATTAACCTCGCCCACTAAGGTTTCACCGCTGAAGGGTTACATCCACCCAGTCAAAAGCCCCCTCTTGCACCATGTGGGAAAACCTGTCTCCATCTGACACCCACATTCCACCGACTGGAGAAGTCAATATCGAGACACACAAATTAATTAGCTAGGTCATACCTATATAGACTTGTGGTTGTACGGTAGTGCTCGGTCCATGGTAACACATGCTTTGGTCCTTAAATGACTAGGGTGGAACATTCACTTTCAAGATCTCGTGCATCCAACACCCACCAAACATCCATCCGCCCCAGTTTAAATCATTTCCACTTTATTTCATTTAAATAACAGCAGCAATACCAATTTCCACATCTTCACAAATAAGTTTGAACAATGTTTGAAAAGTTTCCCATAATGGCCTAATATCGAAACGTTTAAGCTGGATTAAGCAATTCTACCATCCCATACTACACTATTGGTTATCACCAGATAAATTAGCTAGTATCATCTAGGGTGACAAAGGTTCGACATGATCAATACCAATGAGGGTAAAACAAATTTTGGAATTTAACCATACCTTAAACTATATTTAAAGTACATTGCATAAAAGTAAGCATGCATAATTTAAAACAACATAAGCATTTTATAAAATTGGGATCAACATGTTCAAAGAAGACTTGCCTGGATCGAAGGGTAGGTGATCAAGATTGTCGGTAGCAATTCCTTTCGGCTCTCCAAAAACTATACGCGAAAAGCATCCAAATTCAAATAAATTCCAAATAAATTCAAATAAAATACAAAACTAATACAAATAGATAGAGTATAATTTTATATGAATTTAGGAATAAAAATAAGGTCAATCGAACTTAAGATGAAGGAGATCGGACATTTTGAATCTAAAAATTGACCTCTTGTCGAACTTGGAGAAGAAATGGTTGCCGACAGAGTTCCGGAGAGATTTTTCAAAATCTAATTTTACCCAATCTATATGAAACCAAGAGGAAGCTCCAGAAAAAAAATTTGAGGCCGAATGGAGGTCAGGAGTAGCCGGGAGAGCTCGCCGAATGTTCGCCGGAGTTCGCAAAGAACGACTTGTACAGGGAGATTTGGTGGATGGAGTGGAACAACTCAAAGCTGAGAATGTGATGAATGAGGAGAGCAAGCTGAGGTTCCGTTTATAGGTTGATCGGACCAGCGGATCGTCGGGAAACGCTTGGCGAAGTTATGGCCGAAATAGTAACCAAGTTCGCCTTAGTAAATGAGTGAAACGGATGGGAATTAAATGCGGGTCGGGTCTGTTCGCGTACTGTTATGACGTGGGGGTTCACTGCAGGTGATGGGTGGGCCGGGAGGCTGTTCGTGTAGGAATGAATAGTAACCAAAAATAATAAATCCCGAAAGCAATTATTTTTCTTCTAAACAAAATTCATATTAAATCTGAAAATTACGAAATAAACTATATTAAATATGGGAATTTGAAGAGATACCGTTTTCAGCAATGAAAGCATGAATAAAATTTTTAAATAATATAAAATTACTATTTATAGCACATTAATTAATTTTTAAATGCTAAAAATTAGAAAGGCTTGGGAAAAATAGTAAAAAGGTTATAAATTCTGGAAAAATTCTGAAAAATAATTTAGAATATTTTTAACCCAATAAAATTATTTAGTAATTTTTAAGCCTTTAAATGTTCTGCAAAAATTCATTTTGTAAAACTGAGAGTTGCGAAAAGAGTTTGAATAAAATCCGTAAAATCCCAAATAAATTCAAAATTAGATAAAACAAATCAAAATGAAATGTTTAGGATGTTACAGGTATTTTAAGCAACTTTAAAAGTTTTTACACTAAGCTAGGAAAAGATGATGATTTACATCATTTTTGCCACACTTCTAGAGAAAATTTGTATCAATTTGTCAAAAGGTTTGTACAAGTGCACAATACTATTCCTAACATTATTGATGATTATGTTACTTGAGTGTTTAAGCAGGTGGTATGCTACAAGAGGTTCATGGAATACCTAAACATCCTCCCATCAAGAACCGTGTCAAAATTATTTAACATGGTGTATATGCGTTGATTTTACCAATTCAAATATTGTCTATCTTAAGAATGATTCCCCTTTGCCCCTTATTGTCCAACTGGTTGACTCAACTGTGGAACATGAATTGATGAGTTTTCTGGATGCTTACTCAAGAGAAGATGAACAAAAGACTACCTTCATCACCCTATTCAATGTCTGCTACTTTGTCAGGATGCCATTTAGTCCAAAAATGCAAGAGCTGTGTATCAGCACCTGATGCAGAAGACCTTCGTAGACTAGATGGAGCATAATCTAGAAGCTTATGTAGACTATCTCGTTGTAAATAGCACAAAAGGCTTTGGTCATTTATCTGATTTGGTAGAAACTTTTGATAATTTGCTAAAAATGGGACCAAGTTGAATAAAAAAGTACTTTCGGTGTTCCTTCTTGAAAGTTACTTGGTTTTCTTGTTTGTTCTTGTGGAATTGAATTTAATCCCAAAAAATCCGAGCCATTGAGTCACCCTTCTACTGTGAAAGAAGTCCAAGGATTAACGGGTCGAGTGGCAACACTTAGTTGTTTCATTTCTTGATTAGGTGAACGGGGGGGTTACCTTTCTTTAAGGTAATCCAGAAGCATGACAAAATTCACTAATCCGATGAAGCAAATAAAACCTTTAAAAATATAAAAACTTATTTAGCAAACCCACCCATATTGCTATATACCCTACCTAGGAGAACCTTTGTTGGTATATTTGGCTGTTGCACCTAATGTGGTGCAATACTTATCGCAATAATATGTAAGCTAAGTATTACATGGACCAAAAGGATTGTCCCCAAGTCAAAAATGAATATCAAATGGCTTCTCGTAAGCTAAGAAATTATTTTAAATCACATAGGATTACAATACTATTGTCCTTTGCCTTAAGAAGCATCCTTCATAATTAAGAGGCAACTAGCTAGTCGTATTGCTAAATGGGTATTAGAACTTGGATCATTTGATATTCATTTTATTGCTTATATAGCAATTAAATCACATGCCTTCACTGATTTTATCACTTAATGACTAACCATAGGAACATAATGAATCTAGCCCAAACGACCACTGGACGTTGTATTTTGATGGTTGTCGAGAGCTTAAAGGCTCGGGGTGCTGGTATAGTACTGGTCACACCACAATGCGGCTAGTTATAGTATGTAATCCAAATACAATTTCTTGTTACAAATAATATGGCAAAGTATAAAAGTCTTCTAGCCGAGCTCCGAGCAACTAAAGCCAGCTTAGTAAGAAATATCAATGCTTCGATGAGACATTGAATCACTACCTAGATAAAACAAGGAAATTGGAAAAATTTTATTTTTGTAGTTTTGAAGTCCAATACATTTTGTGAAAAGATAATACTTTAGCTAACCAATTGTCAAAATTGGGCCCTTGACGGTCACCTGTTCCAATAGGTGTTTTCCTCAAATATTTGTCTAAACCCTAGGTAGTTACATTTACCGAGGTGCATGACGTATATTGGGTTCAACCATTGAAAACCTATCTAGTGCATGGGATAGTGCCCTAGGATGCACATGAAAAAGACATATTAATTCAAAAGATGCGAATGTACAAGCTTGTCAACACCAACCTATGCAAAAAAGAAGCATATGGTGTTGTAATACATTATATATATCCCAAGCTGATGGTAAAGAACTACTTAATGAAATACACGGGGGCTTATGTGGAGCACACACTTCATATAAAACACTGGTTGGAAAATCTTTCCAACAATATTATTATTGGTTCACTGCACTACATGATGCAATGAATCTTGTAAAGATGAGCAATATAATTTCATACTCCACAAGTACACCAACTAGCAAATTAATTACAAACAATTCTATTGTCATGACCATTTTCGACATTGGGAATTGATATAGTTGGACCATTGCCTAGGGCAACTAATGGGTATAAATTTTTATTTGTGGCTATTGATACATGCATTAAATATATTGAAGCCGAACCAATAACTAAAGTTAGTGTGTTAGCAGCAAAAAATTTCTTTATGAAAAATGCAATGACTTGTTTTGGTATACCCAATCGACTTATTATTGATAATGGATCATGTTTTGTTTGTGTTTTGTTTCAAGATTACTGTGATGAAATAGGCATAAAGATTTGTTTCATTTCTATTGTTCATCGACAGAGTAATAGAGCAACTGAACGTGCCAACGGTCAAATCATGCAAGGCATGAAGAAAAGAGTATTCAAGGGACTAAAAGTATGCTCAGGGGCTTGGGTATAGGAACTCTACTCAGTACTTTGGGCTTTACATACTACGACTAGTAGTCTTACTAGTGAAACACCATTTCAACCAGTCTACGAAGCAGAAGTTGTATTACCTAATGAAATTTCGTTGGGTTCTACACGTGTTAACCTCCACGATGAAGTCAATAAATACAAGCAACATGAAGATGACGTCAACCTTTTTAAAGAAAAATGCAATCAAGCACTTATCAGATCGGTAGCCTATCTGCAAGGTTGTGTCATTACTACAATAGAAGGGTTCATCCACGAACACTTAATGCGGGTGACTTGATTCTCAAATGAATTTAAAATCAGTCTAATTTGAACAAATTATCTTCCAAATAGGAATGTCCTTTTACTATATTTTCTATGACCCAATCAGGTTTTGTTTTAATTGGTATGGAAGATAGAAGAGTTCTATCTAATGCTTGGAATATAGATCTTCGTAAATATTATGTGTAAAACATTCCAGCACAGTTCCCTAACATATACAATGTCACTAGTTGGATTTTAGATAAATTCTAGTAGATATTTTTCCTATAAGTCTGTCCTTACTGGTTGAAAACTCAATAGAATGACCTTATCTAAAAGCTCTCTTCTGGTTAGTACTATTGTCGTATCTTGAGAAACGCAACATGAGAGTGAGGGCAAACACCGGCCGTTCCACGGGCCACCGTCCACTAGAGAGAGTTGACACAGGGGTTTATACAAGTTCAGACACTAAGGTAGACGCCCTATTCCTGTCGGTGTGCCCCGGATGCTTCCTTGTCTAGGTGAGTTCAAGTTACATGTAGTAGTTACAATGAGCATTTATAGGGCTCAACATGTTACGCAAATACTATCCTACCGCTACCAAGGTGGCTCAAGCTTGGGCATCTCTGCTGTTCCGAGGAGACAGTAGTGGATCCCACGTCATCATTTCGTAGGGTTAGGCCTTTGACTCTGGGATCCCACCGAGGGTCCACAGCCTGGACCCTCCTTCGGGGCCTGACCTCACGGGGACCATGAGACATGGCGACCCTATTCGTTAGCTGATCCCAAGCAAGGAGAGGGTACCTCTATGTCTCAACGGGTGTTTATGGGGGTGCCCTCATGGACTGGGAGTTGAGTCTTACGCCCCATAGATGGGTGTGAGGCAGAGCGCCCATGTGAACTGGTGGAGTATGATTGGAGCGTCCTAATGGGCCGAAGTCTAACCCCATGCCTCGTACGTCGGAACTTGGCCGAGCGCCCCAGAGGGTTGAACCCTTGGCCAAGTCCCCGAAAGGGTAGGACACCCTACCTAGCGCCCTATCCCTATGGGAGAGGTGGAGCTCTCTATGGAGTCCATGGTATCCTTTAGCGGGCTTGATGACTCAAAGTCCTTTAGTGCAACATTACAAATTTTGAGTCTTTTTGAATTTTTCCTCAATTTTCTAAATTTTTGCGAATCAAAATGTTCCCCTCAAGTGTAATCAAAGCGATTGAGATAAAGTATTAAAGATAAAATGAATTCAAACCAATTTATTCGGGTTCCAAAAGTTTAGAAGTATATTTCAGAATTTTTTTTGGAATTTTTTAGAATTCATTTGCTATTTATTTCTGCATTTCTTTATTTTTTGGAATTTCTTAAAAAGGAAAAACCTTTATTTCACCAAAATCCTACGTGGGAAGCATTCCCGTGCGGCCCATCTCTTCAGCGCCATCCCAGGCCCAAATTCTTTGACCTAATCTGTTTTCCCAGCCGTCTTCACCCTTGGCCTAATCCTGTGGTCTGGTCTACGTTTGCGTCCGTGCCCGCTGACAGGTGGGACCCACATCTCAGCAGCACACCCAACGTCTCCATGGCGGACTCCACCACAGCTCCCGAATCCCGCACATGTTGCTACTTTTTTAAGCTCTCCCACGCCATATCTGAGCCAGATTCCTTGGCATCCACGTCTATATAAGTTCTGCCCACTTTTCCCCTCCATTTCGTGCACAAATCAACCGCTCGGAGTCCAACCCTAGCCACTCGAGTTTTGCCACCACATCGTTGGAGTTTTTCCCCTCCAATCTCCACCATGGTGAGCTTCCGCCGTAGTCATCTGCGTCGTCGTGTTCCCTTTGTCACCCACAGCCGAACGTCCCAAGCCTTGAGCCTGATTCACTGCTCCTTCACCCTCGGTCGGGTTGTCTTCCCTAACTTCGGTGAGGTCGCACCACCGCCGAGTCACCGAAGCCCTATGCCAGCCAAGTTTGCATGTCGGCCACATCAACCCCGCGCGTCATGCCACGTCGACACCACCTTAAAGTCGCAGCCAACGCGACGGCGACATTGGTCATGCCGCGTTAGTGATTGTGTTAGCAGCAACATCTGCCCTAGCCGCTACATGGAGCCCACATCAGCGCGGTCCGCCACGTCAGCCCCATTCCTCTCAGTGAACACGGTCCACCGTGGTCCAGTCGCTGACATGCGGGCCCCACGTGTTAGTGGATTTTCTTTTTATTTTCCAAAAATTCCAAGGGCCCGCATGTCAGCCATTGTTCATTCTCTCTCCCTTTTCATTTTTTAGATTTTTTTTAATTCGAATCACTTTCGAAAGCCCATTCTCCTCCGTTTGAACTTCAAATTTAGTGATTCAAATTTATAAATTCAAATTCTACCTTCTAGTACCAATTTTGGATTTAATTTTGAATTTATTTTATTTATTGTGCTCGCTTTTCTCGTGTAGACGTCACCAGAGAAGCCCCGCCAAACCAGAAACCAGAGGTAGAACCAGCCGCATTCAGCGAAGTCAAGTCTTCCTTGATCATTTTGATCCCAAATTTTAAAATTCTTATATTGTTTGAAATTACTGCATGCCTACATTTATGCATTGTACTTTAAATTCAGTCTTAAGGTTTAGTTAAATTTCCAAATTTGTTATGACCTCCTCGACATTGATCTTGGTGTACCCTTGTCACCCTAGTAGGTATCAGTTATTTTATCTGGTGATAATTAGTAGGGTAGCATAATATGGTAGAATCGCTTAGTGCAGCTTAATCACTTAGTGTTATTTCATTATTGGGAATTACTTCAAAACCTTATTGAAAACCATTTGCGAAGTTACGACAATAGGTATTGCCTCTGTTTATTAAATAAAATAAATGGAAAAATAGTTTAGACCAGGGCAGATGAAAAATCAAGCGGGTGCAGGAAGCACGAAACTTTGTAAAGTGATTATTCTGCCCTAGTCAATTAAGGACCGAAGCATGTGTTATTTCAAACCGAGCACTACCGTACAACCACAAGTCTATTTGGGTACGACCTGGCTAATTAATTTGTGCGTCTCTTTATTGGCTTTGCCGGTTGGTGGAATGTGGGTGTCAGATGGAGACAGGTTTTCCCACAAGGCGCAAGAGGGGGTTTCGGATTGGGTAGATGGAACCCTTCGGTGGTGAAATTTTAGCGGGCGAGGTTAATAGCAGGGATGTACAATGTAAAGGCCTTGTTGTGATCATCCTAGTCACGCTCTAACATGTGGAGTGTGTACGGACAGTAAAGGTTGATTGCATCTTGTGGGTAAAGCTGTACACACTCTGCAAAGTTAAAACTATTTAATTAGTCGTGTCCACGGTCAAGGGCGAGCAAGGTGCGCTTTCACATTGTAGATGTTCTGGCTTGAATAAAAATGATGATTTGGAAATCTGTGTGGTTGGAGCTCTTGGGTTAGAGTTTGGCAGTTGGAGCCAGTCGGGTAGTTGGAACCTAATTGTCTAATTAATTTCAATTATTGCAACTACATTTAGTCAAACTATGCTTTGTAAAATTACTAGGGGTATTTAAAGTTAAATTATTGCTTTATACTAAATGAGCCCTATTGCCTTCATTTGTTTAGCTTTGCATATATTTATCATGCATTTATAATTCCAAGACTTGCGGAGTATATTGTGTACTCACCTTGCAACATTCAAAATTCCACAGAAGAGTGCGTAGAAGCAGAAGGTGACTACAAGTTCTTTGCTTGTGGTTTCGATGAAGGAGATCCGAAATGATAGAACGCCCACCCTAGTCGATTGCCTGTTGGGTGAATGGATGGGCTTATCTTGCTGTTATTTATTTCGTTTTCACTGCTACTTTGTTGAACTTAAGCCATGCGGCCGTTTATTTGTAATTGTTGGCCATAAGGTTGGTACCTGTTGCTTAATTATTATTATTTGGATTCATGATATAGATGTGTTATCATCGCTATTACCGTTGTGTGCACTAGCGTGTTCCTGGACTAGTGCTGTTATGGACAGAGGGTTTAGATTTGAAAATCCGGTCCCAACACTTAGGGACATGGGTGTTCCCTACGCGAACTTAGTGGAGGAAGGTTCCCTAGCCGGGAGACCATATGATTTCCTCCAACAACTGCGTATATTGTAAAGATTATATTAGTCGTTATGTAACACCCCATCCCAACATTTAACTTGGAATGTTATTACTATCCACTATTCACATTGAGAACAAATTAAGCAACACACAAATATATGCGTGGAACCTCGTACCCAAGAATGCTCAGGACCTCACACTTAAGAACGCCCGGAACCCTACATCCAGGAGCATTACCAAGACTAGACAATGAACATCAACCTAAGGTAAACAATGCATAAATTCACCAGCTATCGAAAAAAACTGCATAGACCACACATAACTAAATATTTCTATTAAGGGTCCATTATAACATAGAGAATTAGGTAAGAAAATCATTAAAATCGACATATGATAACTAAATGTGATATCTAAGTTATGGCTGCAAGTGAAGTGTACTACTCGTTGAAAGTCTAGCTATGAGTACTAAAAGTGACTTTTAAGTTCTATTCAAAGGAAGTGGTGCAAAAGCACCATTACTTAAAAACATCAACAAACAAGCTTGAGTCCAAGACTTAGCAAGTAACGTGAAACTGTATTTTTCTCTTTCTCTTCCATGCAATGTCAATGTGGATGTATATCACTATAGCTTATATTAGTATAACAGAGTGTTCACTCATCGATGAACCGCTCTTGCCCCATCCTCTTTCATATAGGGTCCAACCTCCATTCCCATGGAGTTCCTACCGAAGTAGGTCTTTCTCTTCCTACTCTCATGTAATGCTTACCCGAGATAGGTCCTATGTATAAATACAATGCAATGATGCAACTTTCTTCCATTATTAACACTTAACCATTTGAGCATTTGTCCATCCATATATCAATAGTATGTAATAATGAAAAACATCACATAACACTATGGTAAATATTGCAAAAGGATAACAATTAGTAAATGCAACCGTCACAAACCACAATTCTACCATGCGCTTGCCTCTTCTCCATAAGGAACAGAACGATGGGTACATGACACCAACCCTTAACCTCCATATGGGCAATCACTACCAAACTCAAAACATGCTATAGTAGTACATAATCAAATAATGACTCATATAACTTCTACACGAAGTCCGACACAAAAGCCCCTTATCCCGGACACCTTTTCTTTTGTTCTGAAGAACAACTGCTTAACCAAATTCACTATTCTACCATGCTATGGAATACTTAGACAAATGTATATATCTTTCATGCCGAGAAAAACCCTTGTTAAACCATCTAACAAATTTAATATAAGATTATCTTAACACTTCTAGTAGATGACGATTTACCGGAACAACGGCTCACAAAGTTCAAATCTATCGACTATCCATCCAATTTACATGCTCAAGGGCTCCGAGGAAAGCTAATGAATCTACCACAAAAGTCTAGTAGATCCCACAACCCACTGCCAGGAATGAAAACTAAGCATCTATAGTTCACGGCAACTTCTAGCGACAACATCTCACCTTTACGTTTACAGATCTCCACTCTAGACTTGACCCAATAGAAGAACTAGCAAGAGAACATAGTTCGAATTGTTACCCTAGAGGCCGAACATCGAGAACAGCACTGAGGTAGAGGCTTCCCTTCTTCTGCCCTCTTTTCCCTTCTTCCTCTTTTCTTCTTATTTCCTTCCTTCTCCTTCTTCTTTCCTTATCCTTCTTCCTTCCAGCTGCGGCGATGGCAGGGTAGGAGTGGGAGGCCACCGTGCACAAACCGACGATGGTGACATTGATGGGAGATAGAGTGTAGACAGTAGCATGGCAATGATGGTGGCTCTCGGCACGAAGGGAGGGTGGCGACGTCGATGGCCCATGATAGTGAGGTGCGCGGCGAAGGCACAATACAAGCGGCAGTGGACTGTGGTGGGATACACAGAGGATGAGGGATGGTGATGCATGGCGTAGGTGAGGAGAGGCGCAACGTGCGCAGCACAGGCATGGTGATAGCATCGGACAATAGCAGCGGGTAGGTGGCGATGAGGTGGGTAGCAAGGGGAGGTGGCTAGGGTTAGAAGCCCTTCCTTTGCTCCTTTCATAGATGGCACGACCAGGCTCAATCCGAACTTGGGTCGGCCCGGCCTAACCTCTCTCTTTTAAAAAAAACAGGACATTACACTTTAACCTTAAAATTATCACACTAAATCCCTACAATAAGTTTACCATTTCACTAGTTAAACACATCACAATCGATGCTATTAATATACCAAAAATAACATAAGCAAATAAAAAGACTACAAGACAAAATATTTACATCATTATAATAATGATGAAGTCATCAGTTTACTTGAACTGGAATTTGATATTTTTCATATATTCTGCCACTAGAGTAGCTACTTCATCTCTTCTTTTCTTATTCTTTTCTTCAATATCCAAGTGCAGATCAAGAACTAAACACCCCATGTCTACTACATCCTTGTAAAAATGCTTCAATCTGTTGAACAATGTAACAACATGGGTGCATACAACCGATTGGAGAGAGATCTCATGGATTGGGTCATCTTTGTGATGTGGTTGACAATATGCTTCATTTGAGACTTGATGTCATCGACTAGCTCTTCAGGAGATGTGTCACTCTTTATAAATAAAATCTCTGTATACTTTATATTCACAGCAATTGTTTTAAGTTGTTTCAAAATGAAAGTGCAACAAAGAGATTGGATTGTTTGCTCTTCTTATTTACTTTCATAAGAGATTTATTTTCTTCTTCTAACTTTAAAATTTACTCGTAGAGTTTATGCCATAGCCTCTCTATCTCTTTTTTTCTATAATATTTCTTTTTGAGAGGAAGATTTCTAATCTTTAATTTGTTTCTATAAATCTAAAAAATTCTGGAAACAAATAATTATGAAATATACACACTTAATGTAAACAAAGTTGCTAAGATAGATTTTACCTTATGTTTGTTTCTTGTACTTTCCAAGAAGTGTGTCATGATCCTAAACGAGCTTCTAATAAGTTATGCCACACTCCTTGAGGTCGGAAGAAAATCTTCTTAAGGCACATTTGTCAGGGAAATATTTGTATTTTCTTAAGCACTGGGGATTAGCTAACGTGGATTCTTGATCGGGTCTATATTTTTTAGGGAAAGCGGGCCCACATATTAGGGGCCCACTTAACATAATAGTTATGTCTATAACCACGATTCAAAGGAAACCTTATCTCTTTTAGTAACAAACTGGTCAAAATCCAATAATGACCGGTTATGACCAAGAGAAAACTAGTTATGGGCAACGACGACCACTCATATGGTTCTATAAACTCCAACCAAGTAAAATGGTTGAAAGATATGGCAGTTTCCCATATGATTAATGTGAGCGCAATTATTGACTCATCTGATAACTTATGATGATTGACCAAAAGACATGACGGTTAGTCAAAATATGCAATGATTCAAGACTGAACGAAGACACTTGTGTGAAGACAAAAGGTAGCTTTAGTGGCATCAAATAGCTTTTATTTTTCCCAGAGCCGTTTTTTTTAGTTTTTGGGGTCAAAAATATCGGTACTACCAGGATTTACACAATGGTAGTACCGGCGTACTATAGCAACAGCTATTTTTAGTGCTTTTAATGCCCAGAACTATCTGTTACCATTGAGGCCGGTACTACCGGAATTTACATGGCGGTAGTACCAGAAATTGCATGTTTTTTCTGATTTTGTCCCCGAAACGACTAGTTTCTTTTAGGGGTTTTATAAGAGACCGAATGGGGAGGGTTTTGGAGCTGCTCTTGCACCTATTTGAGTCATACACTTGAGAGCAAAACCTCTAGAGCTCATAGAGCCATGTTTGAGTGATTTGAGAAGCTTTTGAGCTAGAGTTTCTTGTTTGATGACTCTTGGTGTTCCATTTGCTTTCTCTTGAGCTAGTGCAAGTCTCTCCTCTCAATTGTGCATGTGTTGCACTTTGTGAGCAAGGGGAGAAGGTCTCTTGTTGCATGTGTTACATCTAGAGAAGAATTGAGCTTCCTTGTGCATGTGTTGCACTTGGTGAGGATCAAGCAAGAGGCTTGACCTATTACTCTTGGTGTTTGTCGACACCTAGACGGCATGGAGGCATCATGGTTCGCTGATCTTCTCAAGAAGGTTGTGAGAAGGCCCGGCGAGTTGTGAAGGTTGGAGCTCACCTACCCAGAGGGGGAAAGAGTTATCGCTAGTGGATTCAAGGTGCTTGGCTTAATTCGTGGAGCCAGTCCAATTCGTTTGGACTTACCTCAACGTGGATTAGGGGAGACCGACAAATCTTCGAACACCACGGTAAAAAGATTGTGTGTCTATTGTGGTTTGCTTTTTATTGCTCATTTACATTCTTGCAATTTACATTCCTAGAATTAAATTATTTACTTGTCAACCTAGAATAGTAAACCTTGATCATAGAATTAGGTTGTTGGTGCACTTAGTTGAAACTAGATGTTTTAGGCTTTATCTGATCAAAACTGTTTGTTTATCGTTTTCGCATATAAATTAGGTTTTGGCCAAAAAAGTGTTTAAAGATAAATTTTTAAAACTGCCTATTCACCCCCTCTAGTCGGCATCCTCGATCTTACAAATAGAACATCACAAATAAATACTAATACTAGTAATACCAGCTTAAAAATGCTCCCTACGACAAGACCATCCTATTCTGCAAAAATGACTCTATTTAAATTTGCTTTGCATTTGAATCCTATTGGTAGCTTAACCCTATATAATACAAACCCTAAAACTCGTAATACAAATAAACTTAAATCAATATTTAAAAGCAATTTTATCACCAGAACCTTCTATTTCAGTTATTTTTTTATTTTGTATTATTATATTTCTTTTTGCCTCTTATTGGTATTGCTATACGTAATCACGTGTAGACACCGATGTACATGAAGCTACGATGATCGACTTCGACCCCGAGTTGATTCCTAAACCAACAAAGCAAGGCAAGCACCCCCTTTGATAATATTGATCCTAGTGTTTTAATTTTTTTGTTTTATCAAATCTATTTATGAATGCGCGTATTTTCTGTAAATTTGCTATATTGTGGTACTGGTAGCTATAACCCTATTTTATGGAACTTCCTTAATAAATATTGGATTGTGAACCTCGATAACTCTAGAATAAGGTTAGACAATTCATAATGTCAATATGGGTATATGCGATTACTTAATGTTCATGCTTAACCATGCTTAGAAATGAAAAGTTGAATGAAGAGAAATAATGTTCTTTATAATTTGAAAAGGTTGGATATGACATTAAAAGTTGTTGATATTTTGGTAAAAATGAAAATAAAACTATGATTTTGATGCGGGCGATTATTGGTAATAGCTAGATGTGCATGGGACTTGCACATAGATAGGGGGAGATTATCGTCCAGGTCAGATTAAGGACCGAATGTAGTGTTGTATGATCCAAGGGATATCTGTATAACCACAAGTGCTGGTATGGGACGACCTTAAAGCAATTAAGTTATCTAGTTTAACTTTGCACATTGGAAGGCTAGAGTAGTGTGGGCAATCCAGGTAGGTTTGCTCAAGGGGTTCCCTCACCGAGGTGTTAGGAATAATGTCTGCCGACACAATGGTGTACACCTAGCTATGATGGAGAAGTGAGGACTCAACAGGAGTGAACTGTTGAGAGTACAATATTATATAAATATCTTATGCCGCCATAGTTATGGGGAATGTGAGGATCCAACAGGAGTGAATTGTTGGGAGTACAATGGGTGTACAAATATCTTTTACCACCATAGCAAAGATTTGTCGCCACCGGGCTGGTGCAAAGTTAACCTTGTGAATGTAAAGATTTTCATCATAAATATTCTGGCCACACGCCAAAGGTGCGTGCAAATAGCGATAAAAAGAAAAGGTCATGACTTGTGAGTAAAATTGTACACCTCTGTAGAGTTTAAATCTTTTTGAAAAATCGTACTCGCGGTCATGGGAGACTTGGTGAACTGACACTAGTTAGAAGTTTTGGTATTTTCAAAATATTTTGAATTAGAAATATTTGTTGGAAAGTCTTTCTTCCAGGTTTTATACCGGGGATTGGCATGAGATGATGCAATTCTCACATTCATAGAGGACTGTGAGTTATAATATACTATGCTACTCTTATTTATTTATATACCTGTCAAACTTGCTATTACAAAATTCCGTTTGCAAATTAGTACTTGATTTACATGTTCAACTTCGCTTTACGCAAAATAACTGTAGAAGCCTCCTTTGATATAGCATGCATTTACTGCACTTTTGCGATACACCTTAAGTCTTGCTAAGTACGAAAGTACTCACCCTTGCTTATTTGTTGGTTTAGTTGAAGAAGAGGCCCCCGAATATATACACTTTGCCGCAGGATATGGGAATTTCGATGATGCGATATTCTAAGGTTTATACCTTGTTAGTTGTCTAAGAGTTTGTATGGGCATATCACAAGGTTTTTGGAATTTCTGCTACAACTTACTCTGAATTGTAAGACTATATTGTATAAATAGCTTCCGCTTTAATAATATTATGTATGGATGTACTACCAATGCTGTAAATGTGCGTACTAGGCATTGATCATGGAACTAGTACTGTATGGACATAGATCATCCTTCTTGGTATTCCATACCAAAAAGGAGGGTCGTTATACCGGAAGGCCTGAAAAGACGCGCTATTTTGGAATGGCACTATATTTGAAGCCACGGGTAGAGTTACTGCTGACAAGTCATGGGGTACAACTGTTAGTTGCGAGTTAGGTGGGACGGCCTGGGAAAGGCATCTCCAGCTCGAGTTAGCAGGGTTGGCGTTCTAATACCGGAATAGTGATAAACATTCTGAGGCCTTACAAGATGGGGTCACTATGGGTAAAGTGATACAAATCTACGCAGGGTTAAATCATGAATTCATGCATGTCTCTTGAATTGGAGGCTACGGAAGCTAAGTCTGCCTCACATACAGATGCTAGTAGCCATTTTCATAACTAAAATATACAACTCTTAAAGAAAACCCAAAAACCTAATTTTAGTAAAAATTGAAAATTGAGGGAAGGTGTTCAATAGATGAATATGAGAGAAAATCATATATTGCATTTGCTATTAATGCTTGCTAAGTACCTTGTACTCACTCTTGTTTAAATCCTCCTTTGTTTAGAAGGTGAATTATGTGGATCCACCTACGAGGTGTGGGGTGAGGATTACTTGCAGGACCAGCAATACGAGGAGAGTACTACCAGGTGGACTAAGTGGTTTGTTAGGCCGTACCCCAGCTTTTGGCGATCTTCAGAGTGATTACTTAGATGTATTATATTTTGTTGTACTTGGATTCTATGTATAATTAGTATGCTAGACTTGTGGCCCTGCGTAGCAATAGATTGTAATAAATTTCCATTTCAGTCTCTAATTATTGTTCTGCTGCAATACTCTGGACACGGTGTATTGACTAATAAAACATCTGGTGCGCTCGATATTTTGATTAGCTAATATGCCGAGATCAGTGTAATTATCTTAGAGTAATAGCGGAGTTATTATTGTTACCTTGGGTTAATTATGTGGGTCGCCACACATTGCAACCTTTTCTTAACATAGGCAACTATGCAAACCGTTAAAACAAAAGACACAGAAGGTAAAGACTAGTGGATCTCATTGGCTCAATGCCATTTTACACAACAATTAAAATGTAGGAGGAAACTGAGAATAATCATAATGAAAACCAAGCACCCCAAACTGAAAGAATAGAACCAAATTAAAAAAAATGATGAGAGCTGAAAATTCCTTAAACACTGTAAAATTAACAACTCGCACGGCACCAAACGAGCTCATGAAGTCGAGTACTTGGTCGATCTCAATGCAATAATATATCGTCGGCATGAACGGCCACTGGACAGATTTTAACTTCCTCACGTTACTCGACATGGCCTGTGGAGGAAAATACTGAGAAATTCAGGTGTTTGATCCAACCACGGTCTCGGTATTGCAATCTTCCGCATAGAACTTGTCAGTACTACACCGAACTTCCTCACATCATTGGCCAACAAAACCAAATAAATGGGTTACAAGCAGGCACATCCGAGAAGGGCACTCCAAAGTCCAAACAACCAACCAAGGAAAAGGGTCGCAAAACTGACAACAGTATATTTGTTCATTGATGCCTCAAAAAGTGGAGAAAATCGAAGTGATTGGTACACATGGACCTAATGATCGATATAAAACAGCAGCAGTTCGTTGGTAAGTGCGTTACATCAGCGGCAAGCAGAACTGTACAACCCAACCAGAAATACAGAATTGAACATTATGCTAACCAAAGAGAACAGAAGGTCATCAGCAGAAACTCACGCAAGGAGAATTATTTTTCTAACCAACGCAGAGAAATGTACTAAGTTCCGTAACTGTTTCAAACCTGCATAAATGGTGAGCTCAGAGACAAAGTGGGTGCTATTCCACGCATTGTTCGCCTAGGCGACCGCCTACCTCACCTAGGCAGCGCTAGACTCCACCCTCCTACATAGCCTCACTTAGGTCAATTTATCCTACCGTTTGCATCAAAATTTAGCAGATAGAGTCAGAATCGGCAGTCTAAGAGCAACAAGATACGATCAAGATACAGATTGAAGATATTTGGAAACGGAACAGGTTGTTAAGGAAAGCACCATCCAAATAAAGGCCGATACGGATTCTACTCCTAACGTGTTGTACTAGGACTCTATCGGCCAACGGGTATAAAAGAGGTCTAGAGGTGATAAGAAAAGCTGCCCAGAGCCAACCAACCAATTCGCGTCTACTTTTCATCTACTTTTCCGTCGACTAGGAGTAGTTCCTGTAATTTAGTCTTTGTAATTCGATCTTGATCAATAAAGTTGCGTATCGCCGATTGTTGATCTTCTTCAAATTACACCCCAGGTTTGATTTATTCTGATTTTGTTGCGGATCGCCTTCTTCAGAATCGATCTGTCTTTATCCTCTGATTAGCCTTAATCGGCTAATTAGATCTATTCTGATACCTTGATCTTGATCGGCTTCAAGCTGATTGAGTTTAAGCTGATTGATCGTTACGATCGGCTTTAAGAGAATTTTATCCTCTGATTAGCCTTAATCGGCTAATTAGATCTATTCTGATATCTTGATCTTGATCGGCTTCAAGCTGATTGAGTTTAACCTGATTGATCGTTACGATCGGCTTTGAGAGAATTTTATCCTCTGATTAGCTTTAATCGGCTAATTAGATCTATTCTGATACTTTGATCTTGATCGACTTCAAACTGATTGAGTCTAAGCCGACCTCGAGTGAACTTTATATCTTTTACCTTGTTGATTATAGGTCAAATCGACTGGCATGCTCTGAACCCGGTGTTCGTCTGGTGTGCTATTGTCAGGAACCCTACATCAAGTTTTTGACGCCAACACCTACCTAGGCGGTCGTCTAGTCCGTCCAATCAACGATTAGACGATAGGCGATAGTCTACCGCCCAACTAGGAGCTAGATTGAGTACAACTCTCATTCTCATCACCGGCAAGAAGAATTGTGCAAACCAACCAGAAAGACAAATATATGCTAATCAAAGACGACACAAGATTATCAGCAGACGCACACGCAAGGAGAATTGTACCATGACAGTTTCAAACTTGCATCAGTGGTTTCCTCAGAGACGCAATGGGTGCTATTGCACGTCATACTACTCATCGCTCATCAGAGTCCCTGTACAACTCATAGTTCATCACCGGTCAACCACAAGGGAAGGTAACAAAAGGCGAACCTGGCAAGAGAAGTTGGTGTGAAACAGCAGAAGAAGAAGAACAAATACCCAGATAAATGATTTGAACTAAAGGAGCCCAAGAAATGGAGCAATCTTCTAAATAACGATAAACGTTAACAAACGGTTACCCTATCTTTTTAGTGTTTATACGGTAAACGACCTTATAAACGGACTTATTATTTAAAATTTAGAGAGATATATACATATGTTTGTAGTAACAAAATAAACATCTAATTTATCTTCTTTCATACGAACAAAATAGAACTACCTGGATATCAATAATTGTCCATAGTGGTGATATGAAAAAAAAGATATATGATGTGAATGTAATTAAATAATTATAATTGAATGAATTAACAATTCAAATGTTAATGAAAAGCAAAGATAGCATTTATCTCATGTATATCATAATGTTCCATATCATACAACAAACTTGCAATTTTACCCAAATAAACGGTCTGATAAAACGGATCTGTTAAACGTTAACGGCTGTTAAACCGTATAAACGATATGGTAAAACAGACAAGCCTTGAATATCCATAATCATAATGAGTAGGCGAACTTTACTGTTTTAAGGGCCGTTTACGGGGCCTTAACAGAGTCATTTAGAACACTGAAATAGAGAACTTGGTCCACCTCAAAGTAGTGACAGGTCTTAACATATATATATCATGGAAAGACCAAAATAGAATCCTTCCCTAAAGTTTCCCAAAAAAAAACGAAAGCTAGGAACATGAGGAGAAACTGTACGATTTCCATTCATCCATGCCAGTGAAATTCAACTGGATACTAACTTCACCGGCCAGGAAAAACCAAAGAAAACAGTGGGTAAAAACACTGCAAACGGACCAACGGAAGGTTCAAAGAAACAGGCCATAGAACTGTAAAACCAAGTGAAGAAAATCAAAGTGATGGATTTACATAGTAGATCAGCAGTTGCATTAGAATTGCTGAGCAGAGTAGATCAGCAGTTGCATTATCGGCAAGCGGAGCAGAGTTAAAAGAAACAGAGTACAACAGCTTTGCACACACTACATAGATCTCAAGATAACAACGGCATTCAAGTGCTCTCAAGTAGTTTACTGATGAAGCACAATAGCATCATGTAATATCGAACTACTTGGAACGAATTAACCTCAAGAAAACAGCAACGAGAGGCCTAATTAACCAAGAGGGCACGGCACGCATAGACCTCTTTTACGGTACATTAAATTTAATATAAATCATTCGTTCTTTTCGATACAATGTATCGGATTAGTTAGTATCTATTTATACTTTTTTAGTGATAGAGTAGTAGAAATACTCTTATCAAATCAAAGATCAGATCTAATTTCTATTATCCATCGTATACTACTAGTATAATACATTCTAAAAATTATCAACATATAGAGCAGTGAACAACAGCATGGCAATTGGCATGGAGAAGAGAGCGGGATCAATGAGATCGACTGGGGAGTACATAAGTACGTACCTTCGAATGGCTGCCGCGGCGACACAGCATATCAAGGCAAATCAAATGGAGATGACAAGAACCGATGAACCAGAGAGGCCAGTGGTTTGCAATATCCAATATAGCTCAAGTAGCTCCAATAAATAGATGATGAAGAGGCATCATAAACACCGGAGAGCTAGACCACGATGTTGTTCACCAAGGTTATTTCCTATCATTGACACACTGTACTTTCACTAATTAATTTGTTTCCGGTCATCACCGGGTGTCTATATATAGGAGGCGCGCGTTGAGATTCGTGCTAACCAGTGTGATTTTGGTCCTCCCGCCCACTCTTTGTCTGGAGCTTGTAATTAATGATGGGGCTATACTGTTGTTAAGACAGCATAAGTTCAAATTAAATCTCAATTAAGGAATGTTAGGAATTAAATCTCAATTAGGGAATGTTAGGAACAGCCGAACAAGGAACATTGCAAATGGCATGTATGTGCGGATGTGCTTCAGTGTCTTCGACAGAAAATTACATCACAGAAATGAGCCCTCCATTGGGAGGGCAACAATTGTTATCAACAATTTCATCGAATTTTTTATTATCATTGGCACAGTAAAAACTTGCTTCACCAAAAGGGGCCAGGGAAATAGATTCATCAAGAAATTAAATAAATTAGATTAGCATGCATATTTTAAGCAAGCACCTCAGATCGAGAGGAACATATAGGTAGGTCATCATTTGAACCACAGGTCATTAGAATTCAACCTAGTAAATTATGTGCATTCATCATCGGTGCAGTACATGCAGCAAAATGAACTCTACAAATCAAGAACGAAACCATTGCAGAAAAGGAAATTCCAGAGAGAGAAAAAAGAAAACAAATATGTAATCTTATTTTCATGCCCGCCTCATATCGAGAGGAATGTTAGGTATAATCTTGAATTTAGTTAATTAATCATGAGTTTGTTAATTAGTTACATCCTGATTGTGTCGTGTGGCACAAAGAGATGGAAGTTATTTGGTTGTTAGCAGATAGAGTTTGTTAGCCAGTCGGTTATGTACTCATCTATATATATAGTAATGAAAAAAAAAGAAAAGAGTAGTTCCAACAATTGGTATCAGAGCTTAAGATTTTAGATCAAGCCGCTGCCCCGGGAGAAGAAGACTCTCGGGCGCACGGGTGGCGGGCGTGAGGAGTTTTGCACATCCCAAAAGATAATCTGTGCGTTTTTTCGTCTGGATCAGGTGTTCAAGTTTCGCTCTGAAGTTGTTTGTTCCGGAACTCTGCGTTGCTCTGTGCCGAAGTGCTGTTCTGCAGATTGGTTTTCAGGCTTCGTGTTTTGCTACTCCTCCAGAAGTCTTCCTGAAGTTTGCTGCTGTATTGTCGTGCAAAGTTCAGAACACATAAGAAGTTCTGTGTTTTCTGATATGTGTTGTCTGGAAGGAACGATCTGAACTGGTACTGTCTGTGTTCGACAAGTGCTACTCTTTCCTTCCTGGTGTGCAGCGACAGCAAGAAAAGCAAGAAGCTTCCCGTGAGGCTGCATGATTTCCTTACTGTTCCACGTTCTGTGCGGTTGAAAAATAGAGAGATTTGAGGGAACAGAGTGAAGGAAATTCCTTGCAGCAGTGCACAGCGCATAGAGAATAAAGAGAAAAAAAGAAAGGGTGTAGAAGGCGTGCCTCCTCGATACCCACTATTGGCGAGTCAGTGTGACAAGATGGCATTGGTGGCTATCTGCGTGTCTCGTCAGAAAAGGTAGTTAAAGCTACGCGTTCTCGTGTTAGTTGTGTCCACGAGATATCGTGGTAGAATGAGTCCAGGATGTTGAGGAGTAGTGGTCATCGTTCTAGATGTGTGTGCGTATGAGAATTCTTGCAGGTATGTCTAAGTTCTCTCGTGGGCAAGCTCTAATGCGAGTCTGTGTCACCGTCAAGTTGTGTTACAGCAGTAGCGTATCCAACGGGTGGGCTCGAGCCCACCCTCCGGTCGCCAAATTCTATGTACCTTCTCTAGCAGCGACGCTCATTTTTTGGCATAGCAGTGGTGAATGTACACGCACTTAGGCACTTTTAGAGGAAGAAGAAACTTTGCTGGATGATGAGCTACTTTTTAGACCATGTGGCTTCATAGGCTGCTACTTGTTGAATGCCTAATTTTGCAATTGGTAACTTCACTTGTTGTCTGCAAAACTGGACTTGAACCCTCGATGCACGCAGAGACTATAGAGATATAGGGAGGCGACTCAACATCTCTTCTTTGCGAGGATATGGCAGTCCATCAAGTAGGGAGCACTTGATGCACATCATCAGGACTCGGCGATTGTGAGGGCACGACGATGATGTCAAGTGAATGCCGGGGAGCTGGCTAGGGCACGGACGTGTGCAATGAATAACTCACTGCTGCGATGGTAAGCAGATTGTGAAGGTGGCGTAGTGTGTGTTGGCAAATTGCCTAACCGGCTGAGTGGACTGACCATGACAACAAATAGACAATGTGAACCCCTCTTCTAATATATGATTTTTGAGAGGTGCTTTAATGCTTTCCTTTTTAACAGATGCAAAAATATTAAAGCATTAATGAAAAGTAGATAGTGATTACTTACCTTTCGCTTACTTCAAGATTTATGCAACTTGTATGGGAAAGGAAAGCATTGAAGCACTGCTCATGTTTTTTTTTATCAATTGTTGACGAATACTAATAAAAAGGATACCCCAACAGCCGCGCCGCCCGCCACGACCGAATCGCTCGCGAGATCACAGAAGGCGCCCGCTCCCGACCGCCAGGAAGCGAATCCGACTGAGCCGGCGCCCCGACTTATCTTGGCGGGCGGATCTCCGACTCCAACCAAACCAAGGTGACAAACGCCGAGTGCCGCGTGTCGTCCTCACCGCCTACCGCCACGCACTTCGAATAAGGTCAATCGAGCGACTATACAAGGGCGTAGCTCCTTCCCAAGAAGATCCGTGATCAGAGAAGACAAAGCTTCCAACCCCATCAACTACCACGATAAAGACGAGCGCAAGGCCCCTCCCGAGGCAAAGACCAACGCCACGCACTCGACGCCAAGATTCGCAAGGATCACAGAGGGCAAGCACGCTACTTCCCGAAATACCTAACCTCCCGACCACCAAGGCTACCAACCCAAAGATGGGCAAGACGGTGGCGACTCACCCACGGGACGGGACCGAGCTCCTAGCGAGGTCGCCTCGCTTCCTCCTAACTCGATGTAACCCGCCTTCCTTCAGATAAAAGGAGGCAGGCTGAACGATTCGTAGGGGCAAGGAGCAAGAACAAGAAAGGAGAGAGCGCTGTCAAACCCTCTCGCTAAGCCATTCTCGCTTGTAAAACTTTGTGCACTATCCGTACTCAAGAGTAATACAACACCACCACACACGAATCGGAGTAGGGACCTTCACCAACCAAGATACATCTTGGACTCACGAGTCTAACCATTCAGGAGTGGAACGCGCGATTTCTAGACTTACAAATTTACTTGCCGGCGCCCCAAAACGCCGGCGTTGGCGCGCTGTAGGGGACTTCGCGCCTTCATCACCATCTCCGATTCCGCTTATCTCCCCGATGGCATCCACCCATCGCGACGGCATGATCGCGCCGGGAACCGGATCCGCTGCTCCTCGACTTCGCATTACCCCGACGGGAGGGCTCACGCTGTCTCCCGCTGCCTCGAAGACAGCGCCACGAGCTTGGGCGCCCTCTCCGGCGATTGCTAAGCTCCGCTTGGGCGCCCGCAGCCCCGGCCGAACCCGAGGAGTGCTCCGCCGCGGTCGGCGAAACTCCTCAGAGGCCCGGCGGGTGACCATGTCACCTCGTAGGCTCGCGACAGGCGATGGTCGCTACATGCCAACCTCCGCCCACGAAGGTCGGAAGACTCTTCCACCACGGCCCAGCCCGACGCGAGTATCCCGCCGCAGCGACTCGCGAGTGCAACGTGGCGGGCATAGCCGATTTGGTCGTAGCCACCGCGGTTACGACGGTCCCCATCCGCGACCGAGGCACGTGGAGGGGAATACCAGCCGAAGCGGCCGAACGCGCCAGCTCGCTACCGAGCTCCAACGGCAACGCGAGAGCCGAGGAGCGGCGGGTCGAGCTCGACCGCCCAGCCGACCGAGCAGACGAGCCCGAGCCCGCGCAGTGCGGGCGACGCGACGGGCGCGGCGCGCCAAGAGCACCACAAGGTGGGGCGTAATCCGCGCCCCGCTTTTTCCTCACGCGAGCCAAAACGTGGTCGCGCCGCACGCCGCCCGAGGCCTTCCGAGCCCGCAAACCCGAGGCCGAGCTACCTACCGTAACCTCCGGGTGGTGGAGCGCGCGCGCCGCAAAGACATGCAGCCTCCGGCCCTACCACACCGGGCGCTACTACCGCCACGGGCCCGCATCGCATGGAGTTGTACTGGCGCGCCAAGACCGCACCCCACCATGAACCACCC
Source organism: Otatea glauca (assembly GCA_036346275.1). NCBI lineage: Eukaryota > Viridiplantae > Streptophyta > Magnoliopsida > Poales > Poaceae > Otatea > Otatea glauca. The sequence continues at coordinate 15,983,351 of CM070729.1, forward strand.
CAGCCTCACGCACCCGGCGCGCCAGCCGCCAGAATGTTTACGACATCCGCGCCACCCTTGAGGCGCCAAGAAAGATGGCGGAGGACGCCGCCCACTCACGTGTTGCGGATGGTGAGCGCCATCGCCGCAGCCTCGAGCCCCGATGGTCCCGACCACGGCTTTTTGCAAGGGATCCGCCAGCGGATTTCCCCCGATTTCGGGCGCTACCAACATTGCTAAGTACACCGGCCACCAACCTGTGTGTCCGCTCAAGATTACCGGCCGCATGTCGGGTCGGGAGCGACAGATGATCTCTTCATCATCCAAGATTTCCCATCTACTCATGGACTCGGCCGAGCTCGCTCGAGTACCGCCGCCAAAAACCGCCAGAACTGGCCGACTTGAAGAATCTCTTCGTCGGAACTTCCGTGGCACTTACAAGCGCCCGAAACTCCTCGACTCAAGGGCTGCAAACAAAGCCTGTGGAAACCTCCGACTACATCCGCGGTTTTCCGCCAAGCAACGAGCTCCCGACATCTCCGACGCCGATGTCGTGGGAGCCTTCATCTACGGCACCTCCCGCAAGGCCTTGTGCACAAGCCGGGCCGCCAAGCCCAGACCACCAAGGAACTCTCGACATCGCCATCAACCACGCCCGCGAGGAGGCCGAGGGGCTATTTTCGGAAGGAGGAAAGGCCCAGCAGAGCCCGGCCCAAATGGTCTCTCCCGACCGCTTCGACAAGCGGAAGCGCACGGAAGCGATCCGTGAGACCCAGTGGTCGCCACGGCCGATCGCCCGCCAGCAAAGAGCGCGCCGACCGCCGCCCCACCACTTCGAAATTGATGGACGCCCATGCCCGAACCATGGGTTCTCCGCTGCACAAGTACCGGATCGCAAGTCCCGAGGCGCTATCTCTAGCGCCCCACCACGCCGCGGCAAAGGAAAGAAGCTCGCGCGCCCCGCGAACGGCGGAGAAGAAGGCAGACGACGAGTTCCCGAGCCCGACGGCCGCCTCATGATCTTCGAGGATCGGCTTGCTACGCCGACAAGCGCCGACTAAGCTCGCTATCGCGAGGTCCACACCGCCGCACGGGCGCCCCCAATATCTTCGGTGGTCGGAGTTCCCGATCACCTTTGATCGACCGATCACCCCGATCGCGGCCCCACACCGGGAGGTACCCGCAGTGGTCACCCCGCCGCCGAACGGCGCCACGAAGGTGCCGATGGATCGGGCGCGGCCTTAACATCCTCTACGCTGAGACGCTCGACGCTATGGGGTCCCGCGCTCAAGCCTCCCGCCAAGCAAGGCACCTTTCCATGGCGCCATCCCGCCAAGAAGCCCATCCGCCGGCAGTCGACCGCCCGCCACCTTCGGGAGCCGGAAACTTCCGCACCGAGACCTCACCTTCGAGGTCGTGGATTTCCGGCGCCTACCACGCCATCCTCGGGAGGCCATGCTACGCCAAGTTCATGGCGATCCCCGCCACGCCTACCTCGTCAAGATGCCCGACCGCATGGAGTCATCACCGCGCATCGCCTTCCAGCCTTGCCTTCAATCGCGAGCGGCACCGCGAGCTCGCTCGGCGGTCGCTGCCTCGCGCGAACTCAACAAGCTCAGAAGGAAGCCGCCGAGTCCGCCCTCGAATCCAAGAAATCGTATGGATCCTTCAAACCGCCGAGGACACGAGGAGGTCACGGCCGATCCTCGTGATCCGACCAAGACCGCGGCGGGTCGGAGCCACGCCCCGCCAAATAGGAAAGCGCGCCGCCGACTTCCTCCGCACTAACAAAGATGTCTTCGCATGGAGGTCCTCCGACATGCCGGCATTCCAAAGGAGGTCGCCGAGCACTCCTTGAGCGTCCGACTGTGCTCAAAGCCGGCCGCCTAACGCCGCGCCGCTCGACGAGGAAAGGCGCCGGGTTATAGGGAGGAGATCGCCAAACTCTTGGCGCAGGGTTCAGAAAGAAGTGCGCCACCGAGTGGCTAGCCAACCTCAGACTTGTAAAAAGAAGAACGGCAATGGAGAATGTGTGTTGACTACACGAGTCTCAACAAAGCATGCCCCAAGGACCCATTCCCTTACTCGATCGACTAAGTCATCGACTCCACCGGGCGCGAGTCTCTTTCCTTTCTCGATGCCTACTCGCTACCACCGATTGCGCTAAAGGAGTCCGACCACCGCGACTTCCTTCATCACTCCGCTCGCCTGCTCGCTATGTCACAATGCCCTTCGCCCAAGAACGCGGGCGCTACATACCAGCGATGTATGCAAACGTGCTTCAATGACCGATCGGCCGCAACGCTGAGGCATATGTCGACGATATTGTCGTAAAGACCGTGAAGGTCGACGACCTTATCGCCGACCTAGAAGAGACTTTCGCGAATCTTCGACGGTTTCGCATAAAGCTCAACCTGCAGAAGTGCGCCTTCGGGTCCCCAAAGGAAAGCTCTTAGGCTTCATCGCTCTCGAGCGAGGCATCGAGGCCAATCAGAGAAGATCTCGCGATCGCAAGGATGGGCCCGGCCAAGAACCTCAAAGGGGTCCAGAGGTCGACCGATGCCCGCGGCTTTGAGCCGCTTTGTGTCTCGCCGGCGAACGCGAATGCCGCTCTACAGCCGCTCAAGAAACCGACCGCTTCACTTGACACCGAGGCTCGGAGGCCCTCACCCGCTTGAAGGCCTTCCCTGCCTCGCCCACCCCGGTCGCCCGGCACTGTGAACCGCCGCTTCTCTACATCGCCACTACCTGCCGCCGCCGCGCCCTCGTGGTGGAGCGAAGGAAGAAGGCCGTGAGCTCAAGGTACAACGGCCGGTCTACTTCATCTGAGGTACTTTCCGAGTCCAAGACTCTGCACCCACAGTGTGTGGTTACTCTACGCGTGCTCATCGCAAAGAGGAAACTCGCTCACTACTTCGATCAACACGCCATCACCGTGGTGACCACGCCCCACTAGGCGAGATCATCCACAATCGCGATGCCTCGTGAAGGATAGCCAAATGGGCGCCGAGCTTAGCGCCATGGCATAATATACGCCCCTGACGGGCGATCAAGTCGCAGGCTCGCCGACTTCTTCGCCGAGTGGACCAAGCCTGTGCACCACCAAAGGGTCGAAGACCCCAGCATCGACAATGTACTTCGACGGTCTTACACCAAGAATGGCGCGGCGCGGAGTCGCCATCATCTCCCACTCGAACAGCTTCAATACGCCATTAGGTTGCTCTTCGACGCGACCAACAACATTGCCGAGCACGAGGCTCGCCAACGGTCTCCGGATCGCCGCCGACTCGGTGCTCGCCGCTCTACGCCCACGGGACTCCAAGCTTGTCGTCGACAAGTCATGAAGGTCGCGGAGCCCCGAGACGCCCGCATGGCCGCAGATTGTCGAGAAGCACGCCGCCGAGGAGCGTTCAAGGGTTTCGAGCTTCACCATAGCTACCGACGCTACAATGGCGAGGCCGATCACCGCCAATCTTGCCTCCAGCAGAGAGCCCGCCCCGCCCGGATCTTCGCTCGACCTCCGCGCCCATCGCCCACCGACTCGGCGGGCGGGCGCCACCCGACCAATCCAAAGACGGCCGCCTCGACCGACGCGCGCGTCGGGCGAGACTTGGCCGGATTCGCCCGCGTGTGCTAGCGCTTGAGTCCGATCGAGGAGGCCCTACATCGACCGCTTGACGGACGGGTCACTTCTCCGACCCGACCGAGGCCCGCCGCCGCCCGGCGGCAAGTCCTTCGCCCCGACGCCTGCACTCTACAAAGGAGTCCTCCGGTCCTCCAAAATGTATCTTGACCGACCAAGGAAAAACACCGCCGGACGACATACACAATGGAGTCTCGCGTCACCACGCAGACCCGATCTCTTGTGGGAAAGGCCTTCGACAAGGTTTCTATCGCCAACCACGTGTCGACGAGCATATCGTGACGCACCGCGAAGGATGCCGCTTCTTTGCTCGCGCAGACATCCGCCACCCTGCTTTACTGACGATCCCCATCACGTGGCCTTTGCCGTCTGGGACTCGATTTGGTCTGCCTTTCAGAAAGCGCCCGGCTTCACCCACCGCCGTCGCGTAGATAAGTTCACCAAGTGGATAGAGGCTGCCGGCCGTGAGCGCCACGCCGGCACAAGCGCCATCTTCTTCCGCGACATCGCTTTTAGGTTTGGAGTCCCAAACTCCATCATCACCGACAACGAACACGCTTCACGGGAAGGAATTTCGAGTTCGCGGACGACTTCAACATCCGTGTCGATTGGGCAGCAGAGCCCATCCGCGACTAACGGCCGTGTCGAGCGCACTAACGGCATGATCCTTCAAGGACTCTGCCGCGGATCTTCGCCGGCTCAAGCATTTCGCAGGCGCTGGGTAGCCGAGCCGCCTCCGCCCTCCGAGTCCGCGACCACGCCGACCGGCGACCGGGTTCACACCTTCTTTATGGTGTTCGCGCCGCCGCTTTTGCCCATCGACCGAATACGGCTCCCGAGATTGCAAGCCTTCGATGAGGCTCGGGCTCGCCGCAACAAGACGCCATCGACCACCGACGAGGCGGCGACGTGGCCGCCCCGCGGTCGCCGATATCAACAAGCCTCGCGCCGCTACCACACCGCCAAGTTCGAGGATCGATCCTTCAAATACCGGGCGACTTGGTTCTCGTCGTCGGTCCGCATAACCAAAGATAAGCACAAGCCGACGCCCCGAGGGTCCTTTCACCGTCGTGGAAGTTCTCCGACCCGCACCTTCCGACTAAGGACGCCGATGGTCGATCCTCCCTAATGCCCGAACATTGAAAAGTTAAGGCGATTCTATCCCTAAACTCTTTTCCTCTTCCTAGCATGCTCTTTACCTTCTTCCTTCCGAGCACTGTCGCTGCGGCGACGACTGGGCCGCCTTCGCGCCTCTGCTCAGCCGCTCCTGGCCGGCACTTGCGCGGGTTGATGACCCAACCGACCACAAGGTCCTTCCCGAGCGGTAACTCCTTTGACCCAAGTGCTACAGCCTACGCCCCAACGGCTATGGTTGCTAACACTTCGCGGAAGAAGGAAGTACCCGAGTGGAGTGACCTTTGGGTCGGCAGGGAACACTCCTCCCCCGCACGAACTCAGCTATCCCACGCGCTTATGAGGGTACGTGACCCGACTCGTCATGAGGTCCATCCCGAGCAGAACCCTCTCAACCCAAGTGTTACGCCCACGCCCCAGCGGCTATGGTTGCTAAGTAGCACTTTGCGGAAGAAGGAAGTGCCCGAGTGGAAAGATCCCTGGCCGGTCTAGAACACTCCTATCCCTCACAAGTGCGCCTAACCGCCTGATAGCCAAGTCTCCAATCCACCTCGCCTCCCAAAACAACCCGACCCACGCATAAGTGGCCCTCGCGTCCTTAGGGCTATGGTCGGCCAAACGCCATCCTAAATACGAAAAAGGACGAGGGACGATTCGGGACTTGATAATTTCAAGATTGTTTAAATAACGGTCTTTACAATCTAAGAAGGATAAAGCTAACTTTTTCTACTCTTCTTGGGCGCGACCGTGGCGAGGCGGAGAATTGGTCGCCTCGCTTCCTCGAGGGCGGCTCGCGCGGATGCGGCGGGCGATCTCCCGGCGCGGCTCAACCAAGAGCTCGAACCGATCGATCTCCTCGCCGATCCGGCTCCCGCCACGCCGCCCCACCACCGCGAGGTCGATGCCGCCAGAGTACGAGATGGTGTTGACCCGCCGATGAAGCTCAAGCGCAGCACGGTGACCACCGCCTCTTCTACGGTCCGCACTCGGCCAAGGGGCAAGGGCACTCGGCCCGCCCCGGCCCAAGGATGCGGTCGCAGACTCCCGACCGCCTTGCGAGGGCCTCCACCGGCGCCATCTCGCCCGACCGCCTCAAGAACTTCAACGCCGCCCGCCTCGCCCCGCCACGATCGCCACGCCGCGGCGGCCGGTTGCTTCATGCGCTTCCACGGCGACGCCGATTCTTCTCGCTCGCAGATTATGGAGATTTTGATAAGTTCGCCTGCGGGTCGCACCCCAAACTTAATTGAAGAATTGAGACACTTACCGGCCGCGGAGTTGGTCGATTGCCGCTTCCGACTTCGCCAGATGAAGTCTTCACCGCCGCTCCTTCGAGCAGCGCCGCCGAGCGAACTCTGCAATGGCCCCCGAGCCTTGTTCCGCTCGGTCCGCAGACGCAGTTACCGCGTCTGCGCGATCCTCCAAGGCAACAAGCCGCATCCTTGGCCTCTGACTCCATCGTGAGGACTCCGCCCGCCACTTTCGCCTCAAAGCCTTGGCTCCTAGGCGCCATCATGAAGGGCCTTGTGGGCTCTTCAAATCCTTGGCGGATCACCACCGCTCCGACCGCCTAATGCGCAGGCCCTCGGCTAGGCGCAGCCAAGGCGCAGCTGATCAGACTTCTCCGCCGCAGCCGCCACGATCGTCTGAGCGCCGCAGAGCTCGACCGACGACGGCGATCCCAAGTGCCGCAAAAATGTGGACACACCGTTAGTCGCACGAAGAACTATCAAAATGTGCAACGAATCGTAACTTTTTCTACCGACCTACCGGGCGATCGGCCGACTTCGACCATCATATCCAATACCGTGGAAGACTTCAGAGCAAGGGCTAGACCTTCACGGATCTCGCCTATCTCGCTTCGGCCCCAGCGCTTTGCCGGCGGGTGGCCCACTCGCTTCCTCCGCTCACCCATGATGCCCGACCCGAATTACACCCCGGCGCGCTCCGCCGCCTCGCTCGGGCGGACGCCACCCGCCCAAAGCACTATGGGCAAGGGTGACGAGGTCAACCTTCGAATCCTCGCGACCGCGCCGAGGGGCATCGGCCGCACCTCCCCGACGAGGGGTCGGCACTCCGCCGCCGGCCCGCCACGATCGGGCGCGATCACCGCAACGCCATTGTCTCATCCTCCAAACGACGATCACGCCGTCCGAGGGGTCTCGCCGAGGCGGCGGAAGTTCTTCGCACGACTCCGGTGGGGCTCGCCCTCAAGGCGCATCGCGCCGACGCCGACGCCGCGACCTTCGCCGACCCAACCGGGTCACTGAATCACCGGCGCCACATTTGCGGGCCGATGTGGCACGCCCCACGATCACCCCAAGATAGGCGCCGACGCTGCAAAGATTCAAGAGTCGCCGGCGGCTTTGCCAAAAAGAAAATGCTCCAAAAATAAAATAATAATACACTTACAAGGCCGAAGCGGCGCGCGGCACGCGCTCTCTTTGCCGCCCCGCCAAGGGCAGTCGGCCGGCCGCTCTCGGCCACCTCCACCGAGACGCGACGACCGCAAGCGCAAGATCACCCCACCGAGGATCCGTGGCCACGGGCCCGTGATGCCGCCGCCGAGTCCACGCCGCCGCCGCCACGGCAGTCGTGAAAACCCACCATAGGGGTGGCCGAGGCACTCCCGCCGCCGCTGGAAGTCGCCCCACGGCGGTGGTCTCGACACATCTCGCAAGGCGGCCTGCTGCCTTTACTTTTCTTCCTCCTCCTTTCCTCCTTCCGCTTCTTGGAGGAGTCACCGCTGCCCCGCCGGCGGCCGCCGCGCTTCCTTATCCCCGAGCGGCGCGGGAAGACATCCCCATGAGCCCCGAGAGGATGCAGGAATGTCTGGCAAGTGCGAAGGACAAAGAAAGAGAGAAGGTAAAGGAATTTCACCGGCTACAGATTCGCGAAAAAGCCGAGAATGGCTCCGGTGGCCATCCGCGCCACAGTGGCGCGCCGCCAGAACGGCCGCCACCCGAGCCTCCACCTCGACGCGCCAGCCTGGTTCGCCATCTCGCCCGGCCGGACGGCCCCAAGATATCGAACAGGGTGCGGCTCAGGCACAAGTGGTTGCACGCGATCCCCATGAAGGCGCCGCACAACCACGCCCCCGTGAGCCTCGCTTTGAGCCCCGACCGCTCCACGATCGTGGCCGCCTTGTTCTTCTCTCTTTCGGCGCCCCGCCCACCGCCTCCGCCATGGGAAGCTCTCCGGTGAAACGAGGGCGCTGCCGCCGACGCTTCAACGAGCCATTCGAACGCCACTCTTGTTAGACGAGGGCGCTTTACCTCCGTGTACTCCGCGGTTCGACCGGGCGGCCGAGGGCCAGCCACCCAGAGGCGCCGCAAGGCCCGACGGCCCGCCCTTCCGCAGCCTTGCTCGAAGAAGTGCTCCACAACGCCCAAAGGCGCTCGATCCCCAAGAAGGCTTCGCACAACAGGATGAAGATGGCGATGTGGAGGACCCCATTAGGCTGAGATGGTGCACTCCACCTTGTAATGAAACAACAGCCCCGGACGAACGGGTGCAATGGCAGCCAAAGCCGCGCCAAGAACGAGGCGGCACCACGATCTCGCCGCCACGGCGCTGGGTGGTAGCCCTGGCCGGCACCTCCACCGAAAGGTCCTCGCGCATGAGGAAGCCCTTCTTCACTAAGCCGAAGCGACGGCCGCTTTGGCGCGAGCACTCCGCCACGACATCTTCACAGGGGAGACGACTGGAAGGTGAGAAAGAAAGGCTGGGGTTTTCTTTCCTTAGCTCTCTGGTGCTCTTCTTGTTTCAGAGGCAGAGACAGAAAGGGCAAGAAAGCGTGACCACTAGAAAGCACCCAACAGGCGTAATTATAGAGGACGAACGAACGCCGGCCAAGCAGCGCGCCTGGCTGCCGGTTAAGCGTCGCGACCACCTCGCTCTGTCGCGCCACCGTAACTCCCGCCCAATACCACTCCGCTTTTAATCCTCGCCTTGTCAGCGCCAAGGGCCATAAAGACGCCGCCCAACAACGTGTCCCAGAACCTCTCTGCCTCCGCTTTAGGCCGAACGGTTGTTCGGCGCGCGAGAAGCCCATCGGCCGCGCCCCAAGACGGCAAAGCTTTGTGGCTTGCGCCAGGCCCAAGCGAGGAGTGGGTTCAAAAGGCCTACCCCACCAGATGGGTATAAAGCCGCCCAAAGAAAACTTGAGCAAGGGGCGTGTATGAGGTGAGCCCCACGGTGGGCCCTGCTAGGTCGACCGACGGCCTAATCACCTCTACTCGCCCGAGACCATACTTCACACTCTCCCGAGCTCATCAATGAGCGACACCACCTGTGCTCGGGTCACGGACGACCCAGAGTCCATACGGATTGAGTAAAGAAAGGTTTTTATGGGTCGCCCCACGCAGGCCAGACACCCTACTCGGGACCGTCCGCCTGAAGGGTCCCCTGGGCGGACCTCCCAGACCCACTCTGACTACCCGCTATTAGCTCCACGAGCACGGCGCTCAAACCAACGCAGTAAACGCGCCGCCATCCTCCAGTCCCACACCGCGGATGGGGTATACATGTGGGATAGACGGCGCCATTCCTTCGCAGCCTACCTCGCCCGACGAGGACTCGAGAAGGATGCCCCACGCCCGCCACGACGGTAAACGAGCACTCACGCCCAGCCACGACGGTAAACGAGCACTCACGCCCAGCTACGACAGTAAACGAGCACTCACGCCCAGCCACGACGCAGAACGAGCACTCACGCCCAGCCTACGACGGTAAACGAGCACTCACGCCCAGCCACGACAGAACGAGCACTCACGCCTAGCTACGACGTTAAACGAGCACTCTGACACCCAACCTCACAGAGGCATCCGGCCGCCCCGCCGACCAAGGCACTCTGGACACCAACCTCACAGAGGCATCCGGCCGCCCCGCCACCAAGGCACTCGACACCGAACCTCACAGAGGCATCCGGCCGCCCTGCCGACCAAGGCACCGCCTAGCTACGACGTTAAACGAGCACTCTGACACCAACCTCACAGAGGCATCCGGCCGCCCCGCCGACCAAGGCACTCTGACACCGAACCTCACAGAGGCATCCGGCCGCCCCGCCACCAAGGCACTGACACCGAACCTCACAGAGGCATCCGGCCGCCCTGCCGACCAAGGCACCGCCTAGCTACGACGTTAAACGAGCACTCTGACACCCGAACCTCACAGAGGCATCCGGCCGCCCCGCCGACCAAGGCACTTGACACCGTAACCTCACAGAGGCATCCGGCCGCCCTGCCGACCAAGGCACTCTGACACCAACCTCACAGAGGCATCCGGCCGCCCTGCCGACCAAGGCACTCGCACCTAGCTACGACGTTAAACGAGCACTCGACACCGAACCTCACAGAGGCATCCGGCCGCCCTGCCGACCAAGGCACTCTGACACCAACCTCGCAGAGGCATCCGGCCGCCCCGCCGACCAAGGCACTCGGACACCGTAACCTCACAGAGGCATCCGGCCGCCCCGCCACCAAGGCACCGGACACTAGAACCTCACAGAGGCATCCGGCCGCCCCGCCGACCAAGGCACCGCCTAGCTACGACGTTAAACGAGCACTGGACACCCGAACCTCACAGAGGCATCCGGCCGCCCCGCCGACCAAGGCACTGACACCGTAACCTCACAGAGGCATCCGGCCGCCCCGCCACCAAGGCAGCCGGACACTAGAACCTCACAGAGGCATCCGGCCGCCCTCGCCACCAAGGCACCGTCTAGCTACGATGTTAAACGAGCACTCTGACACCCAACCTCACAGAGGCATCCGGCCGCCCCGCCGACCAAGGCACTGACACCGTAACCTCACAGAGGCATCCGGCCGCCCCGCCGACCAAGGCACTCTGACACCGTAACCTCACAGAGGCATCCGGCCGCCCCGCCACCAAGGCGCTGGACACTAGAACCTCACAGAGGCATCCGGCCGCCCCGCCACCAAGGCACCGTCTAGCTACGACGTTAAACGAGCACTGACACCCGAACCTCACAGAGGCATCCGGCCGCCCCGCCACCAAGGCACTCTGACACCGAACCTCACAGAGGCATCCGGCCATCCCGCCACCAAGGCACTCTGACACCAACCTCACAGAGGCATCCGGCCGCCTCGCCGACCGAGGCACCATCCACAACGATTAAAATTAAAGCAAACTCATCGCAGACATTTTCATAAAGAAAAGAAAATTTCATTATAGGCCAACAGCTCAAACTTTACACAACTTTACACACAAGATCGACAGATACAAGAGTGGCCACGCCGCACCACAGCAGACTCTACCCACGCCTAGAACCTATCAAACATCCGCGGCGGCACGGTGGCACCGACGCAGATGTCGGTAGGCCCTTGCCGGTCGACGGATACCGCCACGGCCGCTGGCAACACGCCGATGCCTCTCGCTGCTCAACGACATCAACGCTGCCGCACTAATCACGGTCGGCGCCTTGCGCCATCGCCTCCGTAGGGCCCCTTACCACCTCGAGCCTCGAACGCCTCGAGCAATACACAACGTAAGCGCCGCTGGCCGCAGCTTCTTCCTCCCCGAGCTCGCCCATCGCTCGTCGAACTCAGCCCAAAGCTCGCCAGAGGATCTTCTTCTTCCACCGTGACGCCATCGCCGGCTAAAGACTAGAGGATGTCTCAAGCCATTTGAAAGAACAAAAGAAAAGCTCGCCCCTTCAAGCAAGCTACAGCCACATGATATATATATCCGGACGAAGGAGGCTGCTGCCTCTGAGTAAATGCGGTGCCAAAAACGAAGCATCCTTCACCGTAAACCCGAGGCGCTAAGAAGACGAGCAGCGCGGCGCGCCAAACTATGCTCGCATGCGCAACGAGGCAAGTAAAGCCCCCGGCGGTTCAAATGCCCCCGCCAAACTCCAGACACCGCGGATCCAACGGCACACCGACGGAAATCGCTAATCGGATCGGCCGGACCGACCTACCAGCCCGCCACCACTTTCGCCCAAGTTCAACCCCAACCGACCGCCAAATCGCTTGGGAGTTCGGGGCTACCGACGAATACTAATAAAAAGGATACCCCAACAGCCAGCCGCCGCCGCCAGCCACGACCACGACCCGCCTCGCGAGATCACAAGAAGGCATCCGCTCCCGACCGCCAGGGAAGCGATCCGACCAGATGCGCGCCCCGACTTATCTTGGCGGGCGGATCTCCCGACTCCAACCAAACCAAGGTGACAAACGCCGAGTGCGCGGTCGTCCTCACCGCCTACCGCCACGCACTCGAATAAGGTCAATCGAGCGACTATACAAGGGTGTGGCTCCTTCCCAAGAAGATCCGTGATCAGAGAAGACAAAGCTTCCATTCCCATCAACCTACCACGATAAAGACGAGCGCACGCTTCCTCCCGAGGCAAGCACCAACGCCACGCACTCGACGCCAAGATTCGCAAGGATCACAGAGGGCAAGCACGCTACTTCCCGGAAATACCTAACCTCCCGACCACCAAGGCTACCAACCCAAAGATGGGCAAGACGGTGGCGACTCACCCACGTGATTTAAGGACCGAGCTCCTAGCGAGGTCGCCTCGCTTCCTCCTAACTCGATGTAACCCGCGCCTTCCTTTCAGATAAAAGGAGGCAGGCTAAACGATTCAGAGGGGCAACGAGCAAGAACAAGAAAGGAGAGAGCGCTTATCAAACCCTCTCGCTAAGCCATTGGCATTCTCGCTTGTAAAACTTTGTGCACTATCCGTACTCAAGAGTAATACAACACCACCACACACGAATCGAGTAGGGACCTTCACCAACCAAGATACATCTTGGACTCACGAGTCTAACCATTCAGGAGTGGAACGCGCGACTTCTAGACTTACAAATTTACTTGCCAGTTTGATTGATTGGCCAAAAGTTTAATGCTTTAAAACGCCGAACTAACACTTAACCGATTTAGAATACAACATAAACTGCTTAACATGTTTGTCTCAATTTAACCTAATTTTTTGAGCCCACCTCTATTTTTATCTTAGATTCGCCATTGGTTACCGGTGAAGAGACAATTGAGCTAAAGCAAAAGGTCGAATTGTCGGCGAGGTGCGCCACGATGGTATGACCAAGAAAAAGAAGGCGAACTCCTTAGAGATGCTCACCATCTTGTATCTAGTATGTGTTTGACAAATTGTAATTGAGACCGATTGCTTAAATGAGTAAGAGTCTGTGTGTCAAGATTAGGAAGGAAAATGTTAGGTATAATCGACTTTAGTTAGTTAATCATGAGTTTGTTAATTAGTTACATCCTGATTGTGTCGTTTGGCACAAAGATATGGAAGTTATTTGTTGTTAGCTTAATAGAGTTTGTTAGATTTATATACTCATCTATATATATATATATAATAATAATAAAAAATCAGAAAAAGACACAACAGTTACGTAAAAAAAAAAGTTTCGTGACAGTTCCAACAAGGAACATGTAAGAGTAATCGCCTGAGCCCCTAATCTTGTACTACCACACAGGCACTTAGGCTCATCATTATTCAACCTAGTAATATATGTGGTTGGATTTGGCGCACCAAACTCCAGAAACAAGGCAAACCGAAACTTGAAAAAAAAAAGAACACTTGCTGCAGCTGCGTACTTGCAATGCACTTCTAAAAGAACACTAGAAAAGAATCCGGTGAAAAGCAGCACTATGGATGAAATTAAATTCACAGCAGCCGCCGCCTCAGTCGAGAGGAACATAGGTCATCGTTTTGAATATAGGTTCATCGATCAGAATTCTCAACCTAGTAAATTAAAACTCATCATTGGTGCAGCAAAATTGAACTCAGCGAATCAAGAAACTTTTAGCAGGAAGGAAAGAAGGAAAAAAAAGAAGACGACGAAATGAGTTTTATCTGTTTCATGTGCACCTTATATCGAGAGATAGGTGTAATCTTTGAACCGTACCACGTAGGCACCTATGTCCAGTCACTATTCAACCTAGTAATGCATATTCATCATCGGTGCACCAAAACTCAAAAGTAGAATCTGAAAAAGAACCAGAAATTATCAAGAAACAAAAGCAGCTAGGCAAACTAAAACCAAAACAAGTTGGTATAAAAAGTTAAGTTGCGTGCATGGAGCAGAAAAGTTTGTAGCCAAGAACTAGAGCTATCAAATTAATCAAAACGGACTTGAATTAAATCTGCAGGAGGGTTAAGGCAGCAAAAAGGAAGAGAACACAGATGAAACTAGTAGCTCTGCTGCTGCCCAAGAAGCAGCTATCATCAGCATGTGGTACTACGTACTATATATTGTCCATGGATGCACAAATTAAACTGAAACTGAACCCCAAAGAAAAGTAGAAATAGGGAAGGTAAAAGTAACATTGCTTCCTGCAGAAAGATTAGAAGAGAGAAAAGGAAAAGAATTTGACGGCCATGTTGATCTCTCCTCGATCCTAAGTCAACTTTGCAAGAGAGATGCCAAAACCGCGGGGTTGGTAGTGCACTTGCTTAGGCACTTAGCTAGCTCTCTGGACTCAGGGGGAGAGAGAGAGAGAGCAGATGTCCTGATGCATACCGTAACATGCATGAGGGATATCTGCTCTGGTCATAAGAACAAAGGGGCAATCCATTCAAGTTCTTGATACATATGAGCTTTTCTCGTACACAGAGACTGGCAAAGCTAGCTCACATTTGCATGCTGAGCAGATGAGATGGATCAGTTCGCACCATCATCATTTTACTTGCTGGCCGGCCCTCAAAGAAACCTGCAAGAAACCAAACACATCCGAGAGACCAGAGAATATGAGGGTCAAGATTAGAGGTGAAGGAAAACGGAAAGATCAAGATCAAGCTTGCACTGAACAACATACTATACATAATGTTCGTCCAAGCCCAAGAACAACAACATCGACATCAAGATATATCATAGGTAGGTGCGTGCATGCCTCAAGATCCGGTACGTACATTTGAGTGCCAAGAACCACACGCGCGCGCAACACGAGTAAGTTAGCCGCCATCTGCTCGTGCCATCGGCACACAAAACCATCACGCATCAAGAACACGGCAGAAATAAGAAGCAGAAAGAACACACGACCTCTCACCCTCTCTCTCTCTCTCACACACACACACACACACACACATTGACACCCAACTCAAAAGGAAGGCTAGAACAGCATCACAGGCGAGCCATGGCAACAACTACACATACCAGGAAACAGAGCATCACCAAAGCGAGATCGATTGAACCGGAACAAAAACTAGCAGCACGAACTGAAACAAGAACTGCACTGAAACAAGAACACCGGGATCGGATCTGATAAAGCAGGTGTGGTGGAGAGGAGTGGGGTCAAGTTAATTAGCAAGGGGGAGGGTGGTCTATGAGTAAGCGGCGCTGGGTTGGGACGGACGGCTCCGATCAGGTGGGGTTCTCGAACGGGCGGCCCAGATCAGATTGGTACGTTTCGTCGCGGGCAAGCAGCTCGCTACAGAGCTGGCCTGTACGGACAATACGGGAGCGCTGCGTATTTGTACGTGTATGTACGCTAGCTGCACGCGGCGAACATGGGCGTACGTACGAGAATACGTGCATGCTTGTTTTGGTGGATGGATATGAATCCTCTTGGCCTTGAGATTCGCGCGTTCTCGGCAGCATGAAAACCTACTGGGCTTCCAAAGCCCAGCTAGCTGCTGCTTTTGTGGCTTTTTGTTTACTGTTGTTGTTTTGTTTTCTTGAGAGCATAAGCTGCATAGCTAGAGGTGGGCGCCGTGTCCGGTCGGCCCGCATCGCCACGGTCCATCGCGGCTTCGGCTAAATCGCGCCGGGCCGCGACGTTCTGTCGTGCTACGCGCCGGCTGGCCCTGCTGGCCTTCGTGAGCCCAAGCACGGTCCATTTGTGTTT